>JAVKPL010010138.1:0-425316 GCA_032173675.1 Gastrolobium villosum | reverse complement strand
TATTTGTCACTTGTCACTCCATGATCATCTACTCTTGGTACCACATCACCACAATGCCAATCAATTCATCATTTTCCAGTTATATTTGAACCACCACAAATAATTGGATTTAAATTGCACTGAGTAGAAAACATGAGCAACATTGTCACAATTTGAACCATGGGATCCAAATTGAAACTTTCATTACACCAGAAGAACCAAAAGTGCATTTAACAGTAAACCAATAACTTACTCGTTGCCTAGCTGTTACATTAAACTTTTGAAGCAAAAATGCTTTAGGGTCCATTTGCCCAGGAGGCTTCCCAATCCCTAACAACAAAACAAATTGAAAATAATAATGACATTAATAATCTAAAAAGTAGGGAAAGAACAAAGATTCGCAACAAAAGTACTAACCAATTCTTAGCCGAGGAAATTCTCTATTTCCTCTGAAGTGACAGATCACACTCTTCAGCCTGGTTCAGTGAGAAGCAGAGAGCAGAGCACGAGATGAGTAGTAGTAGTACTTGGGAGAAGCACTTGACTAGAAAAAATCAGAGCTGAAAAGATGCAAAATATATTTCATGAACTCATCTTCCAGCGCAACTCATTCCATAAACAATAAGGTTTGATTATAAACACCTGCTTCTTTACTTCAGCTACTTCAAAAAATCAATTTTCCTTTTCACCCTAAAACAGTGAAGCAGCATAGCCCCTTGACAAACGAAATTGTAATCGCTAATGGTGAAGCTATATGTCCACTATGAATAGATAAATAAAAACTACGAACACTATGAGATTAAGTTTCCATACAAAAACCTAATAGACAGTTCAGTTCATTTGCTGAAAGATAGCCATCCACTATTTAGAGCAGATACAAATTTCTTTTTAAGTAATTGGAGGGGGGTGTTGATATGAAAATTTCTCTTCAGGGCATGCATTTTCCGACCATTAGATTCCAAATTACCATAGTTGGAGTTAAGGATAACTCATATGTTCATGCACAGAAGCTTGCTTATTAAAAGTCAAATCGAGTATAGAATTGAAATAATTTAACATTGCAATCATAACAGATTTCTCAACACTTTAAACGGACAGAGAAGACATTTTCCACAGTACCAATACCCAATTGGATACCAACCATAAATGTCAGAACAAGCTGTTGCTCATATCCAGATGAACTGGAACATACCTTTGAGAATTTAGGTACATGCATAAAACTGACGGGAGGCTAGGGTGAGGAAGGGAAGGAGAGCGTCCAAAATGTCTAGCAGTAAGTACACCACTAATAACTCTCAATGATAGGACCAGAAGCAAAACCTTTTTCCAGTATCAACTGTAATCCCTACATCCAAATGCATGTTTCAAATACGTAACTCTCGGATTGACTCATTAGTAACTAATTTTCTCTTCTTTCTAGTCTATCTCCCAGTGTAATGCAGATAGCCTAGTAAAAGTTTTATAATAACAAAGGACAAGGATCCAAAAGAGTCACAAGCTAAAATTGAATTACTTAAGGAGGAAAAGGCCTCAAAATCTGAACTGCGGAACAAAAAAATGAGACTCGGATAACATGCTAAAGTTGCTGAAAAACAAGCACGTTTAGAAGAAAACAAGGATTGCAAAATGCTTGATAAGGCAACAATTAAATGGGACAACAAAATAGCTGATCAACATGTGACAGCAGTACAAGCACGAGATGCCTTTCACTGCAAGAGACTAAAGAAAATTGCATCAAAGAATAAATGAAAAAAGATGAACTATTCAGATGAGGCAGAGACTAAGATGGAAAATTACTTATAAATTTTTTTATAAGTAATGGGATTTTATCCCTCAAACCTAAACCCATGATGCAACTCAAATCAGGACTCTAATAAATATCTAAATAATTGTATGAGACTGTATTGTCAATCATACAAAAGCATAGGCTATCTGTATCACTATATATATCCCATTTGACTTGCAACACATTCCTAGATTCATCCAGATCACCATCATAACAAAAGGTAGCATTGACTTCCAACATGTTGGTTATTGGCTTATGAATCCAATGACATCTCCATGTTAGATTTTGTTGGGTTCCATTTGCAAGGTATAGGACTTGGAATCCCACATTGGCTGTATGGGCAACTAATGTGGGGTTTATAAAGCCTTTGGGCACTCCTACCCTTTTAGCTAGTTTTTGGAGTGGTGCATCCCAAGGTCTCATCAAATGGTATTAGAGCATCCATCGCGTGGAGTGTGCGTGGGGGCACGCACTAGGGAAGCATGGTGGAATGTTGGGTTCCATTTGCAAGGTATGGGACTTAAAGTCCCACATTGGTTGTATGGGCACTCCCACCCTTTGAACTAGCTTTTGGGGTGATGCATCCCAAGGTCTCATCAGATTTCAACACAGGTATTTATTGGGTTATGGAATTAGTAAATTACATAATCTAATGTGTAAAAGACCATAATATCTCTAGAAGAATAGGTATTTGTATAAGGTAATAAGTTTCTTATGGTCAATGTAAACAATAATTGTCAAAAAAGCTTATGCAGGCTGACAACATTAAACTTGCTTCACAAATAGCATATAGTGTTGTACCCTTTGTGGCTTCCATGACCCCCTTTATCGTGGAGACGAAGCACCCCACATGGCAAGTTCAAGTCATCATGGAACTACAACCAAAAAAACTTAATTAATTAAAGAACAACACACCCATCACAAATTAGATGCTTGAAAGAGAAGGTATAGCATATGGAATAACTTACCACGAGCACATGATTAAGAGGTAGTTTGTAATAAGCAGCCAATGGCCCTGCCTGCAGTAAAATGAAGAAACATAGTATAACATAAATTGGCAATCAGCACAAGACTTCATATGTAAACTAAACATCAACAATACATGCAAATGAAACCTGTAGTATACTACTTCAAAAATAGAAACCTCCCGAGGAATCGATATAAGTGTACAACCTTATGACCCCACCAAAAACTCAGCACTTCAAATACAAATAAAACCAGACAGCAAAGATATAAGCAATCTATGGAACCTAAAAAAAGAAAAAGAAATAAGATTGGCTGTAAACAACCTTACAGAAATGGAAGAAAACACTACCTAGAGGACCTCTCCTCCCAATTCCCTTTCCCACTGTTTACCATAAATTTTCCCATATCCAACACCCCACATTCCTACGCATTATATATCCCACCCTCCACCAATTTGTTAGACAATTTCTCTCTCCTCTAATTGATTCCTTGGGTCCACTGTCCTAGCCCATCACAATCAGCTAGGATGGCCATCTTTCAACCCATAATTATTTATCATAGATCTGTCTTCAATTTTCCTTTTCCTCTTCTCCTTGGATTTTGTATGAAAAGAGGGGAGCAGTTACGTAACCACTAAGGACCTCCATTTGACACAAGAATTACTAATCCACAGTACATCTGTAACAAGCTACCTTCCCATAGCACTTTCTTATTCTCTTCAATTGTCTCCAATTTGAACTGATAGTATGAAAACCACGAAGTCTTAATTCATTCTTTTCCAGAATGACCATAACCTTTCTCCCATGTATTAAAATAAATTTAAAAAATTAGTGAAACCACATAGATGAAGGAACACAAAAAGTAAAAGCCCCCTTAGAAAACTACAAAATATGCACAACCAATAGACAAAACAGAAAAGTAAACCACCATAACTGCCCCAAAACTCTCCCAGGAAACTCCCTGCTTCAAAGCACTAACAAGTAGCAACAAAAGGGATAATCTAATACTAAAATATACACAAAACAAAACTAAGACAACTTCAAAGCTTCAAAAGAACCTTCTAATTCCCTTAGGCCCTCCATAATTTACTGTTGTAACAAATCTTGGAAGTTCCTTTTCTACCTTCTTCATCTTAGTAGTTAGTACTATAGGAATTTGGCCAAAAAAAAACCCTTTGTTCCTTACCCAACGGATTAACAAACTCTATCTCCATTGAATCAAGAAGTGATTGTACCATTCACTCACATTTCCTATGGGCCTAATAAAAATAATTTCCTCAGACAATGCCCTCTCAATTTGGCCAAGAGGTTTCAGCTATTCAACATCAGGAGAAAGCAAAATTCCCTTTCCAGAACCAGCATTAATAGATAACCTCCTACAAGGACTATTCCTGTGTTCTGCGGGATCTTGGCAGCCTAAACATTATCATTAAATGATCTAAGCTCCCTCATTTTATCTGAAATATTCTAGAAAACTTAACTAACAAATGTAGTCACAAAATGATCAGGAGATCTCTGAAATATCTAAAGGTAGGTATATTTCATAAAGGGTAAAAGCGGAGGGAGTTAATGAACCATATCCCTTAAATATGGAATGGAACCTTTCTGGTGCATTGCTATCTATGTCCCACAAACATGATGATGCCAAGAAACCTATAGGTTGATTTTCCAGAGCACAGACATAAACAAGGACATGGATCGCGATCACAGAGGAAGATACAAATCAGAATGATCAATATGAAGAATATAGACTACATTACCAGATTTGATGATATGAAGGAGAAGATTTTACACACGCTGAGCCCAGATAATTATGTCAGTGTAAGACATTCATATATGGGATTTGAGAGAAATAAAAGATTGTATGACCATATATCAGTACATAAAATCAAGTAATAAAATGTGATATCCAAAAGAAAAACTAAATACAATGTTGTATTGGATGTACCTGCTACTGATGCGGAATTGCGCTCTATAGCGGCGCGATTAATAATTATGGATATGACAATTCCCAAAAAACTAAAAAACGGGTATGGCAAAATACAACATAACATATATATCAGAAATTAGATGTATAATCCCATAAAACATATAAAACCATCATAAATAAAAAAAAAGTAGGGTCATTCCATGATTGAGGGGGAAAATGGAGAAAATAGTTTTTTTATTTTCAGTACTAGTCATTCTAGATACAATAAGCTTTTATCAAAATCTTATGATACCATATTGGTAAAATAAAAAATTACAGGATGCAGGCTAGCAATACCCAATGATGTTATGAGGAGTATCCAATATGAATATGCATCCAACACTGATACAATAGACATTTTAAAGTATTTGTACTTCCTTCACTGTAAATCATGTATGATTCACAGGATAAATACTCTCTATTGCTGACAAATCAAAAGCTAAAACATGAGAAGCTCTTCATATTTGCGAGAAAAAAATCTAGATAACCAGGTACTTTTCAATTATTTATTAAAACAATTGAGCTTTTTACAGGTACAAGCTTCCATAGAACCATGCCTCAGAGATATATTAACTAGGATTCGAAGTTCTTAAATTTAGAATCTTTCTTAATTGCTAGATAACCCAAACAAGAACAAGAAGGGTGGAAAAAAGGAAAAAGAAAAAAACTCATTAAGAGTAAATATCAAAGTGCTAACCAGAACAACTACCCCTCAAAGTATATTATTGAATCAAGCAACCGAATGTATAATGAAAGGAAATCATAGGTTAAGACATATTTGCCAGCGGCAAGTGACAAAAGTTTTAAATGGCCCAACTTCTAGAAACTAAAGCAGATATCTATAGAAGCATAAGAAGAGAAAGAAAAAGGTAGAATATCTTAATTCCTTACCGATTCACCACTCAGATTCATATAAGTTTGAGGCTTTGCAAGGAAAACAGGAACTTCACCAACAAAACCTGTAACAGATTACCTTGCCTAAAATTAACGAATTAAAACAAACACTGAAAGAGAAACTGAAAAGAGGAATATTATTAAATGCAGCGGACAAACCTTTTCCAAAGATGGCTTTGGAATGAACTGTGTCCATAGGAATCCCCTGTGACTCCGCAAATGCATCAATCATCTCAAAGCCAACCTGCTTTGGACAAAAACATATCTTCAAAATTTATCATAAAATTGCTAATTCTGATACTAACTAAACTAAACCCCTTCACAGAACACTTTTTATACAATTTCATGGCTGGTAACTAAAACTCAACAAACTTGTAACTTAACTGAACAAGTTGTTAATAGAAAGAAAGATAACAAGTAAAATGCAACGCGCTAACGAAGACAGGAGGCTCCAAAAAGGCAAAAGCACCGACTCAAACGCTTCTCTTCGGAGAGAGTTTCTATGTGTTGACCGTACGGAAAGTGTTGGAACTAGTCGCTAATTATTCCAAATTCCAAACACCATAACATACGCAAAAGTCAAACTCTAGCCACCCTTTTAATTAATTCATTTGTGGACGGGTGCTGGATTTGCTTTGATTTTATGGTGATTAGTTAGGATTTGTATATTTGAAACAAATTACAGTAGTTTAATTGACATTAAAGAACTGTGCAGATATGAATATAAATATTTGTTCGATTTTTATTATTTGAAAGAAATTTAAAATTTTAATCTGAAACGATGAACTAATTAAAATATTTTTTTAAAAAAAAGAATTTATATATTTGTAATTGAGTTGGCAAAACAAATTTTTTTTTTATAAACAGCAAAACAAATTTAATTTATCAAGATAATTCATTTAATCCGTCGTAAATAATGGATTGGGTTGGTATTTTTAATAGTTCAACTTGTTTCGACCCGCTTGGATTAAGGTAAATCAAAATAGATTCAACTCATTGTATGATGGGGTTGGCCTCTCCGATCAATTTTTTTAATATTAAATAATATTTTATTTGTCATAATAAGCTTTATTGATATTAAAAAATTTATCTTAGTGCTTCCCTAAAAAAAATATTAATAAAAATTATTTATATATGGAGGCAAAAAATGAGTTCTTAAAGAATATCCAATTAAATATTAAAATACATTTTTGTTTGAGAATGGAAAAATAAAATTGAGTATGAGATGAAATTAAATAATATTATAAAATAAAATAAAAAATTTAACTTTTTACGATTAAATAGGTTAACTCACCAATCCATCGTGAAATAAGAGGTGAACCAACTCGTTCTAACCCACTTTTAGTGAGTTGACAACGGGTTGGAGCAGGCTAATCTAATTTACTATCTCTAAGTCTTATGAGATTTATAGAAGAGATGAGAATAAAAGTTTTGTGTACTAAAAGACTAAGTCAAAAATTTGAGAGTCGAACTATTAAAAATAATATCATTTAGGATTTTAATTAAGGGTTTTATTAATCTCATGTCAAAGAAGATAAGTTATTTCATGTTATAGAGATAAATTTGTGGGCTTCATCACCTGAAAAATAAAAAGAAAAGAAAAGAAAAAGGTGGCACAATTATCAAAGGGTGTGTAGGTGATTATCATATGTAACATAAGAGTAATTTTTCCTTTAACTAATTACTTATGTTTCTAGAAACTGTGAAGCCCACACGGGAAGGGTTAGAATGATTCATTTCTTTTTTTGGTGAAAAGAACGATTCATTTAAATCTTACCTGCATTTAACTTGACAAATTTATGATGGAATGAATTAATTCACGAGAATGGATTAATTGAATATCAACACACCTTGTTTTATAATAAATTGGTGAATCACTTCACTTAAATAATAAAAGTTCAAATATCATATAATGATTTAATCTTGTGGATTTGAGTATTTTCATCAAATATGGTCATCTAAATTAGTACAGTCTAAATAAAATAGAGATTCTCACCATAAAAAAAAAATTGAATATCAACTATATACTAGTAAAATAATTTGTTTAGTGGATATCAAGTTAAGATTATGGACTTTATAATTTAAATGTGGAAATTGAAGAAAGAAATGTTGGCACGAACAATCACACACACACAAATAACAAATAAAAAAGAGGGAAGGAAAAAAGATTGAAGACATGAATTTGTATTGATTCACCCAATGTAAGTTATGTGAAATAATATTTGACTATTAGAAAACAATTTATTTATATAGAGAATATAAAGAGTTAAAAATCCTAAATAATAGTAGTTTTTTTTATACAACTAAATAATAGTAGTTATTGATGAGGCTAAGGCAAAACTAATAGAAAAAATAAAATAAAATAAACCCGAGATCGACTACGGTACCACTGTACTAGATCTCTGCGATCCATGTGTCCCTTTTACTTTCTTCGCGTCATTCCAACAAGACTTGTTATAAATGCTAATAAGTAAGACCCAACTCATTTTGAATTTTATTTTTTTTAAAGGACAAGTCAATCAGTGCCGCTTCATATCCAACCTGTTTTAAATCATATTTATGTGAAGTGTGTTACGAAAAATTAACTGGTTAATAATTACAACCAACTTAAGAAATTTGATTTCTATCTAGGAAACTACCGTGCATATATTCTCTATTTCTCCTTATATTTAATTTCTTCCCTGTCTCTTCATCAACTCTTATGTGAAAGATGAAAGTTTAAGTGGAGTTAGATACCGGTTTCTCACTAGGATGAGGGAAGACCCCAACCTCTTTGAGAATTTTATGTGAGAAATTATATATCACCTACCAACAAAGTCCACACACCGAGAGGCGAGATTTGATGTGTTCGCGAGAAAAGCAGAAACGTCATTCAGGTTTTTAAATGCTCGAGATTTGATGTAATCTACGACAAAATATTATTTTGAAAAGAATGCCATTCGTTGGATCAAGTAAAACAAAACCAAGAGAGAATAATAGTAACGGCGGCAGGTAATGGCGATAACAGAAGTTTATTGATCTATACACACACGCATTACATCTTTGCCAGCTGGCAATATATAGTACATTTCTTTATCACTATCGCTTTGGTAACGAGTTTTTTTCACGATATTATTAATTAAAACTAATCGTAAATTAAAATATATAATTATTAATATAATCTTACCAAAAAATTAAATTGTTGGATTGAATTGATTTTTTGTATAATATAATATAAAATCATTAAAGATATATGACTTGTAAGTTTAAGCTTTTAGATAGGATAATTATTTAATATGGTATTCAAAGTAAAATAAACATGTATAATATTCATGCTTCAAGTTCAAAAACCTCTTATATTATAGTGTGTGTTAGAAAGATATAAATAAAATTATTGAAGGTTCATCAATTACTAACTTAGCTTTGAGTTGAAATATTTCTTTACAAATAAATTGATTGAAAAAAGTTAGACCAATTTAAGATAATGCAAATTCAGTTTTGTTAATGATATTCGTATGTATAATTGCTTCTTTTTTTTGTACATCGTTGATTTTTATTAACAGAAATTATCCCAAACTAGTTAGATGATAATTACATTTTTTTTAAGTAAAAGATGATAATTACATTTATACCCAAGATAATGACAATTTGTACAAAATTTTGTTAATGCTATCTGTCTAGTACTCAATATTAGTTAAAAGAGTTTAATGTTTGTCATGTATATGAAATTCATATATTTTTTTTTATTATATAAACTCGCATAAGTTTCACATATTTTTATATATGTAAGAAATAAATATATATTATAATATGAAAATATTAAATCCTTAGTTAAAATGTACTTTATAACGGGAAATAATGTATGAGGTGTTACGAACGCAAGAATTAATGTGTAACAACCTTTTTTGTCTAATCAAAAAACTATCGTTTTCGTCTAGAGATGTTGATAAGATAAATGATCGAAAGTTGAAGACGTGTTCGGTTGAAGCCGGTTTAGAAAGGACAGATTTATTATTCTAACTTAATAATCTCTAAGGGGGTGTTTAGTACAGGCAACTTAATAATCTCTAAGGGGGTGTTTAGTACAGGCAGAGCCGGACCCAAGAAAATTTCTTTATATCTGCATACTTAGGGTGGGATTCGAGGATGCTGCCCCTGATTTTTTTTTTAAGATCACAAGCATGATCCAAATTTTACTTTCACTTCAAAAGTAAGGTTTTGGTAAATCAATCAAAGTTTTAAGGAAATAATTGATGATAATTAAAAAATAAATAAATATAACAAAAAGACATTTGTAAAATATAGTATAATTGTAGGGGTTAATCGATCAAAAACTCACCTTTGTCGATATCTATTGATCCAAAGTTGACCAGTTTTGTTTCATAAAAAAAACTCGAAAAATCCCATATAATTCTCCTCCACTCTTTAGTTTACCTTTTTTTCTTTTAATCTTCCTATTTTGTAATTTTTTTAATTGACTAGAATCACACATCCTATGTAAGAAAAAATTTTCCTCAACTTTCTGTCTTCACTTGCAGATAATAAAAATCACGTAGGTCCGCTGTTGGGTACAGGAAATATTTTTTTAACAGGAATAAAAATTTGTCGGGAACATGTAGGAAATATTTGTTGTCCGGTAAGCTAAGAAAATGTGTTTGGTAGACTAAAATTTTTCCAAAAAAATTGAGTTAAATTTACTGATATTATGTTTGGTTGGTAGTTAAAAAATAATGGGAATATTAACAAAGTTACGAAACTATATATCGATTTAAATATACAATTGAAGTGTTTATCAAAAAAAAATATATATATATATATAGGGTGTTTTGGTCAACAAAAATTATTATCAATTTCCCTCAGTTTAGGTAGTTTTATTTACCATGTTCTGAATGGTAAAGCTCCTGTCGGTTTCTATATAAAAAAAGATTTTATAATTCTCATTTAATATGAGAATTTGAATTTTCCTACACATTCTTTAATTTCCGTGCCAACGTGGATCCTACACATAGCTTTTTTTAACATACGGGTCCCACATAAATTTTGTCTCTAGAACATGAGAATTCAATTCTCATGTTAAATGAGAAATATAAAACCAAAAAAAAAAAAAAGTTGATGGGCACAAAAATTTCCAACCACTCTTTTAACTCTCCCTCTACCAAACATGGCTAACCTTTTCTCCTTACCCCACTTTTGAGGACAATTTTTTTTTTTTCCATCGTAACAAACACCTCCCACATTCTTTAAGAGTGGATATTTCTTATAAGGGAAATAGAAGTATCATGTTGTAGGAAAAATACTATGTCATGCTATAGACATAATGAAGATGGACCCCACCACTTTCTTTTCTTTTTTTATTTTAAAAATGGTGGGGTCCACATTCATTGTGTCTATAGCATGACATAACATTTTTCTTACAACATGATACTTATAATTCCCTTCTTATAAATAATTTTATCTTGTATACCAAAAAAAGAAAATAGGTGGCACATACAAAATATGGGTAAAATTCATTAAAAAGAAATTTGTGTGTGTGTGCGTGTTTTGTCTCATGCAATATTAGAAGGGTAAAGTGTGTGTCATTTTGAAAGATGTAAAGTTGTGTTATTTTAAGAGAGAGAAAGAGATAGATAAAGGAGGGTAGAGAGAGTTGACAAAAAAATAAAGATGTGAGTCTCACCTCTTTGTGAGAGTGAAAAGATATAAGTTATGTCATTTAAAAGGATAAACATTTTTTCCAATATATTACCTTGTTCAAAATTGGGGCTTACAACTGAGCAGCATAAGTTATAAGTTTTATGCAAAGAGTAAATTTTAGTGGGACCTGCCAATTAGAAGAAGAAAAAAACTAGGGGTTATATTATCTTTAACAGTAGATTCGAATTTTCCTGTACACTCATAGCAAACTGTATTAATAGTTTTTTATTTTATTTTATTAAATAGTGGGACCCACTTCAAAAAAAAAAGAGTAACCATTGCATAAGAGGTCTATTTTTACGTGACAGAAGAATATGATTTTCCAAAAAACTAAGGCTACATTTCGAGCTGACTAAGCAGGAAAAGAAAACATTTCCTAAAACAGGAGATGTTTATTTCCCTTAAAATTATGTTCGTTTAAGATATTAGAGTAGAAAAATTGGGTAAGTCCACATAATTAACTAATATATATAATTTAATAAATCATAACGTTATGAAAATTAATAATTGAGATGGAAGATAAATTTTTTATTCTTTTATATATATATATATATATATATATATATATATATATATATATATATAGAAGTTGAGAATTTATAAATTTTAATTTGGAGATGGCAATTCGGGTCAATACGACCCGACAAGACATAACACGAATATGAATATACTCAACATGAACATGACATGAATTTTAAACCGGGTTAAAACTTTTGACACGAATATGATCTGCTTATTTTATGGGTTGACACGATACAACATGACACGAATAACCTGTCAACAACAAATTGCGTTACTTATTATGCGGGATGACATGATATGATAAAACATGAATAACATGTTTACAACACAAGACATGAATAACCTATAAGAAAATTAATGCAGGTTAGTTTCGGGTTCGTGAGTTGACACGATACATGACACAAACTTTTTTGTTTTAATTTTTGTTAACCCGAACGGACAGGAATTTTAAAATGGATCAACTCGAACATAAAATTTTCGTGTCGTGTCGATGGATCGTGTTGAAAATTGTTAACCGTATTTTAATCTCGTTAAGACAATGAGATTATATTTGTTTTTGGGTTTATCATCTATCATTTAACATGACCACACAAATTTTTCTACTCTTATAACATTTTGTGGGGCCCACAACAATAAAAAAAAATTTTTGGCACGCAAAACGAATCTCTATAACATAACACAATCACTTTTCCTACAACATAACTCTTATAAAACCCTTTATTTTTATGTGAATATCTCAATTAAAGAGTACATTTGTAAATTTAAAGAAGGGTTTTATAATTCTCATTTAACATGAGAATTCAAATTTTCCTACACACCCTTCGATTTCCGTGCTGTGGGTACTACATATAATTTTTTCTAACACATGGGTCCCACATATTTTTTTATCTCTACAATATGAGAATTGAATTCTCATTTAACTTGAGAAAATCAAACCCCTTTAAAGAAATGAAGAAACTAAAAGTATAATTTATTAACTCTCTATATAATTTGTTCCGGACCTCTATCGTGGTATAGTGATAAACAGATTAAGTCAACTATGGGACTCGCAGTGTTGTAGCATGTATGGTGCTTTGTTTCTCAAAGAATCTTTTCCTAACAAGCATACACTCCATCTTATCATGCCGGCCTCAGTTTATATAGTAGGAGGCTAGCAGCCATGAATTATACATCTAAAATATATAAATTGAAAGAGACCCCACCTCAAATTAAATCCATGGCTCTCTCCTATTGCATGATAAAAAAAAATGTATAAATCGATTGTAGTAATTAAAAAAGAAGAAGAAGGAATGAAGAGGAAAACAGAGAAACAGCTCAGAGTGACACTAAGGAGGTTCAACAGTCTTTTCACTGTCTCTACACAAACAATTAGTTTAGTAGCGGCTGCGCGTGCTACAGATTCCTCGTGTTCAACAATATCGCCACTAAAAATATTAAATTATAAATAAATCTCGGTTTTAGTATCTGTTTTTTTATTTCTAAAAAATTCTCAAGCCACTTGTGAGATGATACAAATACTAGCGTGTTACTACTTAAACCAAACTAGTTTAGAGGATTCAGGAGCAGACATGGTTTTGAAAGGGGAACAAGTTTAACAAAACTTGTTAGGACGATTGAAGGTTTGAAGATTTATATATTATAACCGTTTTAATAGGGTGGAACAAGTTTAACAAAACTTGCTAGGAGGATTGAAGGTTTGAAGATTGATATATTATAACCCTTTTACTTGGGTCCAACCTTAATTTAAAACATATTATAATTCTTAACAATAACCTACATAGATATATAAAGTTGTAACTTTGCATAATTGCACAAGTGATTCTCTCTAGATTTAGTTGACTATATTGAATATTTTTTATTGGGAGAAAAAATTTGTTTACAAATTTAAGTATGTACTAATAGTAGTATATGAGTTGGTTTATGTACTACATTTAGTACATAGTTAAATTTGTAAGAGTTTTTAAATATAATCTTTTTCTTTATTTAACCTAATTATAGTTGAAACTTGAATAGTTTGTAAAGGACTTGATCAGAACCGATTTTACAACTGGGCTGATCATGTGATCTTCCTCTACACAAATGGTCTGGAACCGCCTTGAGTCAGAGCAGCCTGCAGTTGGAGCAGCTTTAACCCATGGGTCTTCAATGGAACAAGGTGGGGGTGTACCTGCAAGATACTCCGACGCTCTAGTCAGATTTGGTTCAAGCAGGTTTTTATTATGTAAAAGAAGATGTGTAGCTTTGTGTTAACATATATGTATTTATAGTAGAGAGATGAGCAGCTTGCAAGTGGTGAGGCGGCAAGTCTTCTAATTGGTTAGTGTAGGTGGCTGAGATAAGCTTTGTTTAGTGATGAAGTTTGGTTGTCTTGATGCCAAAGTAATATGGCTGTAACATTTAATGTTGAGAAGTTTGCTGAGATGAGCTTTAACTGTAGCAGCCTTTGTTGACCGCAATCTTTACTTAAGGATAAAGACTTTCAAAGTGAGCCTTGTGTTATTATAATATTATTCCAGATCAGGACTATTTCAAACCTAAAAATCTAAATTGTTCGAAGGAATGAAGGTTTGAAGATTGATATATTATAACCCTGTTTTGAAAAGGGGAACAAGTTTAACAAAACTTGCTAGGAGGATTGAAGGTTTGAAGATTGATATATTATAGCCCTGTTTTGGAATGGGGAACAAGTTAAACAAAACTTATTAGGAGTATTGAAGTTTTGAAGATTGATATATTATAACCCTTTTACTTGGTGCCAACCTTAATTTAAACATATTCTAATTCTTAACAAGAACCTACATAGAAGTTGTAACTTTGTATAATTGCACAAGTGATTCTTTCTAGATTTAGTTGACTAAATTTGAATACTTTTTATTTAATCTTATTATAGTTAAAACTTAGAATAGTTTGTAAAGAACTATTTTAACCTAAAATTTTAAATTTGTAAGTGAACGTATATCAATAATTTTTATATTATCTCTCTAAACACCTCCTCACGTAAGAGTCCTTTGAACTTGAAGCATTGATATCACACAAGTCCATCTGTGGTGACTTAATTCCACTAGAAAATGAGGAGTGGTGAAGATCGAACTCGTGAGCCCGTGGTCACCGAACCATAATTTTTTATTAAAATATTCCAATCAGTTCATCGCTTCGCGACTAGTTTGATTCAGGGCAAATTCAGGATTAAGGCTTTAAACCCCTCCTAAAGGTGATACTGGGGAGGATCGAATACATGCTCTCTCCCATACATGCTCAGCTCCCATGTGCCAACTGAGCTACCACCATTTAATTCTTACGTGAGGAGGTGTGTTAGAGTGATATAACATAAAAATTATTGATGGATATTCAGTCACAAATTTAAAATTTTAGGTTAAAATAGTTCTTTAGAGTCATCGATCATACGAAACAACTATCTCAATCCAACATTTAAGTTTTTAAGTGATGAGTTTAAATAATTTTATAATATATCTTTCTAACATAGTTATACTCAAAAAGTAATTATACAATTTGCTTACTAGTTTTTTCTTTTTGTTTAAAATACGAACTAGAGACCATAGAAATGAGTAAATGACCCACCGTATTACATTGTAAGTTGTAAGCACCACCAACTTTCAACAATGTTTTTCGTCCCATTGGTTACATGTCAAGCAAACTTTCAAAACTGATCCATAACCCTATCGTGCAAACAGCTTGGGTCAATTGTCAACACAGACATACTAAAATGCACCAATCAACAACATCACAGTAGTCTCTCTCTCTCTCTCTCTTTTTCCTTATTCTTTTTGACCGAATAGTTATATCGTCTTATTTAAGTCTGGTTTCTTTAGCACTGTTGAGCATTAACTTTGACCATCTAGCAACCTAACTTGGTATATTTTGATCCCGTCAAATAATTGGATAATTCAACATACATAAGAAAATATCTTACGGGTATAGCTCAGTTGGCAACTCAGATTAAATAAGTAAGAAAAAAAAATATAAATTTGATTTCGACCAAATATATCGTTAGAGAGAGACGATGAACTTTAATTGTAACTAAATCTTAATTCAGAATTAATCTTAAAGCCAACTCAAAGAATTAAAATTTATGAGAATAACGGGACATCAGTTTAATTCGCATTTCAATTTGGTTTTGTTCACATTCTTAAAAGTGTAATAGTTTAATTTTTAACCTGAAGTTAGACCAAACCGATTTTAAAATATGATTCAATTCTAAAACGAGTTAAAAATCACAATTCTTTAAGTACACTTCAATTCGGTTGAATTCAATTTTTTCCACACCCCTAATTTACTCCTCTTCTCTTTTCATCTTTTCCTCTCAATTTTTTCCTGGATGATCCTTTATAGTTTTGCCACTGGACCAAACCATATCTGTGTGGTCGGTCCATGATCCTTGTGAGACAAGTCGGTGACTTGGTCTTTAATGTGTTATGGCACTTTAACAAGAAACTAAACCAATTTTTTAAATGAATGAGGAAATAGCCACGAAGTTACTTGAGATCGATGCATATGTGTTTGACTTGAATTGTCTTATCTGTCAATACCTACAAGAATTGTGATATATATACTACCAAAAATTCTTACTATTAACTTACTACCCATCATATCATCATTGGATCAAAGAGAGAGAATGTTAACAAGTTTTTGAAGAGAGAGAAAATGTTAATCTAATGATCACTGGTATTATATATATACATATATATGTGATATATATACATATACACTATATATGGAACTATATATGCTATATATGTATATATGTATACTATATTGCTATAGTGTAACGTATATATATATATATACACAAAACGCGTGAGAGTGGAGCCTGTTCATCAAAAATTTTAAGGGTGTGCATAAGGGAATAATATGGTGCTTTGGACGATTAACATGTATAATAGTCAACGTGTGATGCTACTTGCTATTTGTCAATTGCAAATTGCAACAAGCCAACAATACTATAAATTGTATTTTGATCGACCAATTAGCGTTTGTCATAAGTGTTAGTTATGATTTAATCGTGATTAATTCTTTTGAGTTATAGTTGTGCACTCACCTCATATGTAACTTGTCAACGTGTGTAATTATATATTCCTTTGATGAATGAAAATTAATCACGATTGAATTGTTGTAAATTAATCATATCCTATTTAACTTGTGTGACTTGATAAATATTGATGCAATCAAAATGAAAACAATGCATTTATTTCATTCGTGACATAATGCGTTTTCCGTCAATATATTCCTTTGTATTATTTTTTGCATTCAAATTGCCTAAAGCCTATGTAACTCTATACATACTTTTTGTATAGGTTTTTTATTTTTATTTTTTGTATGAGTGACGAACCAGAACATATTCATATGCAATAAAAATAAATTAACAGCAAAAGAATTATTGCTTGAGCAAATGATCGAACTACATACCTAAGATTTAATTAATTAGGCTTAACGTCACAAAGTGGTTATGATAAATAAGAAAATGAAGGCATGAATTCAATTACACAGCACGCAATGCATGCTTGTTAATTATGTAAGACATGCACATAGATACAATTGACAGGGTTTCATGATTTTACAAACTTACGGCTAAATCAAGCAGAAACATGTCACTTTGTCAGCGGTTTTGAACTGAATAATTATTAAACCAATTATATGTTCTTCAATAATTCTCCAATGATATTTGTAACCATAGTTAATGATGAATGACCAAAACAAATCCCGAGTTACAGGATATGCTTGTTACGGTCACCAAATTAGGATGAAAGAAAAATTTGCTGATGCTATTTATCTTTCTAATAATTCTACATTAATTCATGTGATCATGCATATGATATATTAGTAAATTAAAGGTAAAAAAATATATAAGGTAGTAATTATTAAAAAAAAATTATAATATAAAAATTATGAATGAGAGCATGAGATCTTTCATTGATTTGTTAGTAAGAGTAGTCAATTTGCAACGAAGTCCATACGCCACTAAAGAACTTCAAAATTTGACCAAAGTATAAAATTAATTTAACCCTAGATCCCAACAAGTTCATTGTTTGACATTTATACCTATTAATTATCTCAAAAGGTTTGTTAGAAATCACATTAATTAGTAGGTAGGAAGTGATTTATGATCAAAGCTCACATGTCACAAGATAGGGTCAACTATAAATAAACCTGCCAAATGAGCAAGCTGGCGTTCATGATTCATGCACAAACCACCAACCAATTGTACCATGACCATCCCTAATTCCCTATCGGATAACTATAGGCATTAATTAAACTTTCATAATTGCATGGGCTGGATCAACTCACACATATTATTAATAGGAAAATCTTACTCTTATGTTGCATGAGATTGATCTCTCATGTTACTCTCACTTCGAAAAATGTTTCTTTTTTTCTTTTCTTTTTTGTTTTTTTCTAAAATTTGATGGGAATTATTTTATTTATCTCTTAACATAAGAGAACTTGTACCATACTACATGATAGAAGTAATACCCTTATTAATATTATGAAGAGTTAGTTGTTTCATTTAAAATAAAAATAAATATATTTTTCATACTCCCTACTCCCTAGAATGGATCCCATGTGATCATTTTCATCCAAAATAATAATTTGAAAAGGGAAAAAAAATGAAAATGCCTAAGGATCTGCATGCACTATCTCATAAAGCATCATGCCATCTATTTAATATATATATATATATCGTATTTCATCATTAATGAACCATTACTAGCAAAGCAACATGCAAAAGGTACAAAGGCAGCATATGGTACTACGGAAAATCAGACCTGTCATTTTTGTTTTTTTATTTTGCAAATAATGTCCCTATGGGACGTGGAGCACATGGAAATTTAATGAATCCATTGTTGAAAACCAGCTTCTGAATTTTCCAGCACGATGGTCGGATTTCAGAACAGCAGGCTGCTATAAACTCTTTACTCTCTTTTTCGGCCCATAATGTTATGCTAAATGATAAAATATGAAACCAAGTGGATCAATTCCAGGGACGTCATGTTCAGTTTTAACTAAGTTAAGCTTGAGCTTTTGAATATTCAGCTCGTTAAAAACTAACATGAATAAATACATTGTTTTATGTAATAATAAATTCAATTTAAATGTTAGTTATATAGTTTATGGGTTTAATATTTGCTCTTTGAAAGGACACAATTTGTGTTCTTTTAGTATTTTTATGTTATATCTTACCCGTAAGATATAATTATAATACAAAAAGTTTTTTTCCCCCGACTCATTTGCAAGGAAAGGGAACAATAAAACAAGCATAAAAATATTTTTGTACTTTTCAGTCAAAATGATAAAGAAAATGTGTGGAATACATATAGAGAGAAGGGGAGAAAGAGGGGCTGATGCAAGTCAGAGAGAGAAGGGGAAGAGAGAGGAGGTATATAAGGATCAAATCAGGAGAGAAATTTTATTTTTCATATTATAAATATGCCTTACAGATAAGACATAATACAAAATTACTAAAAAAAGACACAAATTCTGTCTTTTAAAAGGACATCTTTTTTCCATAGTTTATTGTTTTAAATTTCCTATTCCAAACATCAAATCAAATGCAAAAATTAAACTCCAATATGAATATATCCTTTCAAGTTAAAATTTCTGATCTAGTCATGTAAAAAATTTATATTTCTCATTTTACAAATTCTAATTAGACCCCATCTATTTAATTTTAATAAAAAATATATTATTTTTTTAGATAAATTTTAAGATGATGGTTATACTTACAATTTTTTTTTTACAACCTCTTACAATCATATCTTAATACCGTTAATTTCCGCCAATCAACAGTTATAACTTACTATGAATTAATAATTAATTAATGAGTTTAATTTGGAAAAATCATAACCGTTGATTGGCGAAAATCAACAGTGTTAAAATATGGTTGTAAAAGATCGTGAAAAAAAATAAAGTTGTAAATATAACCTACCTCAAATTTTAATACAAGATAATTCACTCCCAACTCGACTTAACGTTTAGGGCAGAAAAAGATCTCGAAAAGTCAAGATAAGAGATTCCGAAGAAATTAGATCTGAAACTTGTACAAATATTTAAGACTTAGATATGATGTCGATGTGAGAGGTTCAATTCTCTTTAAACCCTCTTTTTCTTTCCTTACCCAAATAGTTGTACCTTCTATATCTATAATCTATATTAAGTCACATATCTATAGGAACTATCCCTCTTTAGCTCAACTGCATGTCACATTTCCTACGTACTTTATGAATCATGCCATACAGCGCATCAACGATAAGCAATAGCAACAATTTACCCCGTGGCTAAAGGTACAAGGAAGTTTGAAAGATTACCCTTTTACCAATTTCTACACCCTAGCCACAATTCACCAGTTATCGCACCCGCATGCACTGGAGTATACACATTTGCACATATCCTTACAAAGAAAATATCCAAATTAAAACAAATCAAGGTGGAAAAAAGCTGGTCAAAAACCATTTAAAAAATTATATATATCTCATTAATGTTTACAAAATTCTGCCCATTTCCTATCGTTAAGTTTTAGACATCCATAGGTATTCATTCAGGCAATCTATTGCAACCTAAAAAGCGAAAAATAATCATACTTAAAATGCAACTAGCCATCCTTGAATCCTATCAAACTGGTAATGTCTGCACTCTTAAGTGCTTATACTTTTGCTCTTTGTTGAACCTTTTTGCACTCTCTGCCAAACCTTTAGATAAAAGGATCTTCAAGGCATCAACCCCTTCTTGCAAGGCCTCATCAATCTGTCCGACAGGAAAGACAAGAGAAAAAAAGCTGAAGAGAAGAGGAAGATTTTTTAAACTTGCATTCCATAAAATGCAAGTAGCGTGATGTAAAAATGCGCAAATAGCACTGGCCACAAGCTCATCACATGATAGCTGATACCCAATAAAAGTAGCGTAGTGTGTTTCAAGTAGTGCTCTACACATATTACATGCTATTAATTACTATGGCTCCCAAACCAGTTCATTTATATTCAATGAATAAAGAGACACCAAAATGCAGACGATTAGCTGGCATATTTATATGACACCGCACTAACATGGCAAGTAACCATTATCATATTTGTCACGTGTCACTCCATGATCATCTACTCTTGGCACCACATCACCACAATGCCAATCAATTCATCATTTTCCAGTTATATTTGAACCACCATAAATAATTGGATTTAAATTGCACCGAGTAGAAAACATGAGCAACATTGTCACAATTTGAACCATGGGATCCAAATTGAAACTTTCATTACACCAGAAGAACCAAAAGTGCATTTAACAGTAAACCAATAACTTACTCGTTGCCTAGCAGTTACATTAAACTTTTGAAGCAAAAATGCTTTAGGGTCCATTTGCCCAGGAGGCTTCCCAATCCCTAACAACAAAACAAATTGAAAATAATAATGACATTAATAATCTAAAAAGTAGGGAAAGAACAAAGATTCGCAACAAAAGTACTAACCAATTCTTAGCCGAGGAAATTCTCTATTTCCTCTGAAGTGACAGATCACACTCTTCAGCCTGGTTCAGTGAGAAGCAGAGAGCAGAGCACGAGATGAGTAGTAGTAGTACTTGGGAGAAGCACTTGACTAGAAAAAATCAGAGCTGAAAAGATGCAAAATATATTTCATGAACTCATCTTCCAGCGCAACTCATTCCATAAACAATAAGGTTTGATTATAAACACCTGCTTCTTTACTTCAGCTACTTCAAAAAATCAATTTTCCTTTTCACCCTAAAACAGTGAAGCAGCATAGCCCATTGACAAACGAAATTGTAATCGCTAATGGTGAAGCTATATGTCCACTATGAATAGATAAATAAAAACTACGATCACTATGAGATTAAGTTTCCAAACAAATACCTAATAGACAGTTCAGTTCATTTGCTGAAAGATAGCCATCCACTATTTAGAGCATATGCAAATTTCTTTTTAAGTAATTGGAGGGGGGGTGTTGATATTGAAAATTTCTCTTCAGGGCATGCATTTTCCGACCATTAGATTCCAAATTACCATAGTTGGAGTTAAGGATAACTCATATGTTCATGCACAGAAGCTTGCTTATTAAAAGTCAAATCGAGTATAGAATTGAAATAATTTAACATTGCAATCATAACAGATTTCTCAACACTTTAAACGGACAGAGAAGACATTTTCCACAGTACCAATACCCAATTGGATACCAACCATAAATGTCAGAACAAGCTGTTGCTCATCTCCAGATGAACTGGAACATACCTTTGAGAATTTAGGTACATGCATAAAACTGACGGGAGGCTAGGGTGAGGAAGGGAAGGAGAGCGTCCAAAATGTCTAGCAGTAAGTACACCACTAATAACTCTCAATGATAGGACCAGAAGCAAAACCTTTTTCCAGTATCAACTGTAATCCCTACATCCAAATGCATGTTTCAAATATGTAACTTTCGGATTGACTCATTAGTAACTAGTTTTCTCTTCTTTCTAGTCTATCTCCCAGTGTAATGCAGATAGCCTAGTAAAAGTTTTACAATAACAAAGGACAAGGATCCAAAAGAGTCACAAGCTAAAATTGAATTACTTAAGGAGGAAAAGGCCTCAAAATCTGAACTGCGGAACAAAAAAATGAGACTTGGATAACATGCTAAAGTTGCTGAAAAACAAGCACGTTTAGAAGAAAACAAGGATTGCAAAATGCTTGGTAAGGCAACAATTAAATGGGACAACAAAATAGCTGATCAACATGTGACAGCAGTACAAGCACGAGATGCCTTTCACTGCAAGAGACTAAAGAAAATTGCATCAAAGAATAAATGAAAAAAGATGAACTATTCAGATGAGGCAGAGACTAAGATGGAAAACACAATCTGATATATGTAAGATCAAGGGAAATTTTTTTATAAGTAATGGGATTTTATCCCTCAAACCTAAACCCATGATGCAACTCAAATCAGGACTCTAATAAATATCTAAATAATTGTATGAGACTGTATTGTCAATCATACAAAAGCATAGGCTATCTGTATCACTATATATATCCCATTTGACTTGCAACACATTCCTAGATTCATCCAGATCACCATCATAACAAAAGGTAGCATTGACTTCCAAAATGTTGGTTATTGGCTTATGAATCCAATGACATCTCCATGTTAGATTTTGTTGGGTTCCATTTGCAAGGTATAGGACTTGGAATCCCGCATTGGCTGTATGGGCAACTAATGTGGGGTTTATAAAGCCTTTGGGCACTCCCACTCTTTTTAGCTAGCTTTTGGAGTGATGCATCCCAAGGCCTCATCAAATGGTATTAGAGCATCCATCGCGTGGAGTGTGCGTGGGGGCACGCACTAGGGAAGCATGGTGGAATGTTGGGTTCCATTTGCAAGGTATGGGACTTAAAGTCCCACATTGGTTGTATGGGCACTCTCACCCTTTGAGCTAGCTTTTGGGGTGATGCATCCCAAGGACTCATCAGATTTCAACACAGGTATTTATTGGGTTATGGAATTAGTAAATTACATAATCTAATGTGTAAAAGACCATAATATCTCTAGAAGAATAGGTATTTGTATAAGGTAATAAGTTTCTTATGGTCAATGTAAACAATAATTGTCAAAAAAGCTTATGCAGGCTGACAACGTTAAACTTGCTTCACAAATAGCATATAGTGTTGTACCCTTTGTGGCTTCCATGACCCCCTTTATCGTGGAGACGAAGCACCCCACATGGCAAGTTCAAGTCATCATGGAACTACAACCAAAAAAACTTAATTAATTAAAGAACAACACACCCATCACAAATTAGATGCTTGAAAGAGAAGGTAGAGCATATGGAATAACTTACCACGAGCACATGATTAAGAGGTAGTTTGTAATAAGCAGCCAATGGCCCTGCCTGCAGTAAAATGAAGAAACATAGTATAACATAAATTGGCAATCAGCACAAGACTTCATATGTAAACTAAACATCAACAATACATGCAAATGAAACCTGTAGTATACTACTTCAAAAATAGAAACCTCCCGAGGAATCGATATAAGTATACAACCTTATGACCCCACCAAAAAATCAGCACTTCAAATACAAATAAAACCAGACAGCAAAGATATAAGCAAACTGATGGAACCTAAAAAAAGAAAAAGAAATAAGATTGGCTGTAAACAACCTTACAGAAATGGAAGAAAACACTACCTAGAGGACCTCTCCTCCCAATTCCCTTTCCCACTGTTTACCATATCCAACACCCCACATTCCTACGTATTATATATCCCACCCTCCACCAATTTGTTAGACAATTTCTCTCTCCTCTAATTGATTCCTTGGGTCCACTGTCCTAGCCCATCACAATCAGCTAGGATGGCCATCTTTCAACCCATAATTATTTATCATAGATCTATCTTCAATTTTCTTTTTCCTCTTCTCCTTGGATTTTGTATGAAAAGAGGGGAGCAGTTACGTAACCACTAAGGACCTCTATTTGACACAAGAATTACTAATCCACAGTACATCTGTAAAAAGCTACCTTCCCATAGCACTTTCTTATTCTCTTCAATTGTCTCCAATTTGAACTGATAGTACGAAAACCACGAAGTCTTAATTCATTCTTTTCCAGAATGACCATAACCTTTCTCCCATGTATTAAAATAAATTTAAAAAATTAGTGAAACCACATAGATGAAGGAACACAAAAAGTAAAAGCCCCCTTAGAAAACTACAAAATATGCACAACCAATAGACAAAACAGAAAAGTAAACCACCATAACTGCCCCAAAACTCTCCCAGGAAACTCCCTGCTTCAAAGCACTAGCAAGTAGCAACAAAAGGGATAATCTAATACTAAAATATACACAAAACAAAACTAAGACAACTTCAAAGCTTCAAAAGAACCTTCTAATTCCCTTAGGCCCTCCATAATTTACTGTTGTAACAAATCTTGGAAGTTCCTTTTCTACCTTCTTCATCTTAGTACTATAGGAATTTGGCCAAAAAAAAAAACCCTTTGTTCCTTACCCAACGGATTAACAAACTCTATCTCCATTGAATCAAGAAGTGATTGTACCATTCACTCACATTTCCTATGGGCCTAATAAAAATAATTTCCTCAGACAATGCCCTCTCAATTTGGCCAAAAGGTTTCAGCTATTCAACTTCAGGAGAAAGCAAAATTCCCTTTCCAGAACCAGCATTAATAGATAACCTCCTACAAGGACTATTCATGTGTTCTGCGGGATCTTGGCAGCCTAAACATTATCATTAAATGATCTAAGCTCCCTCATTTTATCTGAAATATTCTAGAAAACTTAACTAACAAATGTAGTCACAAAATGATCAGGAGATCTCTGAAATATCTCAAGGTATTTCATAAAGGGTAAAAGCGGAGGGAGTTAATGAACCATATCCCTTAAATATGGAATGGAACCTTTCTGGTGCATTGCTATCTATGTCCCACGAACATGATGATGCCAAGAAACCTATAGGTTGATTTTCCAGAGCACAGACATAAACAAGGACATGGATCGAGATCACAGAGGAAGATACAAATCAGAATGATCAATATGAAGAATATAGACTACATTACCAGATTTGATGGTATGAAGGAGAAGATTTTACACACACTGAGCCCAGATAATTATGTCAGTGTAAGACATTCATATATGGGATTTGAGAGAAATAAAAGATTTCATGACCATATATCAGTACATAAAATCAAGTAATAAAATGTGATATCCAAAAGAAAAACTAAATACAATGTTGTATTGGATGTACCTGCTACTGATGCGGAATTGCGCTCTATAGCGGCGTGATTAATAATTATGGATATGACAATTCCCAAAAAACTAAAAAATGGGTATGGCAAAATACAACATAACATATATATCAGAAATTAGATGTATAATCCCATAAAACATATAAAACCATCATAAGACATCATAAATAAATAAAATAGTAGGGTCATTCCATGATTGAGGGGGAAAATGGAGAAAATAGTTTTTTTTATTTTCAGTACTAGTCATTCTAGATACAATAAGCTTTTATCAAAATCTTATGATACCATATTGGTAAAATAAAAAATTACAGGATGCAGGCTAGCAATACCCAATGATGTTATGAGGAGTATCCAATATGAATATGCATCCAACACTGATACAATAGACATTTTAAAGTATTTGTTCCTTCACTGTAAATCATGTATGATTCACAGGATAAATACTCTCTATTGCTGACAAATCAAAAGCTAAAACATGAGAAGCTCTTCATATTTGCGAGAGAAAAATCTAGATAACCAGGTACTTTTCAATTATTTATTAAAACAATTGAGCTTTTTACAGGTACAAGCTTCCATAGAACCATGCCTCAGAGATATATTAACTAGGATTTGAAGTTCTTAAATTTAGAATCTTTCTTAATTGCTAGATAACCCAAACAAGAACAAGAAGGGTGGAAAAAAGGAAAAAGAAAAAAACTCATTAAGAGTAAATATCAAAGTGCTAACCAGAACAACTACCCCTCAAAGTATATTATTGAATCAAGCAACCGAATGTATAATGAAAGGAAATCATAGGTTAAGACATATTTGCCAGCGGCAAGTGACAAAAGTTTTAAATGGCCCAACTTCTAGAAACTAAAGCAGATAACTATAGAAGCATAAGAAGAGAAAGAAAAAGGTAGAATATCTTAATTCCTTACCGATTCACCACTCAGATTCATATAAGTTTGAGGCTTTGCAAGGAAAACAGGAACTTCACCAACAAAACCTGTAACAGATTACCTTGCCTAAAATTAACGAATTAAAACAAACACTGAAAGAGAAACTGAAAAGAGGAATATTATTAAATGCAGCGGACAAACCTTTTCCAAAGATGGCTTTGGAATGAACTGTGTCCATAGGAATCCCCTGTGACTCCGCAAATGCATCAATCATCTCAAAGCCAACCTGCTTTGGACAAAAACATATCTTCAAAACTTATCATAAAATTGCTAATTCGGATACTAACTAAACTAAACCCCTTCACAGAACATTTTTTATACAATTTCATGGCTGGTAACTAAAACTCAACAAACTTGTAACTTAACTGAACAAGTTGTTAACAGAAAGAAAGATAACAAGTAAAAAAGGTAAAGTATACATTATGTCTAGTTCCTTTGTACTTGTCGCCAGGGTTGCCTAACCCTACAAAAAGCCATGGGCGAGGAGAAACAGTGCAAAAGCAACGCCTGCTAAACCTATTAAGCATATCCTCTGCCGTGCAAAAACCAGTCCAGTAGGTACCAAACTGAAAGACGGAGAGAATTTCAATCAGTTTCATCCACCTGCTGCTGTTTTGAACAAGGAAAATTAACGAAACGATTAAACTTAATTGAATGCATTGGTAATTACCTATATATGACTATAGGCGTTGTGTTATCTGCCTCTACTTCAGGTCTTCAACGTTGTCGCGGTGAAGTTCGTGGCTGCAAAAATGGAATCGGAATCTCAACTCTCTTTTTCTCTCTCTATATATCCCAACCTTCGTATATAGCCAGTTTTCCTTCTGCCAAGGACACGAACCACCGATTGGTTCTTAAATACCTGTATCGGTTCAAAAGATTGTTGGTCTGATCCGATTTTTCCTAGTATAGGCGGTTCACTCGCAGTTTCAAGGTTCAGACATGAGACAGTAAAATGTGGACACAACTGATTTGCGATCCAACAATGTGAACCTGATCGGTTCGACTTAATATTTTTTTTTTTTAATAGCAAAATAGTTACAAAAAGTCATGGGGAAGGTTATAGTTATAAATATATTTTTTTTACAACCTCTTAAATTAATTAATTAATTATTAATTCACGATAAATGATAACCGTTGATCGACGGAAATCAACGGTAATACGACATGGTTGTAAGATGTTGTAAAAAAATATTATAAACTCGAAAGTTATTACCAACAAAAAAAAATTGTGACAAAAACTAACTTTGAGTACGGCAGTCACTTTTTAAGAAAAAAAAGCACTTCTCGTTTTGAGACCGTTTATTTGGTCTTCTCAAAAAAATAACTTTTATCTCTTCCTTATTTTAGAAGCACTTTTTATATAAGTTAAAGTTATGGGAGAGGTTATACTTACAACCTATTTTTTTTACAACCTCTTACAACCAATATCTTAACCGTTGATTTTCGTCAATCAATGGTTAAGATTTATTGTTAATTAATAATTATTTAATAAATTTTATTTGCAAAAATCTTAACCATTGATTGATGAAAATCAATGGTTAAAATATTGGTTGTAAGATGTTGTAAAGGAAAACAGGTCGTAAATATAACTTTCCCCTAAAGTTATTTATATTTTTATAAAAATATTTAGTTTTTGAAAAAAAATATTTTCTTTTTAAGTTCTATTTTTCTTATTTTAAAATTTTGAAAAAAAAGAAGGTAGATTTTTGACTGTTTTTGTAACTTTAATTTTTTAAAAAAGTAGACATCCAAACAAAATAAAGATGAGAAGTCCTTTTTTTTCCTTACAAAAACAATTTTTGAAGAAAAAAAAATCCCTCCAAACACACCCTTAACTCTCCCTGAGTTCAGGATTTAAACATTTCCCATTTTATCGGCATGGATTAGTCATCGGGTCAATTGACCACTAAACCAACTTACTTTAGGTGGCTTAATTTCTGTAACATTCTAAAAATTATTAAAAATAACATTAGTGTTTGAATGCTTTTTTTGTTAGAGAAAAATATTTATACTTTAAAGAATTTTATTTTAGCTAAAATTAGTACTTTTTATGGAAAATGTTTATCATTTTAAATAACATGAAATTATGTCATTTTAAGAAAGAGATAGACACAGAATAAATTTTTTTATTTAAATTTTAAATTAAAAAAAATACTCACTTTCTCTCTCACGTGATTTACATTTTCTGTGTCTATCTCTCTCCTAAAATGACATAACTTATGTTATTTAAAATAACAAACACGAAGCTCATTTTTATATAATATTTAAATTAAAAAATTCACTTTTTTCTACCATAAATTTTGTTTCTCTTGCCATAAAACACGGTAATTTTGATAAGGACAAAATGGAACAAAATTACCTTTTTCTTTTTTAGAAGATTAATAAGGAGATGAAATGAAACTCTATTATCTTACTTGAGAGTTATGTCGATTGAGAAATATATATTTTTAAGCCATAAAAGTTTATTTGTCCCATTCAATCTTAATATTAAGAGGGAAAAATGATATTTTATGGGGACAGAGGGGGATGCTTCCCTAAGTTATTTCCTTTTCCTAAAGGTGGCGTTTGGTATGAGAAATTTTTTTAGAATAGTAGAGAAATGTAATAGATAGAGAAATGATTGGAAAGATGGATAAAGTGAAATAGGTAGAAAAATGTAAAAAAAAAGTTGTTTGGTGGGGAAAAACTTTACTAGGAAAATTAGGTAGCTTTATGAAATCAACGGTGCATTAAAAGTGAGATAACCGATTTTCCGAAAATTCTACCTTCAAATTGGGTTTTTGAACAGTGAGGATATCTATGTTTCTCATAAATCCATACTTCCTGGATATATGGATTTTTGGAGAAAATATGTTGAAAGAAACATGGTGTTTCTAAAAGCCATACTTGAGAAAGATAGATATCATCCAAAAACCATCCAAACCAAACACCACCAAAAGGTATAACTATGAGCATCAAAACCTAAAGGCTATAAAATCCTCACTTAATCTTTAAAGTTTGAAGATTTGGTGATGTTGGCTCTTTAAAGATTTGATGATTAATATATGGATAATATTATTCTTTTGCAGTAGGAGATAAATTATTTTATATTACAGAGAAAAATAATATGCGGGATCCACAAATTTTTTTAAAGAAAAAGTATAATTTTTGATGAGTCTATTGGGGGGTGATATATCGCTCCAACAACAAGAGATATGTTATCGTATATATATATATATATATATATATATATATATATATATATATATATATATGAGTTTTATAAGAGTTATATTGTAGGAAAAGTGATTGTGTAATGTTATAAAGATTTGTTTTGCGTGCCTAGTTTTTTTTTTCAAAAAATGCGGGCCTCACAAAATATTGTGTGTAGGAAACTTTTTTATGTCATGTGACATGATAGATGCAAACCCCATATATACAGGGAAAACTTTTTCTGTTTTTAAAAGAGAAAAATTTTCTCCTACTAGTGACTCAGCATAAGTGGGTTCCACCTGGAATTTTTTTCTCTCTACTATTTTGTAAGCCCCACTTATATTATGACTCTAGGAGAAAAAATTTCTCTTAAGGTGTTTGGTTGAGGAGAAATTTTTTGAATACTAGGGAAATGTAATTGATAGGGAAATGGTTGGAAAGTGAATTTGGTAGGAAAATGTAAAAAATGTTATTTGGTTAGAAAAAATTTTACTAGGCAAATTAGGTAAGATTTATAAAATCTATGTTTGGTTGATGGTAGTATATTTAGGGCTGGCAAAATGGGCTGAGCCCGCCGGGCTGGCCCGCCCGCCAAACAGAGCAGGCTGGGTTGAGTTTTTCAACCCACCAGCCCGCCAAACCCGTCAGCCCGCCGGGCTCGGCCCGCCAAGCCTTTTTTTTTCTTTTTTTAGGCTACCTACTTGTTATGTAGCTCCGTGCCTTAGATTTCTCTGCATGCAAGTGGCTTTTTCGAATTGTTGTGGACTGCTCATACAACACTTTGTTACTTGTTTTGTTACTCTATTTTACCTTGATATGATTTTATTTTATTTTATTTTTTTTGGATTGAAAGTTGCATATTTATATGTAGATTATTAAACACAGATCTTCTTGGTTTCATAAGTACATTAAAATTTTATGCAGATTTTTGTATGCTTTTATGCAAAAAAAATTATGTGTTTTATGCAGAATTTAATTTTTTTGTATTTTTTTATATTTTTTTATTTTAGGTGGGCTGGCCCGTAGCCCGCCAACCCACCCATAAAACGGGTCGGGTTGCTCAATTCAACCCATTTTGTCAAAACGGGCCGGGGCGGGCCAGCCCATTTTAGGCGGGCCAGTGGCGGGACGGGCTGGCCCGTATTGCTAGCCCTAAGTATATTGATGGGAAAAAGGTTGAAATGACGAAAATAACTCTTTATTAAAATATCAACATCTGACTTGATTTTTTAGGGTGTGCATGACAACCTTCCCGGAATGAGTTTTTTTTTAATTTTTGTTCTCCGGAACAAAAATAGATGAGAATTGCGTTTGATAAAACCGGTTTATTTTTTTGTTCCCGGGATGAACCGGTTTATTTTGTGTGCTGGGGAATAGAAAAAAGAATCAAAAAATTTCTGCTTCTCTTTTCCCGGTCACAAAAAAAAAAGAATCAATTTTATCTCACACTTTCACGTATCCACTCACACACCAACACCGAACCATCACTATTTTCAACCATATCATCAGACGACAAATCCCTCCCTTCACACAAAAATTGCAAATTTTGGAATCTTTTAAATTAGGGTTAGGGCTCTTGAAGGATTACACATCTGAAACATAGTTGTGTGTGTACTGCTATAATCTTGAAATTGATCAAAATATATAATTACTCCATGACTACCTGATTAGTTATCGTGAACATTTTTAAACTTTGGTAACGCAATGATTATTAACGTAATAGGGTAGGCACATCAATCTTAAGCAATATATAGATATATAATAGCTTCTTAGGCTTACGAATGAATAGAAAGATGCGACCCAATTAGGTAGAAACTGGAAGCATCTTGCTTTTATCGGCCATTTGCGAAATCTATATTTTACTTGGAAAACGGGAAAAAATAAAAAATAAAGAAGAAGACGAAGACAGAAAGAAACAGAAAAAAAAAAATTGTGTTATCAAAGGTAATTCCGATTCTCGGAACAAAAATAACATATATTAACAAACGCAATTCTGATTCTCATAATTGTTCCGAGACACAGAAATAGAAAAGAATCATTTCTTTTCAGAAATAGTGTCCGGGAATAGAATGATTGTCATGCGCAACCTTAGAAAAATGCTTAGCAATGGTTGAAGAACCATGTAGACAGATTCATGGTTGGACTGTATTTACAGTTGCGAGGCACCTTTCATCCAAGTCTTGAACCTTCATGGTGATATGCACATCTTATACTAATTGACAGTAGTAAAAATAGAAACTCCTCAGACTTCATTGACAGACAATAGTCATCACCATTATGCTGTTTTCCATGGACTCTACCAAAATATTGCCTCCGCTATCCAAGACCTCACAACCAGCTCAGGTGCTTGAGACACAGGATCAATAACAATGGCTAGCCATCCTTCCTCCCAGCTTTGGCCCACACTATATCACCAGCATAAAAATCTTCTGGTCCATACAACCCATCTTTCTTCTCCCCAATCTCCTTCAAAACTCTCTCATTGCTCATCAAATCAACTCCTTCCACCTCCAGAAACTTTCCTCTCTTATCTTCAACCAACACCTCACGCCTTGAGGCCAATGCTTCAGCGTGGCCATTTCGTGTTCATCAGAGCTGCAAAATGGGAAAAAGCTTCAGTGCAGCATAACTTCATATCTGCACAATAGGTAGGGTTGGCAAAACGGGCCAACCCGGCTCGACCCGGCCCAACCCGTATTCAGCCCGAAAAAAAAGGGTCGGGTCGGGTTGGCTCGAAAAAAAAAACGAGCCAGAAAACCCAACCCGGCTCGACCCGAGCCGGGTTAGGGTTGGCTCGCGGGTTAGCTCGATAATCAGCTCGCGGGTTGGCTCGTAAAAAAGCTTGCGGGTTGGCTCAAAAAAAGCTCGCGAGTTAGCTCGAAATGATGCCAGTGGGTTGGCTCGCGGGTTGGTAAGCTCAAAATATTGGCTCGCGGGTTGGCTCGCAGGTTGGCTCAAAAAATTTAATTTTTGTGGTTTGTTCTCCTGTATAAAATTATCAGCACTGCCAAAACTATTGATTGCCTAATGGATAATGGTGTAAAGACAATAACTAATAAAACATAACCAATAAATTAAGAAATTCCAACATGGCAGTAGACAAACACATTACAAAATAAAAATTGTCCTATGAGTTCCCATGGCCAAAATACAGTACAATATCAAAATATAAACATCCAAAAGTACACCATTATCATTAGATCATGTATAAAGAGTTTCATGACCATTAGATCCCCGTGAAGAAGCTAATATATGGGAAATACCATCATCATCATCATCATCATCATCTACAAAACACAAACCATAAAATGTAAATAATCAATTAAGGTTACAATGACAAATGAAAAATGAAATTTTAATTGCATTGAAAATAAATAAATTACCATTGGCAACATAACCAGCCAACCAATTGCGGGTACATACTAAAGCTTCAACATTCTTTGACAACAACTTATTTCTATATTTGTTAAGCACACGTGATCCAATGCTAAAAGCAGATTCAGATGCCACAGTGGTAATAGGAATGCTTAACAAGTCACGAGCCATTAATGATAGACTCGGAAAATGACAACTATTATCCTTCCACCATTGCAATGCATCTAAACTATTCCAGTTGTCAATAACCATTATAGGCGGCTCCTCTAAATAAACATCAAGTTCAGATTTTCCAGCATTTATTGCTTGGTGTTGATTGTGCAAGAACAATTCATATCATATTTGAGAAGTGCAAAAACATAATAATTGAAGTAAGTACATGCATAAATAAAGGCGTGAAAATGAAGATGATATAACATAATTAAAGCTTTTAGCTAAACATGAACTTACATCCAATATCTCATCATTTCATCCTCTCGATTCCATTGACCCTTGACTTGAATAGTGGGTGTTATCTTGACTTTGATCAATGGTAGTTGATGAATTAATGTTTACATAACTCTCAAAGAGCTTATACACGTTTGCCTTTATATTTTCCATCTTGTCATCATGTGTGTAAGCATCAATCTTTTTATGACAAAAAGATAATGTAGTAAACTTAATGTGAGGATCAAGAACAGCTCCTAGTGAAAGCACATCACTATACGCTTCCCAATATTTTTGAAACTTATCCATCATCTTATTAGCCATGCTACTTACAACCACATCTTCATCATTCTTCATACGAATGAGAAGCTGAATTTTCCAAACTTGTAGAAAATACAAGTTAGAAGTAGGATAAGAAGTGCCAGACATCAAATTAGTGATCTCACAAAATGGTTCCAAGAACCGACAAAGAATTTCCAACCTATTCCACTCTTCTTCTGAAGGATAATACTTGTAATTTCTATCACTCAATTCGAGAATTGCTAACTCACGCCTGAATTTGAGAGCACGAATCAGCATTTCATAAGTGGAATTCCATCTAGTGGGTACATCTGCTATCAATGCAATTACAGTTTTCTCACCACCAACTTGTTCAATGCACTCCTTAAATTTGATCATTCTTGATTCTGAGCCTTTTATATATTTAACACTCTCTCTAATCCGAGACAAGGCATCATTTGCAACTTTTACTCCATCTTGAACAATCAAATTCAATATGTGTGTAGAACAACGCACATGAAAAAAAAATTCATCACATAACAATTTTTGCATATTCAATTGGCTTCTTAAACCACCAACCATATAGTCATTTGCAGATGCATTATCCAAAGTAATGGTAAAAATCTTCTTCTCTATGCCCCATTCCTTTAACAAACCAAGTATTTTATGAGTCAATTCAAATCCAGTATGAGGAGGAGGCATATGACGGAAGGCAATAATTTTACTATTCAGCTTCCAATTGACATCAATGAAATGGGCAGTTAATCAAACATAATCCTCAGTATTACAAGATGTCCACAAATCTGAAGTTAAGCATATCCTACTTTGAATGCTACTAAACATTTTTTTCAGCTTCATCTCGTCTCTCATGTGCACATTTAAAACATCTTGTTTAAGAGTATTTCTAGAAATGCCAGTCCAATCTAGATTCAAGTAATTATGGAAACGCCTGAACTTTCTATACTCGGCAAAATTAAAAGGTTGGTCATGTTCAATAACAGCTTCAGCATGCATCTCACGTGCTACCTTCATATCTATTTTTATAGCCTTCATTTTACCTTGCATGTCCAATATGACTTGACCAATATCTTCATGTTTAATTTGTGTGCATTTATCAATGTGACGGTTGAAAGTAGACGTACCACAAGTCTTAGTATCAATCTTGTACTCTGTCTTGCAACCATTGCATCTTGCCTTTTCATTCCCTTTGTCTCCTATTATTGTAAAATGTTTCCAACAACGAGCTTGCCTTTTCTAGGCTTTTTAAAAGCTGGTCCTTCTTCAACTTCTTCCAATTCATTACTTTCTGCATCAGCATCATTGCCTTCTTCAAGCATCGCCAAGCTTTCCCTACATTAAAGTTAAATATAAAATTATTATAGCGTGGAAAAGATAATTTAAACTAAAGCAGATTTTAAAAAAAATTGAAGAATATTAACCTATTCGAATAATCCATTTCAGAGACTTGAAGTCGAAGGTAAGTAAAGGGAAGGATCAATAATGATCTGTCTTCCTCTTTGGTTCCTGACCATATAAACATTAATATAAAGAAATTTCAGTCAACTGATATAGTAAACCAGAAAAAGCATGCATGTATGTGCAATGAAATTATATAATTTAGAGCATAATTATACTTTAAGTGAGGTCAGAAAAAAAGAGAGGCAACATCAGACTCTGTTAATTAGGCAATATCTTATTGCCACTTAAATAATGCATTGAAAACAAATGATTAAATTATAGATTTAAACAAGTTTATACATACAGAAGCATGAACTCATTCCAATGGCAAATACATCCAAATTGCAAATACCAAACATGACAATCTAGATTTAAACAAGTTTATACACAGATCCAGCTTTTTGATTTGGTATGCATACAGAAGCATGAACTCATTCCAATTTGAAAAACTTTGTTCATATAAATTATTGTAAACCTAAAATAGCAAACAGTCCCAGTATCAAGACAGCTTTTACATTTTATAATACTTACAAAGTAGAAAATCAAGGGAAGAAAAAAAAAACATAAAAGTAGCATAGGGGGAAACACTCGATTGAAATGAAAGCATATCAGTTATAAAAGTAGCAATACATTACCTGCAATAGGTGCACTATTTGATCTTGAATGAAGGGCATAGGTGGAAAACTAGTAATTTTATACCAGGACAAATAACATTAATATAAAATCCGAATGTTACACAGCCCCGAGATCTGAGTTTGAGAGCATACTCACATCACAACCACACAAATCCTTAAAATGAAATTAAAAAGTAAAAGAAAAATTTATATATGCTGATTAGAAAGTACAAAAGGAAATTCTCAAGAATACCCATTTTTTAAAATGCAGTTTTATTTATTATTATGAAGGTAAAAACAGAAGCCATTCTCATCGAACTGAACAACAATACCATCAGAAACGACCACGGATCCGCAAAACCCATTAGCAAAAGCTTCCATTTTTAGCCAAATAAAGAAAATCCCAGAACATGAAACATAGTACCAAGGGAACCCTATTTCATTGTATGAAAATAGATTCCAAATAAACCAAACAAACTTCCAAATCAAAACAAAACAAATACCACAGATTAACCCAGTTTTTTTTTTGTTTAAAAAAAAAACAAGCATCAATATTTAAAAAAAAATCATATTTCTTTCCCTTTATGGATTTAGATTAAGTACCCAGTAATTCATAAACATTAAGCACAATATGCAAAATGCAGAAATGGATATCATTTTTTTCAGTAAAGGGAACAAGAAGAAAGGGAAAATAAATTAACAAAATGCAAGATTAGTAAAACAAGAAGAAAGGGGAAAAAAACCTTAAAGTTTGTGTTGCGGAAGAGAGGATGTCGTCGCTCGTCGGTGTGGGTGGGGTGGGGACCTGCGGTGGGGTGACTGCTGGTAGTGGTGAGTTTGTGAGCGGTGAGTGAGACCTAAGTGAGAGTGAGAGCGTCTGAGTGTGACCGTGAGTCCGTGACTATTTTTTATTGTATTTTATTAAAAAAAAAAGAGTAACCCGCGAGCTGGCTCATTTGAGCCCGGGTTGGCTCGGGTCGGGCTAAATCGAGCTGATAGCTCATTTTTTTACCAACCTAACCCGGCTCGTTTTGTGCGGGTTACGAGCCAACCCGACGGGTTGGCTCATTTTTGCCACCCCTAACAATAGGGTATTATGGTCAGATTTGTGGTACCCTTTTTATTCATTTTTTTTTTTTTTGATAAAAACCCTTTTTATTCATTTAGCCGGTTAACTCAATATACCATGTCCCAAGTGGTTTTATTGCACGGTAAATTTAGTCCCTTTTTACACATAGATGTTAAAGTATGGGGAAATACGTTTCCTACCCATATTTTGTAACATTTGAACCAAACATGGAAATAAAAAAACACCTATTTCTAATGCCTGGGTATCTTCAAAAATAACCCCAACCAAACACCACCTAAAAGTGGAGAAATTTTTTCCCATGTATATATACCGTGGATGAAAGTCTCTTTGTCAAATGATGTGTTAGTTTCAGGTTTTGGTAATAACTAATTTGAAATGTTTATAGGGGTACAAATACTTAATTTTGAATGATTTAGTTGGTGCAAAGATAGAAGGACGATGCATTTGATGATTGGTTCGATATAGTATGTGTTCTGTCTTTAAGACAGAAATGTTCAGTCCAATTATGCTGACGAATTAATCTGGATCGTAATGCTCTGTTCATGAATATCTATTGTATAAACACCCTTGAATCTAGCTGATCACTGTATATCAAGTAGAGTGTGTGAATATGGTCATGATCGTGAGTGAAAATAGAATGTCCCTTTACCTCCGAATTGCCTTCTTATTTATAGGGGCTGTTGTACGACGTGCATACGTGGACCTGAGCTGTCATGATGACGCAGTCATTACAGCTGGTCAGCCGTTATCGGGTGGTAACATATTATGCGTTACGTGCCCTTAATGCGATCCGTTTCACTATCTCCGGGTTGCCTGTTGCCGAGTTTCCTGTTGCCGGATTTTCTAAATGGGCCAATCATATGGGTCGTTCGTATAGGTCCATAACAGTATGATCTCAGGGAATGCAAAATAAAGATTGACGGAGGAGGTTTCTAGCTGGAGGTGGTTTATGATTCCATTGAAAATGTTTGAATTTCTATTTATGGTTGAGATTATATGGAGGTTTCTATTTTTTAAGGGTGTGTTTGGTAGGATGAAAAAAAAATGTTGTCCGGGAAAAGGGGTAAGGAAAAATATGTAGCCATGTTTGGTAGGAGGAAAGGTTAAGAGGGGTAGGAGAAATTTTTTTATCGTCTAGTTTTTTAACACATGGACTATCAGTGAAATTTTGTCATGAATGAGATGGAAAAAAAGTTTTCTCTGCGGTGGTAAAGTTTTACACATAACATCATTAAAATTCATCCAATTTTCCCGAAAATTTTTTGACCTACCAAACACTTTTTTTAACTTACCCGACAAAAAATTCTTCCCATCATATTTGGAGCAAATTTATTTTCCTAATAACAAAAAATTTCTCCGGTACTAAACATCCCCAAAGTGTAAAGTTTGGTGAAGTATGACATTTTTGGTTGACGGAGGAGGGAATACAGTGATGTTGCATTTGCATATTCTGATTTTTTGATAAATGATTTGAAGCGTTGGCAAGTGTGGTAAAAAACAAATGGCACTTTTTATTTTTTAAGGTTTGTATTCTAGGTTGTTCATATGAATATGGGCTTTTTGACCATTGTAGCCCTTATGTAATAATTAATTACCAAATTGACCTTGATTATAAACTATTTCAAAAATTTAACCTCTCGAGAAAACATAACACCAATCTGCCCCTGTTTGACCAAGCCTACCCGGGTACCCCCTTCCCTACCTGGGTAGATTTTGAAAAAATTTATCTACCCGGGTAGGGAGGAGGTACCCAGGTATATTTTTTGAATCTGGGAAAATCTTTGAATTATTTACCCGTGTAGGGAGGGGCTACCCGGGTAAATAATCCAGATTGAAAAACAAGCAGAGATGGTGCCATGCCAACTGAAGAACAACAACTCCAAATTGAATTTTTGTTCTACAAGCTCCTATATATATTTCAGGTACATGAATTGCAACACGTATAGAAGCATGGTAACAGAGATTACTAACGTGAGCCGGTGGCTTCCCAGAGCTGCATCTCGCCGTACTCGTAGTATTCTGAGGTGCGAATGTTAACAAGAATGAGGTGATCCCCTTCTTTGACAACATTATCTACCGTCCAGTTTAGTGCTTTGATGCTGCATGGTGAGAAATCCACAGCCACACCCAATCTCCTATTTGCATTACCAGCCATTTCTCTCTACAACAACGATCAAACTATCTTATTCTTAAGACCTCTTTTTTGTTAAGTTGTTCTGTATAATAGGTCAATTTTTGGTTTTGTTTTATTTTTAATGTTAACGTTTCACGTGACATTGAGATTTGATGACCGAAGACCGCAACATCTGAGACAGGCATTGAAGACAGCGACAATTGCATACCCGGGTATATTTCTCTACCAACAAATGTTCTAAGAGTGTAATTTGCAATCTGTATTTTATATATAAAGAAAATTAGAAAAGTAATTATAACCTATGTTTTTGAGTTTTGTGGACACAAACCTGAGCTTTGAGTTTGGCATTTTTAATTTGGAGTTGTTGTTCTTCAGTTGACATGGCACCATCCCTGCCCGTTTTTCAATCTGGATTATTTACCCGGGTACCCCCTCCCTACCCGGGTAAATAATTCAAACATTTTCCAGATTCAAGAAATATACCCGCGTATCTACCTGGGTAGATAAAAAATTTCAAAATCTACCCGGGTATGGAAGGGGTACCAGGTAGGCTTGGTCAAACAGGGGCAGATTAATGTTATATTTTCTGGAGAGGTTAAATTTTTTAAATAGTTTATAATCAAGGTCAATTTGGTAATTAATTATTACATAAGGGCTACAATGGTCAAAAAACCTATGAATATGTATGTAATCTTAAGGGTTTTTTTTTTTTATTTTTATTGTAATATTGCTCTATATGTGTAGGATGTAATTAAATCTAATTCTTACAATAACCACATTAGAAAAGTGTGTTTTGCAACTAGAAATCCAATTTCTTAAATTTGGAGAAGAAATTGATTTAAAATAGGTCGATATTTTATTTTTGTCCTTAAAGTTGCCATTTAGTTCCTGATGGAAACATCATATCCATGTCAACAATTGCTGTTAAAAAAGTGAATGCTGTTAGGTAAAAAAGCATCGAAACAATTTTTTATGACGACACTGAATTTTGATTCGATAATCTCATACAAATTACAACAACCGTTAACTCACTTTTATTAAATTTCATTAAAACAATTTAGTAACTTACATAATGAACTCGGAAAAACAATAATACATTATTTTTTAGGTATAAAATGTGTTATTTTAGTTAAAACTATTATATTTTACATATAGGAGAAAGTGAAAGTTTTTTTTATTTTAAATATTAAATATAAAAGGATTAATATTTTTCCAAAAAAAAAAAAAGAGAAACATTTGTGACTAATTTAAAACCTAGTGCAGATTTTTGGGACAGGAACATAGTTTTACCCAAAACTTAAATGAATGAAAGTTATATGGACTAATATTGTGTTGTTAATTTTTTTAAAAATAAAAAAATAATGGGGAAGCTATTAAAACAGTAAAAAATAATTTCAAATATGATATTCAAACATTAAAAAAATTGTAATTTTTCTGTCTCTTTTTGCAATAATTCACATTATTATTAATTTTTAAAAGTCCATTCAAACCAGCTTGTAATTTGTAAGCAGAAATTATTAGTCACAAGTGTTCAAAATATTAATCTTATAACAATTGCAATGGTACAAAAGCCGAGTAATTTTGGGTGCAAGCTCTTAAAGCTAAGCTAAGTATGGAGGAATTAATAGAAGGGAGCTGTGTTTGAGGAGCGCAATGGTGACTCCAACTTGCGGAAGAACATATGCATAATATGCAAAAGGTTAGATGGAATGATTAATGAGGGACCATACAATTTTATTTAAGGTAGGATATGTTTACAAACTTTTTTTATAAATTACTATGATCTGTCATACGCTCTTGATTGAAGTATGACCGGTCATACTTAGTATAGTTTGTAAATAAAAAATTTATAAATATAACTTACCCCATTTTATTTATAGGTATTAGTTTTCTCATGTAGTAGGAGATAATTGTTATCTCCTACTAACTCATTTATAAGGTGGGATCCACTTTTAAGGAAAGAGAGAGAAAAAGTAGAGCGGGACCCATATTGAATTTATGTGTGTAGGAGATAAATTTTGTTTTATGTAATATAAGATTAATAAATCCTTTATTTATATGTGTATATTTAATGGTGAGGGTTGGGGGCAGCCTTCCCAATTTTTTTTTAAATAATTTTTTAAATACATTAAAAAATAAAATTATATAAACAAGAAACAAAATATTTATAACTTAACATAAAAAATTAATAATTAATTTGCAGTCAATTTATGTCTCCATATCGAACCAATGAATTCTGATATATAACACAAAGTGATATTAAACAATGAACAACAATTTGACAAAAAAAGACAAGAATAATTACTGTAGTTAGAGAAAGAAAAAAAGGCAAAGGATATCTTTACTAGGTATCCTCTGTTGTAGTATGATTGGAATAGGTACAATAAGAATGATATTGGTCCTAGGATTTATTTACCATAGGCACTAAAATAAACAGTTAACATGTTTAAGCATTTGTTTGTATGAATAGGTACATATTTTTTTTTGTTTGAAGAAAAAGATGTATTTTCAACATAAACCATAAAAATTTATAAATATTAAATTGTTAACAAATTGTTTAATTGCTCATAATAGGCCTTATATACCTACGGATTTCTACTCATTTCTATGAAACAATTTGATTGTTAAATTCAAGTTTAGGAATAGGTTTTGCTACTGTTGTTTTAGGATATCAAACTAACCTCAAAGAATTACAGATAAGTATAATTGTATTATTACTATTTTAAGTTTTTTACAAGATTATTGAATCCCAATACATATCATGTATTGTTTGACCGATTTTTTATATCGTATGTAAAAAGAAAAAATCATAAAAATAAATTAAAAATGTATATATATTAAAATATTTCTTTAATTTTTTCCTTTATTCTTACAATTTTTTAGATTGATTTTTTAGTTTAAATAACAAATGAAATCTTTATTTTGTTTTTCTTATTATTAATACTTTTTTAGATTTGTTTAATTTAAATCATAACGCAAATTTTTTATTTTTTTATATTAAAATTTTCAAATCTTGATTTAATTTTTATATCGTAATGTACGATAAGAATCACTTTTTGATATACATCATGATGCATAATTTTGTGCTTATGAATCGTATTCTTGTTTTATAACTGATACAATACAACAATTTTGTCACGAAAGTTCTTAATTAGATAAGATTCCTTCAATTAAATTAGAGAAATGGATTTGACTTTCTTATTATTATTATTTTAATTCATAGTCAATTTGTTTTTTTTGGTGTAAAATTCATAGTCAATTAAAATGATCCATTCTGTTTATTTAAACTTTACTAATAGAAATAAATCGCAGTCTCTAATATTTAAAAAAACATAAATCAAATCTTAATCAATTATAAATCAAATCGTTACAAGACAGATCTTATTTAATTATAAGAAAATCATAAAAATAATGTTAATTGCTACAAAGTCAATTCCCAAGTCCTGAAATAGATGAAATTTCTTGAGTTAAATTACATAAATGGATACAAAAAGAGTTAGGTAAGCTCATAAACAAGTTCATAAACTTTTTATAAAGAGGACTAAAGTTCAAAATTTAAATAAAACCATTGTTGAGAGGACATCAAAATTATAATAATGTTTGAGGGATTAGTCATACGATGCGATAACATCCATGATAGGTTAAAAATGAAAACTAGAAAAAATAGATTAGTAAAACTGTTGAAGCATTAGACTAATAGAATTGACAATAGATCTTACTAATTTGATTAGATAATTTAATTTAATAAAAGGTATTTAAAAAACAAAAAGTTATTTAAAAAGCAATAAAAAGGATTAAATAAGAGTAATAATGTGGCTCCCTGAAATACACGTGACGCATATATGATGGCCGTTCATTTACGGGTTTGTCCAATCTTTTATACTTTTGCTAGTTTTGTACCTCAACCTGACAACGAATCGAATAAGCCAGCTAATCAATTTTTATTATTTATTATTTAATAATACATACTTTTTTATTTTATTTTATAAAATCGAACTAAAAAGGAATAAAGGATATTGGCAAGTCTAATTGTTCGGCTTCAACCTGAATAAGTAAAAGTAAATTTTAAACTTAAATCCTAAATGTCTTGTAATTTCGTTTGTGGGCACATATTTTGGTTTGAAAAGACCCCGACCCAAAACCTCAATTACTTTACGTGCCAATTATTGCGATTCACCATTACTTTGAGCAAATAATGGTCGTGCAAAAAAAGTTGTATATTGGACTAAACCTTCCCATGTTTGGATAAATTCGTCCTCGTCTTTTTGTTTAGAAACGGTAAATTCTCGTTTCATTAACATAATAATCGTTCTAACTATTAAATGCCCGTGTTTTATATTATTTTTTTAAATTATTTATTTTTATCTTAAGTTGCAAGGAATATTTTTTTGGGTACCATCTGGAAGTATTCCTATTTAATCTCCTTTCGTCACTGCAAGGAATATTATTAGACTAATGATGTAAGAAGATTTATTTAATATTTCTCGACATTTTTTTAGAAGTGTTGGTCTTCTTTTTATAGTTGATTTCCTTTCTAATTACCCATTTCAAGTAGGAATATTTCAGATTTCTAAATTTTAACTATAGGTTTTATTAATGTTATGTAATATAAATTAAATATTATTTCCAACACAAATAACAAAAAAAAAAAAATAGAATGAGAAAAGAAAAAATATGTGGATCTCATCTCTTTATTATATATAAGTAAATAAAATTATATTATGTTACATGATAAATATAAAATCCTTTAACCATATATCATTTCGGCTCATCAATTTATTAGGGAATGAATCTCTGATCAAATATTCCCATATTTTTCCCCAACTCCCATTGTCACATCATATGCCTCTCTTTTTTCTTTTTTTTTTCTTCTCCCCTAATGTTTGCTTTCCATTAAGTATATTGTATCGTTAAATGCAGATGAATTCACACAGCGAGTCTAATCTATTGATTGTTTATTTCACAATCAATATTATTGGATTATCGGACAATGAATCTGTCTCGATTTCGTATTGATTTGGGGTCTTACATAGGTCACTTATTAGGTCGTATATAGCATATATCCTAGGAAGATCGCACTCACCACTTGTCAAAGTCTCTCCATATTTCTCGCAATTTTCTGCAAAATCTTATAACAAGAAGCACTTCTTAAAATTAATAAAGGGAATAATCAATTAATTCCCTAAATGCTGAACTACATTTTATTTAGATTGCTGATGAAGATATGAAGTGGATACACTCATATAATTTATGCACATGTAAATTTAATTTAAGGGGAAGAAAAAAAGTAAGGAAAAAAGAGAGAGTACAGTAATGATTAGTAGTGATTTATATGACCTGACCTACAAAAAAAAAAAAAACACAGCTAATCAATCATTCCATCACACAAGTTGCTTTGTCCTAATTAGCCCCACCCCACCATAACAAATAAATTTTCAAGAGTATCATATGCACTATATCTGTTCATTTATTTTGTAATAAATGGACAAAAAAATATTATATCATGTGGAAAAGTTAAATAATATATTTTTTTTTGAGTAAATACATTTTTTTGTTCTCAGCAAATTTCATGATACCCACTTTACTCCTTAGTAAATAAAAAGACTATTCGTGGTCAATAAGAAATTTAAAATGGACATATTTAGTTAAAATCATGGTTCTCACAAATTCAAAAAAAATACTCACATTAATATCTCAAAATGACTAAAATGAATTTATTTTGAATCTATTATCGATCATGAATAGTCTTTTTATTTATTAGGGACTAAAATGAGAATCATAAAATTTGTTAAGGACCGAAAATAATATTTATTTTATTTTATATTTACATATTATAAAATAAATGGGAATTTTCGGTGTATCTAATGTGATGTAGTTAAGATTTATTCATAACCTAACTCCCTTTTCACATTACCATGACCAAAAATCCACCTCATGAAGGGGCAATGCTCCATTTGCTCATGCTAAGTGAAACCCGCCGCAACCATATATAAAAAAAAAAATTGAGAGAGAAACAAAACACAAAGAGTGACTCTCATCATCATAATCATCATCTCGAACTCAATCAAAAACCCTAACTCGCTCACTCGATCGCCGCCATGGATTCCGAGTCAACTCAGCAGGTGCAGCAATCGCAAGTGGCGGCTATCTTGGGAGCAGATCCATCACCATTCGAGACGCTGATCTCGCACCTGATGTCATCGTCGAACGAGCAACGATCCCACGCGGAAGCACTCTTCAATCTCTGCAAACAGAGGGATCCAGATAGGTTATCGCTGAATCTCGCACAGATGCTGAACTCGTGCCCGCACCAGGAGGCACGTGCCATGGCCGCAATCCTCCTCCGCAAGCAGTTAACGCGCGACGACTCTTACCTATGGCCACGACTCTCTCCTCAAACCCAATCTTCACTCAAATCCCTTCTCCTTTCCTCAATCCAAACCGAACAGACCAAATCCATATCCAAAAAACTCTGTGACACAATCTCCGAACTCGCCTCCGGTATCCTCCCCGATAACGACTGGCCTGAATTGCTCCCTTTCATGTTCAACTGCGTTTCTTCTGATTCCCCAAAGCTTCAGGAGTCAGCGTTTCTTATTTTTGCTCAATTGTCACAGTACATAGGTGATTCCCTCACTCCTCATATAAAGCACCTCCACGATATCTTCTTGCAGTGCCTCACCTCTGTAACGGTCAATCCCGACGTTCGCATCGCCGCCCTCAATGCTGTTATAAATTTCATCCAGTGCCTATCTGGCTCCGCCGAGCGCGACCGGTTTCAGGACTTGTTGCCTGCCATGATTCGCACCTTGACGGAGGCGCTGAATAGCGGCCAGGAGGCCACCGCTCAGGAGGCTCTCGAGTTGCTGATCGAGCTCGCTGGGACGGAGCCGAGGTTTTTGAGGAGGCAGCTTGTGGACGTGGTCGCGGCTATGCTGCAGATTGCTGAGGCGGAGTCATTGGAGGAAGGGACTCGCCATTTGGCGATCGAGTTCGTGATTACTCTCGCCGAGGCTAGAGAGCGCGCTCCGGGGATGATGAGGAAGCTGCCGCAGTTTATTAGCAGGCTTTTTGCCATACTCATGAAGATGCTATTGGATGTTGAGGACGATCCTGCTTGGCACAGCGCTGAGACGGAAGATGAGGATGCTGGTGAAACTAGCAATTACAGCGTCGGACAAGAGTGCTTGGATAGGCTCTCTATATCTTTGGGTGGAAATACCATTGTTCCTGTTGCGTCTGAACAGTTGCCCGCTTATTTGTCTGCTCCCGAGTGGCAAAAACGTCATGCTGCATTGATTGCACTTGCCCAAATTGCTGAGGGTTGCTCAAAGGTAATAAGGAAGCAACTTTTCTTTTTGGTTGTTTTGTTTTATAAGAAAAGGTCAACTAGAATATAACGTCGTTGCTATTGTTATTTCTGTTGGTTACCTTTTTTTGTGTGTGTTAGTTAGAGTTCCTTGTAATTGATTGTTTCTTGCTGTGCATCTTTATGTGTCCATGTTGTAAAGATCCTTTTCTTGCTGTTTGTGAATTATGATTTTGATTTCCCCCCATCTTCCAATTACTGCAGGTCATGATTAAAACCTTGGAGCAAGTGGTGGCTATGGTATTGAACTCCTTTCCCGATCAACATCCCCGTGTAAGGTGGGCAGCAATTAATGCAATCGGGCAGCTGTCTACTGATTTGGGTCCAGATTTGCAAACTCAATATCATCAGGGGGTATTGCCAGCACTAGCTGCTGCCATGGACGATTTTCCGAACCCTCGCGTACAGGTTAGCCACCCTTCTGATAAAGTAAATCGTGAGTGTGGGCTTTCCCTCCATGACTAAGTGCAAGTTTGAAATTGAAAATATTGTGATTTTTCCAATGAGTTTTTGGTCTTGTAAAACTGACTATTTAAAACACAATGCAAGCAGTAATTGCTATGTAGCTTTATACAAATATGAACTGGGTTACACCGAATGTTGCTTTGCAGTATTGAATTCTATTAACTGTAAATTATGATATTGGGTAACTAGTCTGTATATGTTGTAGCTGGTTGTGGAGGAAGTACTCAGTCCAGAGGGGAAAGATTGCCTGAGTAAACTTGGAATATTGCACTTTTAGTTTCCTGTTTAGCGTTCAACCTATGAATTGAGTTTTTCTTTTTTGGTTTCCTTTGTTTCTTATATTCTTTATAGTTGATCTGATTTGTAAGTATACCAATTCTGATTTCTAGTGTAAATGTTCTCTTAATATTGTCTACACAGGCACATGCTGCTTCAGCAGTGCTCAACTTCAGTGAGAACTGCACACCAGACATTTTAACGCCATACTTGGATGGAATAGTTAGCAAACTGCTTGTACTTCTTCAGGTAGTTTATAGACCATTATTCGGAAGAATAGTATTATTATGGTAATTTTTCTGAATTATCATATGGTTGCTTTTTCTCTTCACTTAATATTGGATATTCTATATTCAGAATGGTAAGCAAATGGTGCAAGAGGGTGCCTTAACTGCTTTGGCATCAGTTGCTGATTCATCTCAGGTATTTTATATAAACCACTTTCTTTGACATTTATAATTTCTTTTCTTTAGATTACTCTTTTATAACTGCTTTGGCACCATGGTCTTCCTTAGGAACACTTCCAGAAATACTATGATGCTGTCATGCCATACCTGAAGGCTATATTGTTTAATGCAACTGACAAGTCTAACCGTATGCTTCGTGCTAAGTCTATGGAGTGCATAAGTTTGGTTGGAATGGCTGTTGGAAAGGAGAAGTTTACGGCTGATGCTAAGCAGGTAGCTGATTATTGTTTCTTTGTTTTTATATTTGTGTTAAACTGCTTGAAATTTATATGTTGCAACTTTGTGAGTCAAGAATGAATTGTTTGTTTGATATATTGACTTTTTAAACCAATTTACCATCATTTGGGAAAATAGTCAGTCCAAAATGGGGAAGTTAACTGCTGCATGAATTGAACCCTGCATCCTGTATTTTGTGTAAAGCACTTCTCTCTCGTCAGGTAAATATCTTGTTTTTTTAATATCCTGCACATGCTGGTTCTTTACTAGGTCATGGGAGTTCTTATGTCCCTACAAGTATCTCAAATGGAGACAGATGATCCAACAACAAGTTACATGCTGCAGGTGTGCATTTTAAATTATTTATAGCATTAACATGCAATGCCAGTTGGACTATGTTCAGTGACAACAACTTTAATTTGTTACAGGCATGGGCTAGACTCTGCAAGTGTCTGGGACAGGATTTTCTTCCTTACATGGAGTTTGTCATGCCACCACTGCTTCAGTCTGCTTCACTTAAGCCTGATGTAACAATTACATCAGCAGATTCGGACAATGATATTGAGGATTCTGATGATGAAAGGTCTCAATTTTAGTCCTTCTCTTTGTACAATTTTAAATAATTTAATGAATTTGCAAATTGTTAATGTATAAAGTTTCCCTTTTACTTCACCTGTCTCTTGTATTTTTGGTCTTGTATGTTCACTAATAGTTTAGGCCTTAGGAGTTAGGACATACATCTTGTAGCTTTAATAATGTTTGAATTATGGTTTCATTTTTCTCATCTTCAGTATTTTTTCAAAACAAAACGTGCATGCACTTCATGCGCCTGTCCACCCACCCACAGACACACACAAACACAAGATAAATCCAACTAAGTTTTATTTATCAATTATAGTATGGAGACTATCACTCTCGGGGACAAAAGAATTGGAATCAAGACTAGTGTTCTAGAAGAAAAAGCTACAGCATGTAACATGCTTTGTTGCTATGCTGATGAGTTGAAGGAAGGTTTTTTTCCATGGATTGATCAGGTTAGACTTAGACCCCTGTAAAATGCCTTTATGCATTAAGGTTTGTTTTTTACCTATACAACTTGAATGTGATGCAGGTTGCAGCTATTTTAGTTCCTCTCCTTAAATTTTACTTCCATGAGGAGGTCAGAAAAGCAGCTGTTTCAGGTATAAGAATGATTGTTCCTGTGCATCTTCTTTTGTTCAGTGATTTTCCATTGTCACAGTTAATATGTCATTACCCTAACTGTTTTAATGTTTATCATTTCCAATATCCCTATAGCAATGCCGGAGCTATTACGATCTGCAAAATTAGCTATAGAGAAAGGGCAATCTCAAGGTCGGGATGTAAACTATTTGAAATTTTTGTCTGACAGTATTATCCCAGCTCTGGTGGAAGCATTGCATAAGGTAATTTCTGTTCAAGTTTATCCATTCTTAGTTGTGTTACTATGGAATTTTTATTTTTCAGTTTTTTTTTATAGGGAGTAATTTCATCTTTTGATTTGAAATTGTCTTGAGTTTTTTTCTAAGTTCTAAATATTGATATAAGCCGAAGCAGTCCTATATTTTATTAGTTTAGGAGACCCAGTCCGTGGATGGATTTGAGGATCAAGCTTAATCTAGGTGATATTTGGGTGGTCTTTGCCTGACTTGGCTGTGTGCCTGTGTCCCATATTGGTATTTCTTTGCTAATGTTCTCCTACTTCTGTTTGCTTGCAGGAACCTGACACAGAGATTTGTGCAAGTATGTTGGATTCATTAAATGAATGCTTACAGGTTCGGATCATGAAATAACTTGGTTATGTATTTTCTTTCTGTTTTTTCCTTTTTCTCCTAATGAATTCCATTCTGGATTTTACTGAATTAGGATTGTTGAATATACCTTGGCATCGTAGTTGATGGTATAACTTGTAATTTAAGTTTGATGCTTATCATTCTTAGTTGAAAATAAAATTCAATGAAGAGCCTCATTGGCGCTGCGATAGCTTAATATTATAACTGATACTGTCTGTTAAGGGTAATAGTAGAGTTTGACAGAATTGCAGAGAGAAAAGACAGAGAAGAGAGGAGAGAGAGAGAGGAGAGAATGATTGGAAGAAAGTAATCCCTTAATTGCTTGACTTTTCCATACAGCCATTGTGATCTTTATAACTAGGATTTGAAACACCAAGAAAGCATAGCCAATAAATACTAATGCTAATTGATTCTAATAAGGACAAAATTGATATCAATTCAATCCTTTTATTAATGAAAGGCTGAAAGCCAATAAATGCTAATTGATACCGTGCCAAGTCCTTAGTGTTGTGTGCAATGTTTCATTGTCAATTGGCATAGAAAAAGAAAAGTTAACAGTTTGGTTGCTTCCTGTTTTATGATTGGCTTGTTAAATAAATTTTTATTTAGTTGAATTAGTTACAAATCTTGTCAATTGTACTGAACACTTGCCTGTCTCATTAATGCTTGATATGAGGTGCACTTCACTTTGTACTTATCGTGGATTTTTTGTAGTCTTGTTTTATTAAGAATGAGATATGTCGTGCAAGAATTTGATGTGTCTTCACTATCAAGGTGGCTGCTTATTGTTTACTTTGTTTTACACGCTTTTTGTTATCACTTTATTTATATTCATATTAAACTACTACTTAGTATGAAGCTGGGCAATTCCCATGTGGCTTCCATCTCGTTTTGTCCACTACATTTATTGCTTTAATCTTTCTTGAATTTCAAGTGCATTGCATGCTTTTGTTGATTATTGTGCATGAGTGGTCGAGTAGCTGTTTTCTGAGATGCTTGGATAATTATCAACTTGTTTTTTTCTTTTGCCTGTGTTTGTCTTCCTTCTTTCCTTCCATTGCCTTCAGAGCATTTGGTATATGTCCGTTTTGGATGTGTTCTGATCTTTTTGTTTACTCTTTTAGATCGCTGGGATGCTTTTGGATGAAAGCCAGGTCAGATCCATTGTTGATGAGATAAAACAAGTGATCACAGCTAGTTCAAGTAGAAAAGGAGAGAGAGCAGATAGGGCCAAAGCTGAAGATTTTGATGCTGAAGAGGGGGAGCTGATTAAAGAGGAAAATGAACAAGAGGAAGAAGTTTTTGACCAAGTTAGTTGTTTAGTCTCATCTAAAATAATTTAAACCATCATAACTTTTGTTGGGGCTACTATCTCTCTTTGTATTTTAAGTAAAGGCAGATCAGTTTCCTGGTTATCCTTTTTAATAATTTGTATTGTCTCAGGTGGGTGAGATATTGGGAACTTTAATAAAGACCTTTAAAGCCTCCTTCTTGCCATTCTTCGAAGAGCTGTCATCATATTTGACTCCTATGTGGGTATGTTCTTCCTGGAAGCTACCAACTATATTATTTAATTTGGTTTTCTGTTAATTTTTAATTCCGTTTATTCATTTGGCTGGCCTTTTGCTCTTATCTTTTGTACCTTATTTTGGTTTAATTATGACTATATTTTACTGTTTTGTCTGTTTTAGCTGGTAAATTATAAACATGATTTTAAAATGTGGAATCTGAGTGATGTTGCTAATCTTTGAACTTGGGGCTTGTTGAAGTTGTGGAGATTGCGCTGTTCAAGCCACATCGTTGAAAGTTTTAGTTCAATAATGAATCTTCAATCTTGCTTTGAAATTGTAAATTGATTAGTGGTTTTGTGCCAACATTAGATGGAGTTTTAGAGATAAATCTGCAAAGAACATGTTTCCATAGATCTGTTTAGCTTCGAATTCTGGTTTCGCACCTATCATCTCTGAGCTCACATTTATCCTCGTACTTCATTCCCATGCTCTTATAATCTCTGAGCTCACGTTCGTCTTCACTCTCCAGGGTACAGGCCTGCAAGAGTTGCTTTTCAATTAAATCATAAATTCGTTATATTCTGTCCTACTGCCAAAAAGCTCTGAGATTGACTTTTGTCATGTTTCATTCTGCAATTTCAATGGTCTAATCTTGTGTCAAGCAAATTCCCTGCAGGCTTTGTGCCCGTGATCTAATTTTTCTTGAAGAACTAAAAGATTTATTTCGTTGTTTTAACTTTTAGTTTAATGTTTGGATATAGGGAAGCGACAAGACCCCTGAAGAGAGAAGGATTGCAATTTGCATTTTTGATGATGTTGTGGAACAGTGTCGTGAAGCTGCTATAAAGTAAGTAGTTTTTTTGGATTCCTGCTTTTGTGTGCAGTGATAATTATCTAGACATGTGTTGTAAGCTTCATTGTTTTACATGCCTATTGAGCAGGTATTATAATACATATCTCCCATTCTTGTTGGAGGCTTGTAATGACGAGACTCCTGATGTCAGACAGGTCAGTATTAGGCATGCTCAGTTGGTTAATTTTTTGAATACCTTTTTTTATTGTTTAAGCTGTTTGGTTGCTAATGCCGGCATTTCTTCATCTTTCTTTAGGCGGCTGTGTATGGTCTCGGTGTTTGTGCAGAATTTGGTGGATCTGTGTTCAAACCTCTTGTTGGAGGTACTACTTAATACAGTAAAAAACTTGTGAAAAACTGTATTACATTGAGTAACAAATTGTTAATGGCTTATTGTAGAGGCTCTTTCGAGATTAAATGCTGTGATCCAGCATCCTAATGCTCTTCAGCCGGATAATGTAATGGCATATGACAATGCTGTGTCTGCTCTAGGGAAAATTTGCGAATTTCATCGTGACAGTATTGATTCTGCCCAGGTCTTTACATATTTTCCCTGTTTATGATCCCATTTTATGGTTTTGCTTCTCAATCATGTTTGGCACTATTATGATCTATTCTTTGTGGAGGCTGAGTTTTTTGGTTTAGATGACATCTGTTTAGTTAATATTTTTGCTAATCTGTTTACAGGTGATTCCTGCATGGTTGAACTGTTTGCCAATAAAAGGTGATTTGATTGAGGCCAAAGTTGTTCATGATCAACTTTGTTCAATGGCTGAGAGGTTAGGGGTTCAACTTCTATTTTTTAATTTTCTGATGTGCTCCTGGATATCTTTTTCCATTGTTCTAATTGTACTCCTTGTTTATCTACAGGTCTGACAGGGAGCTTTTGGGACCAAACAATCAATACCTTCCTAAAATAGTTGCAGTGTTTGCTGAGGTCAGTTTGTATCATGAATTTGCCACTTTATAATCTCTCTCTGCTTTTTACTGAAAGGATTATTTATTTTTTTGCGGGGTATAATGATATTGCTTCCGTAATAAAGAGAACAGAAAGGAAACATTAGTATAGCACTACCCAGTCGCTGCATGTCAACCTAGGCAATTCCCTGGAATAAAGCATGTGCTGAACATCGTAGGCCATAGTGTGTTAAAGGTTCAAAAGTTTTTATTAAAAGATTCAGAGACAAGAAATGTGAAAAAACTGTACATAGCACATTGCCATTACAAGTAGGAATATTTGGGAAATGTTTATGAAGTTATCTAATTAACTCTACAATTTTTATAATTGATTTCAACTGTACAAATTATTTGCATGGAGAAGAAAAACCAGAAAGCTTTTGTGAATGAATTGTTTTCTATTAATTGTTAGTCATAAAACTTGCTAGATTCTTTTAATATAGACTTTCATAATTTCAATTGATGTCATGCTATCATTTCTAGCCTATTTGAGGAGCTAGTGCTCTTCATTCTTCAAGATAGAGGCATAGGCAAACCAACCCCTTTGTCCTTGCCAGTTGTTGGTGACGAGCTTTGAATTTATGCAAATGCAAGCCATAGTATCAATGCAAACAAAATGTTTTCAGGAAAACTGCTGGTTGCATCAAATGCTTTCCAATAATTCTTCACTTCTTCTGCAACTTTATATTGATTCCTGATTGTTGCGTCTCTTTTTTTTTTCTACTGATAATGTTCATTCAAATGTAGTTAATTGACAAATTGACCTTTCATTTATGACTTTTAGTGAATACCGTAGTGAGTGTATATATAATGAGCAGTCTTGTGTTCCACCAAACAAGGGACATGAACTATGCCGGTGTTTTTGATAATACATGTTGGGTTTCCTTGAAATAGTTTCTGTATTTAATGGAGTCCATTTTTTGTAAATAGGTTTTATGTGCTGGTAAAGAACTTGCAACTGAACAAACAGCTGGCCGAATGATTATTTTACTCAGACAGCTCCAGAAAACTTTACCACCCTCTACTCTTGCTTCTGCTTGGTCATCTTTGCAGCCGCAGCAACAGCTTGCATTGCAATCCATCCTCTCTTCATAGTTTACTTACGTAGCTTTGCTGCATTGCAATCCATCATTTCTTCATAGCATCTGGGTTGGCAGTTGGTGTCTCGCTCTTTTTGGGAACAAGCTTCTTCCAGTTTGGTGGTCCATATATTTGTTACCCATTCTTTTAGCCATAAGATGGTTTCCATCATTCATTCTTGCATGGTGTTTTTATAGCAACATGGCTTCAGTTTTGAGAATGCAGTCAACTGTGATTGGAAAGGGGACTTTCTGTAGAATGTGTATAGTATTGAGTGTTTATAGTGCGATTGAGTCCGTAAGAAGAGGTTAGGCAATTGTGGTGTGGGGGCTTCTTGTTCAATTCCTCATTTTGTTCTTACCATATTGCGTGAGAATATAGGATTGTCTGTGTGGGGCAATTCTTGCAGTTTTGGCCTATTTTATTGGATTTTTTTTCATATTCGCTGTTATGAAATGTATCATATGAAATACTAATGTTGTTTTTTTTGGTATCCAAATACTAATGTTATTTATTCATTAATGTTGCAGACAATTTTTATCCAATCAATAACTTGCTGACAGCAAGGGTTGGAAAAACTTGTCTATTTTATTTCCTAAATTTATTACTTACGTGTTTTATATGCATGTGGATGGCACTTAATCCGGCTGTTTGCAAAATTATCCTTGAATAGTTGGGCATGCTTTGATAATTGGGGACGTGGGCATTTAATAAAAAAGTGAACTATCAATGACTTATTTGACAGGAACATGGCCGTACGTACGTTGGTCATTTACATTAGATAAGGACCTAAACGTTTTTTCTAACATTTTTAGACGTTTTTGCTTGGTGAAAAATGTGTTAGAATTTCATTGTTAATGCATATTTATACATCACAGGTTACTAGGTGAGTAATATGCTAGATTGTGTACTGCAAAAGCGGTAAGAAATTCCCGTATAGAATATTATTTCCAGAGCTACTAGTTACTATCTAGTTAATTTTCAAAATTGAATGTTGGTTCATTATAATCTATATTAAAGGATATGCACAATTCCCATTAATACAAAATCAAAACTTCCTGCATAGTGTGAAATAGACTGTAGCTTTTGAAATAAAACGATGTTCTGTTCCTTGGAGGTTCCACTTCAAATGCCCACGCCTAATTGACTAGTGGGTACTTTTTTTAACGGGATATTATTGCGTGCTTGAAGAACATAGCAGATAGTGCTATTTAAGGAATGCAATAAGTTGATTCAGACCTCGAGAGATACCAAAATTTAAAATCTCTTGTTGAATAACCTCATCATCCTTGAATGACAATTTCAACTCATGAACTGGAAGGACTTTCACATCGTACATTCGTACCCACCACTTTCTCTTGATTCATTTGCTTTCACTCGCACTATAATTGATACTATTATTAATGTTGATTCTTCCAATTGATCGGAAGGTAAAATATGGTATTCCTCAAAAAGCAAAGGCTCAAATACCCTTAACATACTGAAGCTTAGTCTCATCTGGGTGATGCCAAAACTTTTCATTGGTCGCTCAATGCTCTCCGTATAAGGCATTCCATAAAACGTATAATGCCACTTCTACATGCCTTATAAGTTAAGAAACATCGTCTGTCTATTACACTTCTCTCCCGACATTTCCCCTTTATGTCACATTCTAAAACTAAAAAATATAAGTGGTATGATTTCAAGTTGGAAATAACGTACAAGTATCTGTATTATTGTTTCTATAAAATAGCCCACATGCACCGGGTGCGTTGTACATAATTCCATAGAATGAAATCTGAAAGTATATTAAAATTTAGGCCCAAAAGACAAAATTCTATGTAAGTGGTCGTCACGATTCAGGCTTTGTTGACCATGCCAAGCCACGGCGATGAGAATTAAGGCATGATGTGAGGACAACCATTACTGCTACAAGCCAAATACTAACCCCACATTAATTTAGATATTGTAGCTAAGACTTCAGACTTTAGATAAAGGTGACAAAAAAACTGAAAACGAGCTCTCCACTACTCTAAACCAACTGAAGTTTAACCTTTGATATTTTTTTTATGCTCCACCCCACAGTACCACACACACACACATATACATACATACATACATACACATATATATGTTTGTGTTTTGGCTAACTTGATTGCATTTGTAATTTTGTATCAATCAATGGATAAGGAGGAGGAGAGATTCAGAGAGAAACTGAAGATAAAGAGCAAGTCCAAGTTTGTTGGGGTGAGACAAAGAGCTTCTGGGAAATGGGCTGCAGAGATCAAAGACACATCAAAGAAGATTAGAATGTGGCTTGGAACCTATCAAACTGCTGAGGAAGCTGCTAAAGCTTATGATGAGGCTGCTTTCCTTCTTCGAGGTTCAAACACTCGCACCAACTTCTCTACTCATGCAATTGCTACTAATTCTCCTATATCTCTCAAACTCAGAAACCTCCTTGATCGTAAAGCCATCTCAAATCAAATTCATATTCAAAACCAGTCCACTGTCCAAGGTGCTTCTACTGCACCTAGTTCTAATGGTAGTGCCATTAACAGCATCATGGTCACCAAAGACAACTCTGCATGTAGCAATGAAGTTGATTCTTTGTTTTGGGTTCAGAATCAAGTTTCTGATTATCCATATGGGATAGATATGAATATGATAAACTGCTCAATTGGTATTGCACCAAATACATCACAGTTTGATTGTTCTTGGCCATTAGCCCAACAAAGGATTAGCGAGTTATCAGTACCAAAAGATGGTTTGAATGAGTGCTATGTGGAGGATACATATAAGTATGAATATGATGTCAATTATCCTCTATCCAACTTTTTCTGCTTCACTTGATGTCTATCTTTCTATCTCTTACTTAATACATATGATGAGAGTTCTGAGAAATCATGCTTTGTAATTAATTGGAAATAGTTGGTTGTACTTAGTATACTCTTTAGTTTGTATAACATTACCTTGTTTCTATGTCATTGTCCCACTCCTTATGGTTCAATAGTTAGATGAACAGAGACATTAATATGTGACTCAGTACCTCACTTTTTGTGTTATATATTAATGGTTATTGACTTAAAAAACAGATCCTTGGCAGTGATTCCCCCTTGAATTTTGATGCCGTGGGATGGAGTACTGGGTGTACCTGAACTTGACAAGTTATAACACCAATTCTCAACTTTTAGTCTCTGATCAATGCTCATCCTATTGGCCTCATTCACACATTATTTTGAAAGGCCAACTCAAAATTTGGCTAAGGCTCTTCTGCTCTCAACAGTGTTTTAATAGTGTCCCACCATTAAATCACTTGTACCACGTTTAGATGGCTTTTACCAATTCTGTTCAAATAGCCCATATCAGGTATTACAGAAACCATGAATATCAAAGCTTTATTTTGTAACGCATTTTCCGTATTGAGGCCGAAGGTAAACGCAACCATGCTTTGCACTTTCCGACTCGGGCTTCGCTAAAAAAAGTTCCAATTTCGTTCTGAAGGTAATATTATAGGTTCCCTCATTTCCATACATTTACTTTTTTTAATGTACATCCATACCCATACCTTTAGTTTTGAATCAACGCTAAAACGAAACTTGAACAACAATCACAAGATTTAAGCGCATAAAATTTACATTTTAGCCACACCTGACACCTTCATCCCCAGAACGATGTGTGGTACAAAAAATATATGGTGCATATTGAGATGATCAAAATGGAAACCTAGTAGTAGCAGCAAGCGTGAATAAAAGATAATCAGCCTTTGAGATGGGACAATTCTGAACACAAAACTGATGCCGCAAACAACATATCCTAAATCAACATGTAGAAACACAAGGTTTTAACATTTCACAGTTTGAATGATGGAACTATATCACACAGGAAAGTAAAGAACAATACGGGGGCGGGGCAATGTAACAAAGCATATACCCACTTTAGTTGAAACAATTATAAGGAAAACGCCTTGCATTACATTATAAAATCAATAATCTTCTCCTTCCTCTTCATCTTCTGCTCCCTCAGCACCAACTTCCTCATAATCTTTCTCAAGAGCAGCTAGATCTTCACGGGCTTCTGAGAACTCCCCTTCTTCCATGCCTTCACCAACATACCAGTGGACAAAGGCCCTCTTGGCATACATGAGATCAAATTTGTGGTCAATGCGAGAGAACACCTCAGCAACTGCAGTGTTGTTACTGATCATGCAAACAGCCCGTTGCACCTTAGCAAGGTCACCTCCAGGTACAACTGTAGGAGGCTGATAGTTGATACCACATTTAAACCCAGTTGGGCACCTATCACAACAAGGACAACATCATAGAAATTATCATCTCATGCCAACATAAACCAGACATTCACATGGTGCAGTGTGCATTCACGATGAGAAATACTAATGTCAAAGTAATGAACTCAACTCAATGATCTAGATTTTATCGTAAGCTATAAAATTAACCTGAAGGCACACATTCAATTATTTTGCCACATTGGATTTTTACTTTTAATTCGAGAAAGAGTACACAAGACTTTTCTCTATGCTCACTAGATGGGTGGCTAAGTGCGCTAAATTACCACATTAAGCAGCAATTTCACAAATGCTTACTAATTACAAAAAAGGGCAACCCTGTGCTATAGAGCTCCTGCTATGTGTAGGGTCTAGAGAAGGGTCAGAATCATTGTGTGAGTCTATAGTAGGCAATCTTAACTAGCATTTGCAAACTGGTACTATACAACTCCAGCTATGTACAGGGTACACGGGAAAAAGTTCAGACTCATTGTGCCAGTCTATAATAGACTGTCTTACCTTGCAAATGCAGGGGACTAATTACATGATTCATACATGTGATTCATGTGAACCAGTGGTTACAATACCAACCAATGTGCTAAGACATATGTACATTAAGTCACTAACAGTAAATATCATGATCAGAGAGCAATTGTTACAAACAAACAAACATACAAAACTATAACATAAATTGAGAGAAAGGAATGGTTACCAGTCAACAAACTGAACAGTCCTTTTAGTTTTGATGGTGGCAACGGCAGCATTGACATCCTTAGGAACAACATCACCACGGTACATCAAGCAGCAAGCCATGTATTTACCATGCCTAGGATCACACTTTGCCATCATGCTAGCAGGCTCAAACACAGCATTAGTAATCTCAGGCACTGAGAGTTGTTCATGGTATGCCTTGGCAGCAGAGATAACAGGTGCATAAGAGGAAAGCATGAAATGAATTCGAGGATAAGGCACAAGATTAGTCTGGAACTCAGTAATATCAACATTAATAGCACCATCAAACCTCAACGAGGTTGTCAAAGATGAAATGATCTGAGAAATCAACCTATTCAAATTGGTATAAGTAGGCCTCTCAATATCAAGCGACCTCCTACAAATATCATAGATCGCTTCATTGTCCAAGAGCACAGCCACATCGGTGTGCTCAAGGAGCGAATGAGTGGAGAGAACACTGTTATATGGCTCAACAACCGCCGTCGAAACCTGTGGCGAAGGGTAAATGGTGAAACCGAGCTTCGATTTCTTGCCGTAATCGACGGATAAGCGTTCCAACAAGAGTGAGCCGAGACCAGAGCCAGTGCCGCCACCGACAGCGCTGAAGACAAGAAACCCTTGCAAGCCTGTGCAGTTATCAGCTAACTTTCTGACACGATCTAAGCACAGATCTACGATCTCCTTGCCGACGGTGTAATGTCCTCTGGCGAAGTTGTTGGCGGCGTCTTCCTTGCCGGAGATGAGCTGTTCAGGGTGGAAGAGCTGGCGGTAAGTGCCGGCCCTGACTTCATCGATGACGGTTGGCTCCAGATCCACGAAGACCGCACGTGGCACGTGCTTTCCTGAGCCTGTTTCGCTGAAGAACGTGTTGAATGCATCGTGCGCCACTCCAAATGTGGTGTCACTGGAATAAGTAACAGATCCAAATGAAATCGGTAAAAATTGAAATCAAAGTATTGAGAAGAAGAAGAAGAAGAGAGTAATGAAAAAAAAGAAAGAAATACCTAGGCATCATGCCATCGGGCTGAATGCCATGTTCGAGACAGTAAAGTTCCCAGCAGGAATTGCCAACTTGAATCCCAGCCTGACCTATGTGTATGCTTATTATCTCTCTCATCTTTCTTTCTTTCTCTCACTCGCTCGATCCAATTCGATTTGAAACTGAAATTCAAAACGGAAATGGGAAATGGGAATGGGAACCGTCTAGGGTGTAGGGTACAGAGAGAGAGAGTGTGAGTGTGTGTAGTGAGTGTTAAAACAGAGTTTAGTTCAAAAGGGTATTTGATAAAGTGTTTAGAATCCGCCTCTACCCACTTGCCGCCAGCCTAGCTTTCTCTATCATCCACCCTTCTGACCCCACCATATGCCACTCGCATCTCACGCATACCATTATGCCCTTTTTTATCTTAATACCATTAATATTTAAAGATAAAAATGATTATACTTTTAAATGATATAATTTGTGTCATTTCACATAGGTAGAATCCATACTTTTGTTTTGTTTTATTCATGATCTATTTCTTTCTCTCACTTAGAACGACATAATTTTATATCTTCTATGATGATATATATTTTTCACATATCATTGTGTTGATATATTACATTTTTAATAAATTTAAAATAAGTTTGAGAAGAGTTTATATCGGGGAAAAATCTGACTTGACAATAAATTCTTTGACGTATAGAGAGAGAATTTGATAGTTATAGTTTATTAATAATTAATAAGTGTGATCTAATAAATTATAGTAATTAAATTAATGGTTAAATTTTGCGGTCAAACTCTTTAGTTTAACACAGATGTTAAGATTTGTGATATAATCATTTGACAACAAAATCTTAACCATTAGGATATTGTTTTCACCAAAAAAAAAAAATCTTAACCATTAATGGTTATAATTTTTTGAGAATTAATAAGTACGACACACTAAATTATAATTGTTAGATTAATTAAAATCAATCGTTAATATTTAATATCAAACTCTCTAGTTTGATACCGTCTCAAGGATATGTTTAGGGGTGTTCATCAACAGATCCAAATTGCAGTAACCAAACCGAATAGCTGATAATCGAATATCGAAAAAAACCTAGTAACCAATCAATTGGATTAGATCGGTTTTGTTTTCGGATTGGTTGATGAAAATCGATCCAATATATATTACAATCATAGTCCAAAAATCTTTAAACCCAAGACCTAGTAACCAATCAATTAAACTCAAGAAGAAATCTAGTCACATCTCATCAACAAAAATTTATCTGTGTACATCTTCATATCTTATTGCAAAAAAAAAAAATTTGTATTATCGTTTACTGATGCTTTTGTATTTCAAAAAAAATATATTACAAAGGCAATATATACAAAAGATGTTATTTGCACAATAATCGTGAAACAAATTTTAATATTTTCACAAAATCGAAAACTAATGTCATTTAAACTGAAAAAAAATTGGATTGGATTGTATCGGATCATATTGGGAAAAAAATCCAAATCGAATAGAGGATTACATGATCAAATCAGGGATTGGATCAGATGATTTTTGCTTCTAAAACAGATCCGATCCAAACCGCGAATATCCTTAGATATATTGATGTTAAGATTTGGGATATGATCATTTAACAACAAAATCTTAACCATTAATGATTATAATTTATTGAGAATTAATAAGTGTGACATAATAAATGATAACCGTTAAATTAATAGAAATCAACGGTAGGATCTAGCGTCAAACTTATTAGTTTGATATTGTGTCAAAGCATTTGTCCCATATATATATATATATATAAATATATTGGATTAACTTATATCGATGTAAAAATAATAAGTCTTACATCAAATCTTAATCATTGATTTTCGTACATCTAACTGTTGAAATTTGTTGAGAAATAATAATTAATCAATGAGTGAGACCAAATAAATATTAACAGTTAGATTAATGTAAATCAACAGTTAAGATCTGGTTCACTTATTATTCTTGCACAGGTGTGAGATGATTCATGCCCTATATATAAATAAATATATATATATATATATATATATATATATATATATATATATATAGGATAAGATCATTTGACATCGGTGTCAAATTTGAAAATTTGACATAAAATCCTAACCTTTGATTTCCACAATTAACGATTATAATTTTTTGGAAATTATTAATTAATTAATAATTTTGATCTAATAAATTATAACTATCAGATTAACGGATGGTAAATGATCATACTCCACATATATATATATATATATAATTTGATATTTATCTTTTTAAATAACAGATAAATTTTTAATGTTATTAGTGTATCAAACTGAGTACATGTACATTCGTTTTTTCAAATCTTGAAATTTTGGCAATGTGACGGATTTTTTTTGAGAAATTTTTTCCTTTTTACGTAAATGGGTGTATCCAACTCGGTACACCGGTGATATTAAAAAATGCGTTCTTAAATGATGTTCTCTTGAGATAGAGAAAGAAATATAAAATAAAAATTATAGGAATAAAGTAAATGGTTTTTTAATTTAAATTTTAAATAAAACTTTATTATTTTTTACTAAAATGATCATACTTTAAAAGTAATTTTTTTTATAAATATTCAATAAATAGACATTTTTGGGAACAGTGTTATGCACGTTCTTATTGTTATAAGTTATAACCACTGCTCGTTAACGGGAATTTTTTTGAATTTGAATCTCTTAAATAATAAAATAGACAATAAAATAATTTTATAATCCGAAAATTAGAATTAATTAAAATAGGGGGAATTATAGATAGAGCAAGAAAATAAAATTTGATGTTACGAATTTGTCCTTGTATGATTAAGGGTAATGGATTGCAATTGGTGGGGCTGGGCGGCCATGTGCGACCACCCACTGCCCCCAATCCCCATCACTGCTACTTACAATTATGATTTGACAAACAAACAAACTAAAAAAAAAACAACACAGCACTACCTGTTTTGTTTCCAGTTTTGTACATCACCCATTCAACGTCCACTCTGCATCTTCATCCTTTCAAAATTTGGTAGAGCAATTTTTTTTTTTAATCAAATAAATATAATTATTGGAGAAATGATGAACCAAAACAGGTACTGCTGTGTTGTTTTTTAGTAAATTTGGTCTACCAATTTTTTTTTTAATAAAAAAAAAAATTAAATTTTTTAAGTTTATATTTGATTGAAGATAAAATATTAATCAGAAAATAGATTAAAATTACAAAAATAACCCTGAGCATTTTCATCCCAACAATACATCTCAAGGTTATTTTCGTCTCTCTCTCGGACTACTTTTCTCCGTTTTCCGGCAAATCCCAAAATATCCCAAAACAGCACATCACGAGTGATTTTTTGGAAGAGTAAATTTCTCTGGGCAAAGAATTTGCCTGGTTATATTTTTTTTTTGACTCTTGTACCAAACATGGTCAAGAGCATCTACAACAAAACCCTCTACCAAAAACCCCCCAATTCTTCTACTTCGACACCAATCTAACAACAAATTAAGCCTGAATATTATTTCTTATCAAAATTAATTTGATTAAAAGCTATGAGCCAAGGCTATTCTCTATATTTCGAAACATTGTACGTATACTAAAAAAAATTCATCCTTATAGCGTTACATTTGTCATTTTATTTTAAAAAATAAAATAACTTTTTTCAGCTTGGCCATTCAACTCCATGTTATTATAACATGCGCAGTGGTGGAGCTTGGCTCTGAGTACTGGCTAAAAAATTATATGTGTATTTATTTTTCTTAATTTTTGTTAGTTCATATTATAATATATTTAAATTATATTAATACAAAACATTTGAGCAGAGAGCGTAAAAAAGAGTTATAATTTTATCAAATATATTTTAATTTTTTATATAAGTGGAAATAAAACACATAATTTAATACAACTTACCCAAATCTCTCATCAAATATGTTTTAATTTTTTGATAAGGTTAAATTATAAATTTTAGCTCAGACCAAATTAAAATTTTAGACTGGATCAAATTATAATTAATTATATAATTATATACGATAAGTACGATTTATTAAAATTTTAGTCCGGGGGAAGCCATCCCCAACCATGTGGCTCCGCCACTGAACATGGCTGTACGGGGTTACAGAGGGAGATAACAAAATTTATTTAAAAAATTTATGAGAGTTCTAACTAATATGCTTTTTAAAAAATATTTTTATTTAAACTATTGAGTTAAACATATAAAAACAAGAGACTAATCTTATTATAATCTGATACATTCATCCCAAAAGAGATTCCGTAGAGCTTCTCTAAAGCTAATTGTGTGATAAATAATTGACTTTAAAATTAAAGTTTTTTGAACAAGCAATGGTAACAAGATAAAATAATTGAACAATAATAAAAGACACCAACAATAAGAACCGTATAATCAAACAAACAAAACCAACTCTAATTAAGTCAAGGAAGAAACTCGAAATATTTTTGTTAATTATATTTTTCATTTTCATGTTGTCAAATCTTTTACTCTCAAGTCCAACCTAAAAATCTAGATCAAAAAAGAAAAAAGAAAAAACTAATTCTATTTAACCGAAGGGACTCAACGTAATTTTTTTTCTTTATTTTTTTGAATTATTTTATTTTATTTTAAGAAAGGGAAAACTCAAAGAGCCTACACTGAAAAAGAACAAGGAAAATCATTTCCTAAAGAATATTTGGACTAATATTCCACGAGCAAAGCTAAATAAACACGAAACTAAATAAATAAATAAAAACATGAAACTGGACCTAAATAAATCCCAGCTAAACCCAAATACCATGAAGAAAATATTTTTTTTTAAAAAAATAAAGAGATAAGATATTATGTCTATTTTTTTTAAGTCTACTCTACTTATTCCTCTCAAGCATTTTATATTAGAATCTTAATTAATCTTCGCATTTTTTTTCTCGATTCTGATCTAACGGTCTTAAAAAGAAGTACATTAAATAGAGATAAAAAAAGGTATAATATCTTATTCCTAAAATAAATATGAAACACCATTTTATAAAAAATAAAAATAAAAAATTGAAATGAAAATGAAAAATTCAAAAGAAATCGACTAATCCCACTAATCCTAACCTACAGAGACACTAATTAAGATGAAACCAACCAATACTATTAAAAATAAAATAATATAAAATAGGACAACAACGAGAACGTGGCCTTCGCTGTTGGTGTGCGATTTTTAGAGTAAGACCAGAGAGAAACAGCAAAACATGATTGTATTAAGAAGGAAAGTAATACAAGCCATGTGTCCCATTTGTTTTATATTGGTCTAAATCACACCCGTGTAGACAAATTTAATCTTTTTAAAAAATTTAGACAAAGAGAATTAATGAATTTAAATAACTTTGGCTCTGTTTAATTGTGGTTTTTAAAAATTATTTTTTAGTTTTCAGAAAAAAAATAAAAAAACTCGTTTGATAAAACCTGTTTTGTAAAAAATGTTTTGAAAATTATAACTATTTTTTTATTTTTATAATCAAATTTAAAGAACATATCTGAGTTATTTTTATTTTCTGTTTAGGTTTTGAATTTTTAAAAAGAAAAAAAAATATAGAAAATAATTATTTTCATAATTATTTTATAAAACAGTTTTTTTTTTTTGATAACATACAAAACAGTTTTAAGAACAAACCAAAACAGAATCAAACAAACTATTGGTTATCCGTCCATGACAAACAAACAAACTAAAGAGTAAAGAGTTAGTCTATTCATCAATGAGGCTTTAATTCTTCAAATTAAAAAAGGTAAACAAAATTTAATCTGCCGAAGCTAAGTAAGCCCACGAAAAAATTTAATCTATAGATTTTTTAAACAAATTTACAGACATCTAAATACTGATAGCTTTGTTTTTACTCCATTATAAATAAGTTGTTTTTCTAATTTAAATTTATCATCTTTAGATCATAAAATTTATAAAAAAATATTTTAAATTGTTATATTCGGAACTGTATGCTGGCTTCTTCTTCTTTTTTTAATTGCAGTTGATTATACTTCAATGAAATATTAACCCACAGTAATTTTATTATTTTTTGGTAAACAACCCTCACTAATTTACTATTAGAAATTCTGCTTTTCCAGGAAAAGGATGTTGATTCAATTTCTTTTTGCTTCTTTTTCTGCATTCTGTCCTTTTTGTTTTTCTATCTTTATCTTCTTCTTTTTTTCTTTCTTTCCAAGTTTGTCTCAATTCTAGAATGAGCTTTCTTGAGGGGGTCATTGGTTTCCTGGAATCGTAAAACAGCCCATTAAGCTTGAAAGTAATAAAAATAGGGATAGGATATTCTTACTATTCATTTTTTCTACTACCACTTCACTATCACTTTAATCATCATTTGATTCAATTTTTTTTTTTCTATCTCTTCATTCAACTTTTTCTCTAATCCAATGATGATTAGAGTGGTAGTGGAATGGTAGTAGAAAAAATGGGTAGTAAGAATATCCTACCCCATAAAAATAAGGAAAAACATTTTCTCATATGTTACATGAGAATTCAATTCCCATATTGTGATTCTTCGATTTATGTGCAAAGTTTTTTTTTAATAAATATGGGGTACACCACTAATTGAGTCACAACATGAAAATTGAATTCTCATCCAAAATTGAGAAAATTAAATCCCTAAAAATAAATCATTTTACGTCACGGTACTCCCTAATTCCCACAAACATCGGTTGCTTTGCCTAATTTGCAATAAAGTGCTCTTGAATACAAATTTGGTAATAAACAACAAAATTTATCAGCAAAAAAATAGGGAGTCTAACACTAAAATTCGGAAGATAGCTTTCTACTTTTGGGGAGCTACAAGAGGACTTAAGCTTAAATACATGCTAAATTTGAATCTTGTAAATTCTCCCCACCATCACACGTGATTGGACATGGGTTCTCGGAACTCGGAAGACAAATCTAATCGCTTCACATCCTTTACTGTTCAAGCATGAACATTTCTTTTACGAAAAATGATTTTACTTGTTTAAGGAATAGAAAATCTTTTGTTAAAATTTTTAGGATGTGGATTTTTATTTTTTGTAAATCATTTGATATTTATTGGTTATTGTGCATCGACCAACTTTGATTCGAGTCTGTTGGGTCGAGATGTGCTCCGGGGTGGGAGAGCTAGATCAAAAATTTAGGTGGTGCCAAAAAATTTTAACATATCAAATTATCAAGATATTTATCGTAATTATACAAATTAATCAAAAAAATTATTATGAATTCCAGCATAGTTATTTAAATTATGTATTAAATAATATTACATAACATTGAAAATTCAAATGAACAATCGTTAATGATTATGGGTTCGCTTTTCCTGCAATCATTGTAGATAAGTTATCTGCAGTGAGCCCAATACGACGTCGTTTTGGAATGAAAATCATGGTGTTTTTGTAATTTTAATTTATTATACGATTATTATAGTCTTTATAATTATAATTTTTTAATTTTTCAATCCCAAAACGACGTTATTTTGAGAGTAAATGCAGATAACTTATATGCATTAAGTGCAGAAATATTTTTCTGAATGATTATATATCAAAGCAAACATATAAAAAGGCACTAACATTTTGGATAAGCATTTCAAACATAAGAATTTCACTTTCCTCCCATAGCATGATAAGTAATGAACCAAGCATTGTCATAAGGATATGAAAACACACAAATATAATTCTTTTCTATAAATTTCACTTTATAATTGAGATATTAACTATAAATTAAAGCATACACACAACATTTAGAGTCAAAGGGATTCTCCTTCATTATACTTTTCTATTTACAAAATATATTTTTGTTTGATTCTTCCATCTTTTCATTTCGTAAGCCATTGTTATTTCAATCGAAGTCTTGCAGAGCTAGCAAGTTGTGCAACAAATCAGATGAGAAAATGAGCAAGAGAGAGAAATCTGATTGCAATTGTAAGTCACAAATTAGGACTTTGAAAGTGATTTTAATTTATGGGTCAGGTAAAAGGATATGGATATTGGGTTTTATTTTTCTGATTAAAAAACATAAATATAATTATATTTATTTAGGTGGTGCAAAATTATAAATTTAATCTTTGTTAATTATAATTTATTATATATTTACATATAATAATTTTTTTTTTTTTAAAACCAAATAGGTGTAAGGCACCTCCTAGCATGGGAGTGGCTCCGCCACTACTCCGGGGGAATATGAGAGCAATAATAGTGGGGAGCAAGTATTCTGTCCGAGGAGCGATCAATTACACATAAAGTAATATAGGATTTCATATGAGCCCTTAATTACCGTCATCAGAGAATAATTATAAAAATCGCGCTTAAGAGAGATATAAAAAAAGAAATTAAACAAAGAGCAGTAAAAGTAAAACCACTCCCGTTTGGGAACCAATTGGGTTTTCTTTCCCAATTTCATTGAACTTAACTCGAAAGTAATTAAGGAAAATTGAAATTAAAACATAAAATGATTGAAGAATAAATGAAGAGCAAAAATTAACAGTAAGAAAATCAAGACTAGAAAATAACAAGAAGAAAATGAGATTAATTTGAAAGTCTTTTTTAATTTAATTTTAGATGATTTATGAAAGAACGTTAAAATAGATGAACTCAAGAAGAAAGAAATGTAGGTCTTAGGATCAGTATTTTCTCCCTCTTATCGTTCCTACAATGTTATATGAATTCAATAATGAAATATGCTCCCAACAATCTTAAAGGTTTTGTAGATAGATTCCTTTATCACCAAGTTTTACCCAAGTAATTGGAAGCAAAAGGCTTTTTTCGCCAAATCACTTTAAGAGTTATATAGATTAAACTCAAGGAAGATTATGTTTGCCTCATTCGAAGAAGTATGATTAAAGAGATCATTAGCTAAAGTGATTTACACATAACATTGCTCTTCCTTCCGGATGTTCCTATGACTCAAAGTAAAATACCTTAATATTTTTAATGTTGCTCCACACTGTTTTGTGAGGGTTTCATCGACCAAGTGATTTAGGGTGATGTTGTAAACCAAAGGGTGTTACAAAATTGGAACGTTAAACAAGAAACAACATACATTTCATTGAAGAAAACATAATTTCATTATAAGTTTAATCTAAGACAAAGAGAATTACTTCTACCTCACGCTTAACCTACTAAGATGATTTAGCTCATGCTTCGGAGCATGATACAAGCTAAGAAAAATAAAACTGTAGAAAAAACTAAGCTAAGAACAATGATGGCGTCTAAAGGTTGAAGAAGATCCCCGTATTATAAGTTTTCCTTCTTTTTTTATGCGGTGTTGAATTCTTGATGATGGATCTCATCCGTCCAATAAATCAACAACTCAGCAGTGGTCCTCTTCCTTTTGCAACAATGTCACTACAATTTACGTTGTTAAGGCGCTGCAAATATTCTCCCTGCCATTGCTGATGTGGCAGCTTCCGATTGGCTATTGTTTTGGTCAAGGCGCTACTGTATGTTTCTTTATGCTTTATTGTGTCCTCGTTGTCTTCTTTTGTTTTCTTTTCTATCAAGTTTCTTCCTTTGTTGAATTCGGTCCTCTTTAATGGGCCTTAGGTTTCTTGCAAAGAGCAATTTAGCTCGTTAAGCCCATGAGAATGAAATCAATTAAAATGCTCGCAGTACTACTCTAACCTAACACTCACTGATTGCTCCGGCCTAATTTATCAATTAAGTGCTTCAGGGAACAAATTTGGAATAAAACAATAAATTTAACAACAAAAAGAGAAGTTTAAAGAGCATTTAAACAATTAAATGGATCTCAATTTTTAAGAACCATCAGAGTCCAATAGGACTAAAGAGCACTAAATTTTTTCCGGAAATGGATCCTGCTAAATTAACATGACCATATTATGTGGAGGATCTTAACCATTAATAATTAAGTCAACATTAATGATTGGGTAAATTCTCATCTTTATATTTTTTCTCTCTTTTCCCTTATTATCATTTACTCACCCATATATGGTTATAATTGTCCCACATGACATATGACATGGTCATGTTAATTAGCACATAAGAGGATCCATCACACTTTTTCCTATCAATTTGTTGGTTGAGCTGAAACAACTCTTGTCAATTTTTTTTGATACATAAATCTTGTCAATTAATTCACATGATTAAACTTTACCTTTCAAAATGTAAGATATAAATACTAATAATAAAAATAAAATCCAGCGCATAAGGCTAAACTTAATCTTTCTAATTTCATTAATTGAAATTGTAATTATTATTTTGTGTTAGTTGGTTTCCATGATGTAATAATTGAATGACCAACAAAAAAGGGGCTGAAAGTGGAGGAACAAAATAAGTGTATTTCAAGAAAATTATGAAAAAATTAGTTGTATGAAAAAGTGGAATTTTGAAGTGTTTTTGTATTAATTTATTTAATATTTTAAAATTTCATAATAAAATTTTTTTCGAAGAATTTTTTAAAATTAATTTAATGTTTATCTAGGCATTAGATAAAATTATATCATGTAATCCCAAATCGAGGATTGATAAAAAAATTATCATAATAAAAGAAAAAAAATGTTTCTGCAATTACTGCAGATAAGTTATTTGTATTTATTTCTAAAACTACGTCGTTTTGATATTGAAATATTAAAAAATTATAAATATAAACACTATTATAACCCTGAAATAAATTAAAATTATAAAAACACCATAATTTCTACATAAAATAATGTCGTATTGGACTTACTCAGATAACTTGTCTGCGGTAATCGCAGAAAAAATTAACCCTAATAAAATTAATACAACTTAAAATAAACTAAAGTTAAAAAAAAACACTTCCCTCAATTTTTTTTTTTTTAATAACAACTTCCCTCAAATTTTGGATCATAATAAGATCTAAATCCCAAAACCATACGCGTGATTGGATAAGATCTAAGATCCATTTAATTGTTTAAATGCTCATGAGAATAAAATCAATTAAAATGCTCCCAGTACTACTCTAATCTAACATTCACTGATTGCTCCAGCCTAATTTATCAATTAAGTGCTCCTTGGGAACAAATTTGGAATAAAGCAATAAATTTAACAACAAAAAGAGAAGTTTAAAGAGCATTTAAACAATTAAATGGATCTTAATTTTTAAGAACCAGTCCAATAGGACTAAAGAGCACTAAACTTTTTCCGGAAATGGATAATCTCATGTGCTAATTTAACATGATTATGTCATGTGGAGGATCTTAACCATTAATAATTAAATCAACGGTAATGATTGTGTAACTTCTCATCATTGTATTTTTTCTCTCTTTCCTCTTATTACCATTCACTCACCCATGTATGGTTATAATTGTCCAACATGACATGATCATGATCATGTTAATTAGCATATGAGAAGATCCACTCCCACATTTTCCTATCAATTCGTTGGTTGAGCTGAAACAACTCTTGTCAATTTTTTTTTTGATACATAAATCTTGTCAATTAATTCACATGATTAAACTTTACCTTTCAAAATTTAAGATATAAATACTAATAAAAAAATTAAAATCCAGCGCATAAGACTAAACTTAATCTTTCTAATTTCATTAATTGAAATTGTAATTATTATTTTGTGTTAGTTGGTTTCCATGATGTAATAATTGAATGACCAACAAAAAAGGGGGCTGAAAGTGGAGGAACAAAATAAGTTGATATATTTCAAGAAAATTATGAAAAAATTAGTTGTATGAAAAAGTGGAATTTAGAAGTGTTTTTGTATTAATTTATTTAATATTTTAAAATTTCATAATAAATTTTTTTTCGAAGAATTTTTTAAAATTAATTTAATGTTTATATAGGCATTAGATAAAATTATATCATGTAATCCCAAATTGAGGATCGATAAAAAAAAATTATCATAATAAAAGGGAAAAATGTTTCTGTTTACTGCATATAAGTTATCTGCATTTATTTTTAAAACTACATCGTTTTGGGATTGAAATATTAAAAAATTATAAATATAAACACTATTATAACCCTGAAATAAATTAAAATTATAAAAACACCATAATTTCTGTCCCAAAACGATGTCGTATTGGATTTAATGCAGATAACTTCTCTGCAAAATCAACCCCTAATAAAAATTAATACAACTTAAAAAAAACTAAAGTTACAAAAAAAAAAAAAAAAAACTTCCCTCAAAGTTTTTATTTTATTTTTTGATAACAACTTCCCTCAAATTTTGGATCATAATAAGATCTAAATCCCAAAACCATACGCGTGATTGGATCAACCTCAAACCCTTGTAAAAGTTACAATTTCCCCCCCTTAAAAGTTAACCTAATCACTCAATTACTTGTTATTCGAGTTCGAACAACAAATTCCTAAAAAAGGGTTAGGGGAATTCTGGCGAGAAGCACGAGTAACATCAGTGGCAGAGGTAACTCACTTTCAGTGCCAAAGCGAATATTAAATTGCTTATAATTCCGGGGCTGTTACCGTACCTCCGCAGTATCTGCGAAATATTATTGGTTGATGTACTAGATTTTAGTTTAGAGGAAACTCATGCCTGGACCAAATTGTAATGGTTAACGTTAACGTGGGAAAGAAAAAGACAAGACACATTTTAGATTTTAAGTTCCCAAGAAGTAGGACCAAACACAACATTGTTGAAAGCTTTTCATTCTCTTACGGGTAAAGCAAAGCAAAGTAAACCCAATCAATAATACCAAATATTGATGCCGTGTGAGGTTGGGGTCTTCGTGCTGACCCATGTGAGTCATGGGGTATGTTAAAATGTTAATGCGTCATTTCACTTTCTTCTCTCCGGTAACTACATTACCCCTTTTTTTTTTAATTTTTTTTTATGGGTTTTATAAGAATTATTTTATAGGAAAAATGTTTGTGTTATGTTATAGAGATTCATTTTGCGTGTCAAAAATTTTTATTTTTCTTTGCTGTGGGTTCCACAAAATGTTGTGAGTATAGGAAAAATTTTCTGATCATGTTAAATCATAAATGATAAACCATATTTTTATCTTCTTCTATGACTTTGTGATTAGGTAAGCAACTAAAGCATAATGCTAAGGATATGTTATGATTTATTTATTTATTTATGAATATGATATGATGACCATGGGCTATGACCTTTCTTTCTTCTGAATTCTGATCTCGATAGAATTGAGATCATTTTATTATTATTTATATGATAAGATTTGAATTTAAATGAAACCCACTTCTTGAATCCAATTCATACTATAGATTATTGATTGAGTTGTGCAAAATTGGTCGTTACAGATTGATTAATTGAGGCTGCATCAGTTCAGGAATTCTTTGTCTTTGGCTTTGCTTTTGGTGTCTCAAGCAACTGGGAGATTGTAGATGCTGGTGTGAAAGCTGAATTCCGTGGTATGAACGTTTTTCTGACTTTTTTTTGGAATCAATCTGATTTGGTCTTCTTGTTATTGGGATGGGTTAAAGGCTGAGATCAGGGGAAGAGGAAAGATAAAAATTGAATCTTTGTTATTTTTTAAGAAAAAAAGATAGACCAAAAGGTTAGGCTTGGAGAGAATAAGGTTCGAAAAAGAGACAAGGTGACATCAAAAGATCAAAAACCCAGGTGTAGAAATAACAAGTAAGAATTGATTCGAACCTTTTCTTACATTGCATATAAAGTATCTATTGATTCACCCTTTGTCCTACAACACAACACTACCATGTGGTGTTGACAAGTGAAGATTTATGAACTCAATTTTCTGATATTCGTTTACAGCCAGCTTTAACAGACTGTTGATTGCTTGTCACAGCTAGAGCAATACATTATCCATGCTTATAGTAATGAATTTGCTGTTATGAGTTTATTGCTAGTCTCCTATGTGTGTTTAGTGTTTACTCCTTGAGAATATATTGTGCTGCTGCTAATTTGCAGGAAAATGGCAACTTTAGTTGAGCCCCCCAACAGAATTAAGCCAAAGGGGAAGCATTATTATACATTATCACAAACATTGTTTGAGATTGATACGAAGTACGTTCCAATCAAGCCAATTGGCCGAGGAGCATATGGCGTGGTGTGCTCTTCCATCAATAGGGAGACCAATGAGAAAGTTGCAATTAAGAAGATTGGTAATATATTTGAGAATTGCATTGATGCTTTGAGAACTTTAAGGGAGCTGAAGCTGCTTAGACATATTCGACATGAGAATGTCATTACTTTGAAAGATGTTATGATGCCGGTCCAGAGAACAAGTTTTAAGGATGTCTACTTGGTCTATGAACTCATGGATACAGATCTTCATCAGATTATCAAGTCCTCTCAGCCACTTTCCAATGATCACTGCAAATATTTCTTGTTTCAGGTACTAACCAGTCTGTTGTTATGGTATTTTCAATTCCTTTAGCTCCTTTCTAAACCTTGGTGGTTGTGGAGTTTTTGATTTGCAGAAGTGCATAAAATATTCATTTGCAGAAGCGTTGGTAGAGGTTTATAATCACAATGCATTCTAACAGTGTTTGATTGACCTTGCCTTTTGTTGAAGTAAATTCACCATTTTCAATTATTAACATACAACTGAAGCGAATTAACAATTGATGTCCTCTTTCATGCATTCTTATACAATAGTATTAGACTATTAGTTGGTTTTCAAGCAGTTGGAAAATTTGAGTCGTGGCTTTATGTTCTGTAGTTTGAATATATGTTGCTTGAGTCAAAGAACTCAGCGTTTCGGTTCCATGATTTTTCAGGTGAAGAAAGTAGCACTTACTATCATTCTATAGATTAGTGAAGTCTAGGGAAGGGATATTTGTCATTCTCTTCCTCAGGATTAGAACATTGATGCCTATTAGTGTAGTCTAAGGATGGGATATTTGTAATTCTCTTCTTCGGGCTAGATATTGGCATGGCATTTTACTTAGAGATCCTACTAATTTTGTTGAGCTAGAGGATTAGAACATTGATGCCTATAGATTAGTGTAGTCTAAGGATGGGATATTTGTAATTCTCTTCTTCAGGCTAGATATTGGCATGGCATTTTACTTAGAGATCCTACTAATTTTGTTGAGCTAGATGATTAGAACATTGATGTTTCTTTTGGAGGTTTGTTTTCCTTTTCCTTTAGTTTGTGTCAGTGATTGTTGGTGATCATGGTTATTACTCCCTTTACTTATTCTTTTTCCATCCGTAATTTTGGATAATGTCCTTGTTGTCTGTGAAGTCCTACTTTGTATTATGAAACTAATATGCAGATATTATAGATGTTGTTAATGACTATATTCAAGTCCATTTTAGACAAGAGGATAAGTATATACACTTTTTGTGACAGTAAAGACAGTAATCTTCAATTTATTTGATTTATGAGCTCACGTCACGTCTAATCAATTATTATTGTTTTTGCATAGCAGAACAAATTTTTGACTAGGAAGAAGACTAGAGAGTGCAAAACAGTGGTCTAGATTTCCTGCTATAATGGGAAGACAAAGAGGAAAATGTTAAAACAGCAAAATCTTTTTGTGAAACACAGATCTTTTGTTCTTGTTCAATAACTGACAGAGAAACACCCTTAACTGGAAAATTGGCTGAATAACATGTCACATTAAAATAAAGAAAACATAAGATTGTGAAATATTTGTATGTAGTGCAGCTCTTTAAACATGATGATAACAAATAAATCCCCTAAAAGCTTCAGTAACTAAATTTCATATCACATTCTAATTATCTATTTTCCTATTTTCATCTTTCCGGTATCCTTCAATTTGAAAAGAATTGAACTACTTGTAGCATGCATGGACTAGACAACGAAAACCAATGTTCCAAGTTGGGAAATTAATGTGAGCTTAACATTGTTTGATTTAATCATCGGATTCTTATGAAAAGAATCTATTATGAACTATAATTGCCATACATGTTGTCTACATTTTTTATGAGTTGTCAGAAGAATGTTGATCACCATTCTAATCTTTGCTTATTTTAACTATCCTCGTGATTGATACTAATCATAAACTGCTACTTTAGCTCCTTCGAGGTCTGAAATATCTTCATTCTGCAAATATTCTTCACCGAGACTTGAAGCCTGGGAATCTGCTCATCAATGCCAACTGTGATTTGAAGATATGTGACTTTGGGCTTGCACGAACCAGCGGAGTTGATGGCCAGTTTATGACAGAATATGTTGTCACTAGATGGTATCGCGCTCCTGAGCTCCTGTTATGCTGTGACAATTATGGAACCTCTATTGATGTTTGGTCCGTAGGATGCATTTTTGCTGAGATTCTTGGGAGAAAGCCAATCTTCCCAGGAACTGAGTGCGTCAACCAACTGAAACTCATTATAAGCGTTCTTGGGAGCCAGCATGAATCAAATCTTGAGTTTATTTACAATTCAAGAGCCAGGAGGTTTATCAAATCACTGCCTTATACAAGGGGCAGACACTTCTCTCAGCTATACCCTCAAGCAGATCCATTAGCCATAGATTTGTTGCAAAAAATGCTTGTATTTGATCCAACTAAGAGAATTACTGTCTTAGAAGCACTCCAACATCCATATATGGCTGGCCTATATGATCCAAGGTGTCACCCTCCTGCCCAAGTTCCCATCAATCTCGAAATAGATGAAAATTGGGGTGAACAGATGATTAGGGAAATGATGTGGAATGAGATGCTTCATTATCATCCTGAAGCTGCTTCTATCAATGCATAGGGATTCTTCCAAGGCTTCTTCTATCATCCTGAAGCTGTCTGTCTCTAGGAGTAGTTCTGGTTTTTCATTAAAGAAACTCTAATTTTAAGGACGAATTTTGTACTTGCATGAGATTGTCGTAATACTTTTTTATTTTGGTGTCCCCTTAAGGATAATGGCATGGCATATTGTAACTTGTATATAGTCATGCTTACTGTTTTGGTGTTTGGGCTAAATTCCTGTTTGAACCATAAATTGTTTATCAGTTAGGAGTAAGATACTTATTTAGTGCTTTCAAATATATCAATGGTTATGAATGATTGTGAGATGATGCTTTCCTTAACTATCACAGATATTCTCTGTAACATGAAAGTGGATTTCTGTCTGGTTTTCAATTGCAGGGTCATTCGATGGAACCAAAATGCTTTTGATTGTTTTCCATTTTCCACATTGTTATCGCTTATGTTTGTGAGGGACCTGTATCAGTGGCATTTGCATTATAGAATATGCACTTTTAAACCCGTGAATCGGCTATATATGTTATTTAATAAATCATTATTTTTTTCAATTACAATTTAATTATAAATTTAACTGGTTAAACCAACCATTATATAAAGGTTTGGCCTTCTCAATCTCTATTTCAAATTTTAAAATATTGTTTAAAGTGTGAGTAGTAGAGTGAGCAATTGTCCAGGATAATGCTAGAGACGCTCTGTACTATATATGATACTGCGATATATTTTCCGGCATGTGATGTCAATGTTGTGAGTACGGTAGTTAAAGTCCCGATTTAAATCTGTGATTTTACGATTTTACCATTTTTTGCGATTTTTTTTTACGTTTTACGATTTTTTATCCTCTTCTAATTTTAGGTAAAACTCCGATTTTAATTACCATGATCGTGAGAAATGAAGCAATTAAGCTGAATTGTGGAGCTGAAAAGCAAGATGAGAAATCAATGGGGCCGGTCACAGTGCGTGCCTGACAAATATGAAGACTAACATAAAAATGGTAAATAAAATGAACTCAGTCAAGACCTAAAAACAAAACCCAACCACGTGCTTGATTCACAAGCTGAACAATCATACACGAGGCCCAAATTTTGCCTCGAATGTTGGTCTTAACTTGATAAAGAAAATTGATTATGAGATATGATTAAGTGGGGAATACAAGTTCACTTTTTACGTTAAATTTTTGTGTTTATCTTTATTTTTGTAATTATTAAGGGAAAAATGTTTCTTTTAAAATAGTAAATAAAGTTATTTCCAGCAACTTCAAAATAATGTTATTTTAGGATTTAGGAAAAAAAAACACAGGATATTTTAAAATTTATTTTTTTCCTTATATTATGAATTTTATTAAAATATCTTATATTTTTTTTTTCAAATCCCAAAATGACATCGTTTAAGGTTATATGAGATAAGAGAAACGTTAATCCCAATTATTAAATAGTGAGATTCTAATAAAATTTGTGAATATATATAAAGAAAGATGTATATACAAAATCTTCACATAACAAGAGTCATTAAAATTTCAATATGAGATTATCTATTTATGACTAAGTGATTTAGAAATAACAACTAAATATATTTTTAATAAGTAGGATTTAATAATTTACAAAAGATACTTTTACAATTACGCTTCAAACATGGCATTCAAAATTCTAACAATTTTTGTCAACATTAATTCACTCATTTATTATCACTTTTTTCAAAATCATAATTTGTTTAAAACCTGGACAATATTATTTGGCCAAGGGAAACTAAAATGTAAAGTATATTTAATTCTTAAATTACTTGGAAATCAATTCCATCTGTACTAAAAATTTATTTATTTTAAAGATTTTTTTAAATAAAAACAATTCCATTTTAGTAAAATAAAAAAAAATAACGCGATTTCCTGATCACCAACTCAACTATTATCAGGTTGGTGAAAATTTCTCTCAACCTAATTAAACTTGATTGGTTCAATTTCTATTTCTACCTAATAACACAGACACATGCATTCCTTTAGTTCAAAACCTATGTCCTATGTAATTTCCCAAGAGTTAGCATACATAGATGCGTTCAAGCTGTGTCCCGTTTCTTCCTTTTTACATGATACTAGCGTTCATATTCCTTTTCACATGATATTAGTGTCCGTATTTTAGATTTTTTCCATCGATATAGAACAGACATTAAAGCTCTCCTTATTATATTTTTAACATAATTGCATATAATGAACTCGAACTTATGACCATTAATTTAGTTAAAACGACTCTGCTAGTGGATTCACTGTTATATATATGACTAGTGTTGTTCATGTATGGCTAATAATTTCTCCTAGTCAATAAATTTGTATACAAGAAAGGCCTTCGAAAAAGAGTCAAAAGATTAGAAGAGCTTTAATGCTGACGGTTTAAATAGAACAGTTTTTTTTTCCTGGTTAGATCAAGTTACCTTACCGCTAAGTTAAAATGAATGAACTTATGAATGTTTTAAGTTTCTTTTATCGTGCAACCGTAGTATTTGACTATTGAATCAAATCTAAATATCTGATATTTTTTTTTAGTGAAGATATAATAATTCAGATATTTCCGTTTTCCGTTGTATCAATTGATGAATAGTTGTACCATAAAACTTTTCATAATAGGTAAGCATTTATTTTAGGGATTTAATTTTCTCATGTTGCATGAAAATTCAATTCTCATGCTGTGACTCAACTAGGGGTGGATCCCATATTTATTAAAAAAAGAAAAAAGAAAAAAAAAGTTATGCATGCAAATCGAAGGATCACTAACATGAGAGTTGAATTCTCATACAACATGAGAAAATATTTTCCCTTTATTTTAACACAATAACTAAATTGGATAATACAATAAGTTTATAGATAATTGATGCAACAGAGATCATTAGTCAAAGAAAGGATGAACTACTGAAGCAGCCATCTTGTTTTGCCTATGATAAAATAATCGTTCATTAATCAACCACGTGAAAAACATTTTTGTTGCGTCTTCCTAGAAGCAGAAGAATGAGTCATAAGTCTTGTAACAATTGAAATCGCTGCTGGTGCCCATGACTTAAGGGATAAGGTTTACACATACAGTTGTAACGTGAATGAATTTTGGTTTAGAATTTGAAGCTTCTCAGAAATAACACAAAGTAAGACCCAACTCAAGCTGGTTTAAAAAGGTTATTTGCATACATGACTTGTACTTTGTTATATATATATATATATATATATATATATATATATATATATATATATATAGTTACTATCATTTTACACTAATGTAAGTTACGCTCTTAATTGTCCGTTAATACCACTTATATTTAAGGACTTAATTTTTTTTAGTAATTTGAGCCATTAGATACAAGTGGATCAATGGTCAAGATTGAGTGTAAGACTTCTAACTCTTACACTGAAAGAATATCCTGCCCCATATATATATATATATATATATATATATATATATATATATATATATATTTGTTTTAAAATGTGTGGGCCCCACAAAATGTTGTGTGTAGGAAAGTTTGTTGTGTTATGTTAAACGAGGAAATGAAAACTCTCTCTCTCTCTCTCTATATATATATATGTTTGCATTTATCATTTAACATCACACAAAAAAGTTTCCCACACACATAATATTTTGTGGGCCCACACTTTTTGAAGCAAAAAAAATCGAATCTCTATAATATTACACAATCACTTTTCCTACAACATAACTTTTATAAAATTCATATATATAATGGTTCACAACTTCTCCTGTCAATGCAGATGAAATTTTTTACCGCAAACACATTTACACTAGAATAAATTCATGGATCCTGGCATTTAAAAAAAAAAATTTAGAATCTGCAAGCACATCTTAGTATAAATAAAGGAGTTTACATATATCATGTCACATGACACCAAATTTTTTTCTACACACACAACATTTTGTGGGGCCCACACTTTCTTAAGCAAAAAAAAATAATGCATGTAAAATGAATCTCTATAATATTATGCAATCATTTTTCTTACAACATAACTCTTATAAAACCCATAAATAAATTGCAAATTTTTTCATCTCGATCACTAGGAAAAGTATTAAAATCTATATATAATGATAATATATTAAAATTCTACAATAAATAGTTGGCCACCCCACTGGACATTGGTCGGGAATCTTTTTCTTTTTCAGCAACCACAACTGGAAGCACGTGCTTACTGTACATCATTCATGTATCCATGATATAGATGAATGTTAGTGGTCAAATGCCGGCTGTATCATCGTTGAAAAAGCATTCACCATCTGTAAATACTAGTTTTCTATTCGTGTATTATAATTTTTAAATACCGCATAATATATGCTCCATGGAAATTTAAAAAGCTCCTATTGTTTCATTAAAATAACATATTAGTCAGAACATATTGTTTGTCTAAGTAACTTATTTTAAGTCACAATAAATTTTATACAAACTTCAAATGTTTACAAAAAATAATAATAATCACAAGTTCAAATTGGCGTTTAATAATTTGAGTTTGTAGTAAGAGGTCAAAAACCTTTTGGAACTCACTCTAACATCATTCATGATAGGCCACAGATAATACCAAAGAAAAGAAAAGAAAATCAAACGCTAACGTGTAACAAGAAAAAAAACACTGAAAAATGATTAAAAAATCAACTCCAACTACCATTGATTACCTAAGATCCCACGAGCATCATTCATCAATACATAAATACAATAAATATGTGGTCCAGAGTCTAAGAAGTAGATCAACATCATATTGCGTTATCATTTGGTAAATGACAATATATAATGATATTAATATTTCTCATATTTTATGAGGGAATTTTATTTTTTATATGTGGTTTATGTGAAGGGGTTTACATTTATCATTTATAATGACACAAAAAAGTTTCATAAACACACAACATTTTATGGGGCCTGCACTTTTTGAAGTTAAAGAAAAAAAATTAAGGCACGCAAAATGAATCTCTATAATATTACATAATCATTTTTCCTTATAACATAACTCTTATAAAATCCTTATGTGAAAATGAGAGACAGAAAAACAAATTATGAGCACTATATACTTTTATGTATATAGGAAATAAAATTGAAGAGCATTATACTTACAAACTATAAATTTTACAATCTCTTACAACTTATTTTTTTTATTATTTATTTTCCATCAATCCAACGATGATTATTTTTCGGATCGTATTTATTATTAATTATTAATTTTTAATAAATTATAACAGTTGGATTGATAAAAATTAACATTAAAAAAATAAGTTGTAAAAAATTATAAAATTTTTAGATCGTAAGAATATCGTCGCTCAATAAAATTATCTCATAAACATTGATCTCATTTATAATATATAAAATGGGAAAATATTTTCTCATTTTGCATGAGAATTCAACTCTCATGTTAGTGATCTTTCGATTTGCATGCAAATTTTTTCTTTTCATTTTCTTTTTTAATAAATATGAAGTCCACCACTAATTGAGTCACAACATGAGAATTCAATAATTCCCGTGCAACATCAGAAAATCAAATCTTTAATAAAATATAACTGCAGCTAGCAGCGTGCACATGAACAGAAGCGGTGCCTGTATGACCATTTCCAAGCCCTTTCCTTGCATTCCCACTTTCACTCTCTTTTCCATCTGTATTGCATTTTTTTATTCTGCATTGCCCACCGAAAAAAAAAAACAAAAGAGCAAATACCAAACCCGTAATTTTATGGTTTATTTTATTCTATTCCATTATTCCAAATGGGCAATTTTTTTTCTATAAATTCCACCCCAGAATCCCATCAAAACCTCTTCCTTTTCTCATCTTATCCTCCTCTTTTTCTTTTTAGCAAATTCCTTTGTTGTTATCTTCTCTTGCCAATAGAATTAAGAGGTTACCCTGCCCATAGTCTTTGACATCCTTTTCCAATCTCTGGATTTTTCTTCTACATATATTGTCTCAATCTTCTGCATATCCATCAGCCTTTGAAAGTTTGATTTGTTGCTCTTACTTGCACAAAGAAATTTTGGTTTGTTTGTTCATATATTATGAATGATTGAGAGACAAAACAAATGTCTCCAGTAATCTGTGAGATCCTCCTCTCTGGTTTTATGATAAACTCTACTCTCAGACGCAGGACTCACTTGGTTCAATCTTTCTCTGTTGTTTTCCTCTATTGGTTCTACGTTTTCTCATGAACTAAACCTCATTTCTTTTCATAAACACATCTTGACTTGGCTCTTTTTTCCTTTTCAATACATTAATTACCATTAATTTATATTCAATCTATAAAACTAGCTAGGAAATAGTATTATTATTATTGCATAGCATATATGGCTTCACCTAGTGGAGCTCATTCACCTGGTTCAAGCTCTCTTCAAAACTCTGCATCTGGTTCTGATGGAGACATGCAGCAACAGCATGTCATGGATCAAAGGAAAAGGAAGAGAATGCTTTCCAATAGAGAATCAGCACGAAGATCAAGGATGAAGAAACAGCAACACCTTGATGGTCTTATTGCTATAGCGGATCAGCTTAAGAATGATAATAACCAAATCAACAATAGCATAGGCATCACCACACAGTTGTACCTGAACGTGGAAGCTGAGAATGCAATTCTCAGAACTCAGATGGCAGAACTGAGCAATAGGTTGCAGTCTCTCAATGAAATCATTGGTTACATAAACTCAAGCAGTTACCTCTTTGATGAATCTCAGGAGACTCATTTCAATGATTGTGGTGGATTCATGGACACATGGAACTCTCTATCTCCTCTCAATCAACCAATCTTGGCCTCTGTTGACATGTTGATGTATTGATTGGTTCATGAATTTTGATTTGGAATTACATGAATGATTGTTGCTTCTTGGTGCTAATTGATTGTAACAGCTCCTGTTTGTCTCTTAGTATTTGTTTTTATTTTTCTTGTAATGTCTATCACTTTCTATTTATATTATATATCAGATATATTAAGGGCTATGTATATTTTGAGAAGGTTTTATTTTTTTTCCACCTCTAGCATGGAAAAGTCAAGCTTTTATTTTTTCAACCCCATTATATGAATCTGGACATTGGAAGAATATTATAAATTTATAATAACAAAAATGAATAAACTGAAGAATATTATAACAAGACAAAATTCATACACTACGTGGAGGGGGGTGGCTTATATATGTCATAATAAAAAAAAAATTAATACCGATCATAACCAATTAATATATAAGCGCCTCGTAAGAGTAATTGTAAAAGGGAAAACTAAAAAATTTAGTCGATAATTTGAACTTTTTAGAAAAAAATAATTATTACATGGGTATTATTAGTCTCCTTTCACATGAGATAGTTATCTGATGTTGTAGAGAGAAAATAGATGGATCTCACCATCAACATCAACATCACCTTTATCCCAAATTAATTGGGGTCGGTGGTAGATGAACCCACATGAAAGATGTAAAGCGGTTGAAAAAAATAAAATAAAAAATAAAATAAAATAAAATAAAAAATAATAATATATATATATATATATATATATATATAAATAAATAAAATAAAAAAGCAAGGGACAAGAAGGAGTGGGGAAAATGACTAAAAAGGAACCATCTGAAACATAGGAATAACAACGGGTCTAACCCTCCACCATACTTATAACTTTTCTCCATTCTGTTCTAAGACATACCATCCGCCAATCTATATCTCACTCCATTAAATCTTGTAAAAGAAGTGGGATGCGAAAATCGAAGTGAGAGAACATGAGAGAATGTATCTTATGTGAAAGGAGAGTAATAATCCCCTTATTACATATGATATAATGATGGATTTGCACTTTTCCAAAAAAATTGAAGTTAAATTGTGCATAAGAATATAACATTCGCATTATTGGTGTTGGGACGAACTCGATCCCTCAATCTCGGCTATGAAATCTTTGCGTAAGTCAACCATCGAACTAGGAGCTCGGCCTAAATTATCATGTCGGCCTATATACAGCACAAATGCCAGGTTTCAGCAATCTTATAAGGTATAGCCCCCCAAATAGACATCGCGCACATGAGATAGTCTGCAAAATCCAGTTTTTGTGCATCAATAAAGTTAAATACTGCAATACTAAGGCGACATAATTAAGACAATCTATCATTGCTATATAATAGAGGCTTGAAGTCCATGTAATCATAGCTATCAAGTCCAATTGTTATTGGATTGATGTATGCAATTATATAATGTTGAAATTGAGGGTTATTATTTAGGTCATCATCACAAAGGAATTGAAAATGTGAAAGCGATTTAAGCAGCTTTTGGTTGGGACAAATTATAAGGAGTATGTATCATGTCATGCATGGCCCTCAAGAGTGTAGCCCGAATTGAGAAAGCCCTGATTCCTCGATATTGTCCTGATTATTTGTTTTTTATTGTAGAATTTAAAATTTCAAAAATGATTTTTTTCTAAAAAGCAAAAATAAAAACAAGTAGTTTTAATATTTTTCTCGAATATTAAAAAGAGTACCTTATAAGGAAGTTCCAAAAAAACATTTTTTAAACTTAAATGATCGCTTTGAGTCATTTTGTTTCATGAAAATAAAGGGTGATCTTAAGAAAAGTTTCACAAAAAATAAATAAATAAAAATAATATTAAGAATTATTCAATAAAGTCTAGCCATTTGTACCATACACCAATGATTGTAACATTTCCTAAAAAAATATTAGTTAGGTTGTGCATAAGAATATAATATTAGCATTATTGATTATGCATGCCTTCATTGTTTGAATTTTTATTGTTGGAAAGATTAATTGGGAAAATATAATATTCAAAGTGACAGTTAATAAGTTAGCTCATAATCTTCTAAAGAAATGAAAATGTCAAGGCCATTCATGCAGCTTTTGATTGGGACAAATATACGGAAGATGAACTGAAATCTATGATTTTCTTTTTTGAGAACAGAAATATATAATGTATCATAATAAGGCTTAATCATGCCCCTCACGAACCCAGCACAAACCTAGAGAATCTCCCAATTATTCGCATGTTCATTTGTGTTTTTTTTTAAATAAAAATATGTTTAGTTTTTTAAAATAATTAAATAATTCTTATTTAAAAAGGTGAAAATCCATAAAAAGAAATTTTGATACTTTTCTTGAAAACTAAAACGATTAATTTCTTTTTAAAAAAAAATATATCATGAAAATAATTTCTTAAAAGAAATTATATGATCAGATTGAGTCATAATTTGTTTCAAGGAAAAAAAGATGTCATTATTTTTCTCAAACTTAGAGAAGTTTCATAAAAAAAAAAATATTGAGAGTTTACAATAAAGTCTAACCATTTGTATAATACTTCCATCTTAGACAAGCTACGAAGTTTCAAGGACACAAGCTTTTTCCAAAACAAATGGTGAAATGACAAATGACAAAAGAAGAAGTTGATAAGGAGAAGTATATTTAAGGACGTAAAAAACTAAGGGGTTTATAACAGTTATGTTGTAGGAAAAGTGATTGTGTAATGTTATAGAGATTCGTTTTGCGTGCTTTAATTTTTTTTTTTGTTTTAAAAAGTGTGGGTCACACAAAATATTGTGTAGGAAACTTTGTTGTGTCATGTTAAATGACAAAACGAAAACACAAAAACTAATTATTAAATAGAATGGCCCTGTTAGTTTTCATCTTTTAAAAAAATATTAGAAAGACATATTTAGATTTTTTAAGTTGTTAGCACAATAATATACAAACATACATATATGATTTGAATAACTAAACTCCAAATTAGTCATTGTTCTTTAAAAAAATAGAAATAATTCTCTTTGTACGTCCTTAAAATAAAACTTTTCTGGGATGATAAGCCAATTGCCATTGTTGTCTTTCCTTTGGGGAAGTGGAAGGGTTATCTTTCCTTTTGGAAGAGGAGAAGGGGCATCTGCATAAGATAAATAAAATTGAGTTGATTCTTAGAAGGTAAAAGTTAAATAAAACGTTTCACCAAAAAAAAGAGTTAAATAAAACGAGATTGTAATTTGTAACTCAATTGCCATCTGTCACAATTTTAGATATCTGATTAGTCCAATTTGAGCATAGCGAACCCATTAGCCATGTGTCACAGTTTTAAGATTAATGTAGTGATAATATCTAGAGTTTAATGCTCCACCAGTTATAAATTACACATCACAAGTAAATACTCTTGTAAAAAGTAAAAAGTATTTACTTTTTACAAGATTCTACCAGATTATGTCATATGTAATAAACTAATAATTTGTTTTTTTCCTAAAAAATCTTAAGTATCACCACATTCGATCATTGATTCAAGTAATAAGATCAAGGAAGCTCTAAATTCTGAGGCAACAAGATCTTTTGAGTCCATCAAGTGATATATCTTACGAACTATAACTTCAGTGTAACACTAAGAAGGGCACTATCTTTAAAGTAATAAGTAAGAGGAGGGATATTCTTACTACCAAAATCATAAAGAAAATATAAATCTAGTTTTACAAGAGCTATCTGTAATCATAGATCATAGCTCAGGATGTAAAGAACCATTTTTCCAAGGTATTCTCTAGCAGCCTGCTATATTTCTTCCAGACTTGAGATAGTTCTCCCATAGACCGGGCCAAATTGAAGACCAAAAAATATAAGGGCTTCATTTAGCTGGTTTCCTCAGTATCTCTTCATTCCTTATTTTCTATTACTAACCATTGCTTTATTAGTCACTGCATATATGAAGTTTCAGGATTCCACCTGAATCGATATAGTAAGTTTATCTCATCCTCTATCAGAGCCATTGTTTCCCATCTCTATGTAACATCCCGTGATGTTGCTACTTCATAATTACACTGATGATTGATCATGTATCTGTAAAAACATTTGCTTTGCCGGGGACAAAAACTTGTAAGCTAGTTGCCCTCACTTGGCTTGCCTCTCCATCTTTAAATCACCTCAATGATAAATTGAACAACCCTGTAAAATGAATAGGTGTGCCTTTGATTTAAAATTTCAATATCTTTCTCTAAATAGTTGATCTCTAGGCAGCCACAAAACATTCTTTACATGACTCTAATTTATCAGAAATAACAAATGGATTGACCACCCACATCAAAGTTATTCTTCCAACACCAATATGTCAGTTTTTCCCCGCCATATTGACCTAGCCTTGGTCACCAAAAATTACCACAGGAGCAGGCCCCATTAATGAAGTGGTGGAATCTCATGTTATCCCTCACAATAATTTTTCTTCCTGTAATTCTTGATGCGCCACACATTACAGTATGACAATCCTCACATATCCTGAGATTCTTCATAATCTTTATAGTAGAACCAGCATCATTACTTAGCAGTCCAAATGCCAAAGCTAGTTTTTCACTATGAGCCATTAGTAAAAGCCTCTTTTCTTTATCATTAATATCATATGGCACAGAACCTAGGTTTGGCTGGTATCCAATAGCCTTCAGTCGTTCCAAAAGATCATCCAATGCCTTCTTTATCTCATTAATTTCTGGATGTTTTACATCACCAGCAAAAAACTCGTGAATCATACCATTTTTTGCTTCAACCCAGCTACACCCTGGATTTTTTTTCAATTTTTTCTCTCTCATCAATTTCCTGACCCTTGACACATCATCCCATCTTCCAGCTGATGCGTACGTGTTAGAAAGCAATAAATAATTCCCCATGTTATCAGGTTCAAGTTCAAATAAATGGCTAGAAGCAATTTCCGCAACATCAGGGTTCCCATGGATGTGTGATGCTCCAAGAAGTGCTCCCCATACACCTCCATTGGGCTCCATAGGCATTGTCTCAACAAGCCGAAGTGCTTTTTCCAAGTGTCCAGCTCGGCCAAGAAGATCTGCCATGCAAGCATAATGATCTGAAGTTGGAGCAACATCATAACATTTTTCCATGGTAGCAAAGAGTTGTTGACCTTGGTCTACCATGCCAGCATGACTGCAGGCCGTAAGCACCCCAACAAAAGTAACATGGTTTGGTTTTATCTCCGTCTCCAACATCTCATAAAATAATTTAATTGCAGCATGAGCACGGCCATGGATTGCAAACCCCACAATCATGGAACTGTAAGAATAAACATTTCTTTCCTTCATTCCTTTAAACACATTATATGCCTCCTCCACATTACCACATTTAGAGAACATGTCTATCAACGCAGATCCCACAAGTACATTATTTTCTGGCCCAAATCCAGAACTCTCTGCAATGTCCCTTATGCAGTTAGCATACTTAGATGCACCCAATTGAGCACAAGCAGAAATGACACCAACCAAGGTAACTTCATCAGTCTCTATACCAGCATTTCGCAACCGCTCGTAAAACTCCAACGCTTTCTTTGGCATGGCATTCTGAGCATACCCAGTAACCATTGAAGTCCAAGCCACCATATCCTTAACAGGCAATCCATCAAACAAGTCCAGTGCAGACTTCATATCCCCACTCCTGGCATACGCAACAATCAACTCTGTCCAAGAAACCACATCCCGTTCAACCATTTCATCAAACACCTTGCGCGCACAATGCAAAAGCCCACATTTCACATACATATCGATCATGGTGTTGTTGACATACAAATCAGAGTCAAACCCACCAACCAACAGTGTCTGGGCATGAACCTGCGCGCCCAAACTAGGATCGCGAACGACGCCACAAGCGGAAAACAGAGCAGAGAAGGTAAACGACAGGGGATCAATGCGTTGCATCCTCATAGAACCGTACAAACGAAATGCCTCAAAAAGGGGTCCTCGAAGAGCATAGGCACGAATGAGAGCGGTCCATAGAAAAGGGTTTGGGGTTTGGACCTGTTTGAAGACAAGGCGAGGGTAGGTGTCGATGGAAACATTGGGGAACATGGTGAGAACGCGAAGAAGCTTGGTGATAACGTAGGAACATTGGTTGAGGTTGTTGCGGTAGATGTGGGCATGAACTTGTTTCACGTGATTCAGGTTGGTGCAACCGTGTAGAACACACACAACTTGCCACTCCAAAACCCTTCGCCCAATCATATCTCCTCTTCTCTTCTCTGCTCCAAATCTTCTGTTTCAGTTATTCACATACAGTGATCAGTTAGTTGGGCAACAGTTTCTGTTAGACCGTTACAGGAGTTGATCAGGTGGATCCTGCTGTATGGTGTAATTTTACACAGTAGCTTGCAAATATGTAAATAACTGCAATCTTCCTCTTCCTTGTTCATTACATTAATCACACAAATTTCTCATTCAAGACTTTCTTCTCTCTTCTTCATTTTTATGCAGAGTTTGTTTTCTGACCAACTGCTCTTGAACATGCTCTTGGGTTGGATTGGATATATAGGAACTCACTCAAAGTCAAAATTGTTAATTATTTAATTTAATTACTTTGTTACATTAAATTACAGATTTGATTCAGTGAGTAAATTAAATATTGTTAAGATTACAAGTGAAATATAAAAATAAAAAGAGGAGGGATATTCTTATTATCAAAATCTTTTACTACCAACTTACTATCTATTTAATCATCATTAGATCAATATTTTCTATTTTTTCAAAAACTTTTTAGCATTCTCTCTTTGATTCAATGATGATTAGATAGATAGTAAGTTACTAGTAAAAAATTTTGGTAATAAGAATATCCTTCCTCAAATAAAAAAGACCCAAAGACATATTCCTCAGAATTTCTCGGTGTTAGGTGTAGTAAAGAGATCCACGTGCTCAAGTTGGTGTTGTTGAAGACACGAGAAATCACTAAGAGATTTGAATCCGTGCAATGAAGATGTTATAATCAAATCTATAATTAAAGTGCAATAAAAATAAGGAACGAACTCACAGGATATATAAAAGAGATGTCAATATGCAGATAAATCCAAGCCTAATAGATGTTGTCTTCTTAAGACAATTTGTTTCCTCTAGTGATGTCGAAGGTTGATGAACAATTCTCTCCCAATATATAACAGATTGTGTCTTCGGAACGATGGTACTACCGATCAAAAGCTCGAACAAACATAAGTGAATGTCTGAGGAATTACAATATCTAATACTATGGTATGGATGCTCAATACATAGAAAAAATCTTTTTAAAACTTAAATAAAATTCCGACTCTATATATTTATAGAAAACATAAGGTCACGATTCAAAACGCATAGTTTCGTCGACGAAAAGACCCATCTGTTCGACATGAAAAGACACATTTGTTCAACATGAGAAGACACATCCGTTCGACGATGAAAAGACACATATGTTCGATGATGAAAAGACACACCTTTTCATATCAAACTTTTTATTCATAACCCATGGGATTTAAACCCAAAATCTAACAATCCCCCACGTGAATAAGAAGTCAATTCATCGTGACCAAATGCATATGAACATGAAAGCAAAATGTAATTTCCTCATTGAGAAACAATTGCATTGAGATAGGTAGACTTGAACCTTCTCTAGTGAAACCTATCGAATATACTCGGTCAATCGGTGGTCCGGGCGACTTGATCCGTCGACCTTTAGTGTACATCTAGACAATATGAGTCACACAATTGTTTCCCTAACATTGTTGCTCCTCATTATTGTGTCCATTTTGGCCTTGGGACACCTGCCTGATTCTGTGAGTGTTCTAGAGAATTGGCCTTTACAAATTCTCATAGAAGCGGCCCTCACTTCACACTCACATAGGTGATTCTTGTGATGTAACTTAACATACATCGTATGAACACATCAGATTAAGAAACCATTAAAAGCATAAATGCTTACCCTCATAAACACTGTATTGTCATAGGAATGAGTATGAGTTTAGAAACTCGACAATGTTAACAGTCGATCATCACTTAATTGTCTCTTTGAACCTAGTTCGTGGGATCTCCACTCATCAAGGTAGAGTTACCACAATAATCAACAATTTATAGGCTTTAAACTCATTCCTTTTGACAAATTCCCCCTAACTCTCTAGTCAAACCTTTAGTTAACGGATCCGTAATAATACCACTAGAGAGTAATTCTCTCACGAGATCATGTCTCTAATATATATATATAGAGACTTATCATCATACATAATACTCCTTGCTCTTTTGATCACTTCCTGACTATCACAATGTATGCAGAGGCACTGGCTTCGGCCAGTTCAAAATATCCCCAAGGAAGTTACACAGCCACTCGACTACCCCACCAAATCTATCTGAGGCAATAGGTTTATGATTCCATGGTCGTGTTGGTATGCTCTTTTCATTAAGCCCAATGGCTTTAGTGAGTGAGCCCAAAGACCAATTAACCCATGAAGCTTAGGGTTAGTGGGATTGGGCAGGGTATATAAGGACATTTTTTCTCCACTTGTGCCTCCTAGAGTAATATGCATCAGAAACACTCCAAGTGGCAGACGTTCATCATCTGAACAGTTGCCCACACGACTCCCTGATCCCCTTGAGTCATAGCCTGGAAGATCAACCGTAGAGCGGATTTTGCGACCGTTCGTGGTGCGTTGCTGCAGATCGTGAGGCTAGAGAAGGAGAACTGAACGTGAGGAATTGTCACGCTCGCTTCTTCATCCCAGGTAATCAAAGCGGTGTTCTTCATTTCTCATCGCATCAGTACGATGCACTTCCACGTTTCTGATGATATGCCTTCAATTGGTATCAGAGCCGGATTGTGATGGAGATTTAGATAAGCTTTTATTTATTGATTTATTGATTTGTTTTTGTGATTTTGAAAATATGGCACATTTATTCTGTATCTGTTATTGATACTCATGTTTTAATTCTTTATAGTTAATTTTCATAAAAGTTTAGATTTTAATCGGTAAAAATGCTTTAATCCATTGTTAGGGTCTCTCGTGTATTTCTCGATTTGTAACAAGGAGACTAGATTTGTAACAAGGAGACTAATCCCATATGATTAGGTTTTCTCCTTGCTGTTTTTTTCTTAATTTCCGTGCTGACATGGGTCATACATACAATTTCTTCTAACACATGGGTCCCACATGCTTTTTATCTCTATAACATGAGATTTCAATTCTCCTTCAACATGAGAATTATAAAACCCTATATATATATATATATAGTTTTGATTTGTAAGCATGCGATACTATTAATTTTTTTTATTTAATGACTCTTAAATGAGGTATCAAATTTCAAATTTGACATTGATATCATCAAAAGATTCTACCTCATATATATATAGGTTTATATTTATCTCATTTAACATGAGATAATCCATCCTTCTACACACATAATAATAATGGATCCTATTTTTATTTTTTCTTTCCAATTATTTATGAATTTTTTTATTATTTTATTTCATTAATATAAGATAAGTTATATGTATATAAATCAAAATCAGTTCATGACTTTTGAGAAAAGTTTCAAACTGATATACAGATCGACCAACACTGTAAAACAAATTGCAAATTCTCTTTGAAAGCAATATGACACGACAGTCGAGATGAAAAATAGTAATAGTACAACAATTGCAGTCAATTATATATATGGTTTATCATCTATTATTTAACATGATCATAAAAAATTTCTTACACACAAAACACATTTTGTGAGGCCCGCAACAAAAAAAACTTCAGCACACAAAATAAATCTCTATAACATAACACAATCTTTTTTCTTACAACATAACTCTTATAAAATCCTTATATATATAATAGGAAATTTAACATATACAACGATTTAGAAATCCGATATATACTATAGAAGACAACGACTTTGAGTCCAACAAATATTATATAAGAACAGTGTTCGCAAAAAACGTGGCAGGCAGAATTTGATTTATATATAATTTTTTTTATATTTTTTATCATAGATAAATTATTTACATTAAATTTAAAATGATATTATTTTGAAGCAGAAATGAAGATATTTTTATAATATAATTTATTTCATAATTATAATAGTCTTTTTTATATAATTTCTTAATTTTTAATCCAAAAAAATATTATTTTAAAAGTAAATATTAATCACTTATTTATATTTATTTAGAAACATTAAATCTATAAACAAATAAGAAACAAAACTCAAAGGAAACCAACTTGGTGAATAACGAACATCAGAGGAAGAAAATCTCAACGCAAAAATCGAGAGAACAAAGTAGACCGAAATGGAATTCGAAAGTGCACACAATTCTTAACAGTAGATACAAATCACAGTTTGCAACATTGTATTAAGATGCACTATGAAGACACGAACGACAATCGAGACGCAACCAATTACATTGTACAATTTGTGTTATAGAATTCACCAAGAAAATTGATACCGACCGAAACAGAGACGGTTTATTCAACAAATCACCAAAAATAACAGTGAACTGAATTCAATGAATATATTGAAACCCAATATTGATGCACGGTTACCGAAAAATGATATATTCCAAGAGAATATCTTTTTCTTATGTTACAATGGAATAACATATCCTTCCCACTGATACATTAAAAGTTGTGTCAAGATCCTCCCCTGCCTGGATTGCTCCAACTCAAGGTTATTTAAAATTAAATGTTGATGGTGCAGTTTCTAATGAGAGAGCTGCATGTGGGGATTATTGAGAGACTGAGAGGGGAATTGGGTTTCTGGTTTCTCTGTCTTTATTGGTTCCTGCTTCCCTTTGCAAGCTGAACTCTGGGCTATTTTACATGGGTTGGAGTTTGTTTGGAAATCTGGTTGGAAGAAAATTATTCTTGAATCAGATTCTGCTCAAGCCATTGGCCTTCTTACCATGACTGGTAATGACACTCGAAAGCTACCTCTGGTAACTAAGATTCGAGCTGCTCTCAATAAGGATTGGTCTATCTTGTTGAAGCATATTTCTAGGACCTGTAATCATTGTGCGGAATGGCTAGCGAAGAAAGCAATGGATGATCCTTTTGGTTTATCCACTATTACATCCCCTCACAGTGAGCTACTTAATCTTCTTACTGCTGATATGCTGGATCCGGGAGTCATCACTCCAGCTGCAAGATGCTGAGTTTGTTTCTTCTGAGTCGATGGTTTTTAGTTTTCTTTCTGTCTTGCTTTTTCCTGTTATTGTTTGTTTTCTTTTGTTTCGTTTTGTCTGTTTCGTGGGGCGATGCCCCATGTATTTACAAAAAATAAAAATAAAATTGTGTCAGCATTTATTTATTTATTTATTTTTTCAGAAGAGTGGGTCCCACATACTTTGCGTTTATGGCATGAGATAACAAGTCTTCTACGACATGAGACTTATATTTTCCTATTTCGAAATCGTAAACAGAGATTTCAAAAAAATAAATAAAAATTCTATCATTTGAATATTCATAAATCAAACACTAACACAAATTAATATCCAAACAAAAATTGCCTGAATACATAAATTAGAAATTCCATTTATGATATGTAAACAGAAATTTTGATCAATCACACAAATTAATTTTTTAATTGCATAATAAACAATATATAATAAAGAAATATAAAATATACTCAACACAGATTCAAAGCAAAAATTATCTTATGATTGTTGTGGAAGATAAGAGGTGAGTAATCGTAAAAAAATGTGAATCCATGCAATGAATATGTTATAATTAAATCAATAATTAAAGTGAATAAAAAAATAAGAAATGAACTCACAGACTATGATCCACGGACACGGACACGGGACACGACAAGACACGCCGACACGTTAATTCTAAAAAATGTCATATTTCGACACGTTGGGACGCGTTTTGATATTAAATAAAAATTTTAATATATAATATAATTTATATTTAATACATATAAGAGTCCGTAATAAGTCATATAACCAATCAAATATTTAAATTTCATAACATAAATATAAATATAAATAATTTTTCATACTTTGTTAATTTTTTATATCAAATTTCATAACAGAAAAAAATTAATTTATAAATTATTTCTTTTATATTTAGTTAACAAAATAAAATTAAGATTAAAAAAAAAAAACGTGTCCAAGAGCGTGTCCGAAAAAGTTGACTACGTGTCCGAGCGTTGACCGCGTGTCCCCAAATGTTGACCATGTGTCGGACGCGTGTCCGAGCGTGTCGAACACGTGTCCGACACACAAATTTTCTAAAAACTCGCGTGTCTGTGCTTTAGAGCTCACAGATATATAAAAGAGATGTTAATATGCAGGTAAATTTGTGCCCGACAGATATTGTTTCATTAAGATAATTTGTTCCGAATGTTGATGAACAATTGCCACAAGATAGAACGAATTGCGTCTTTAGAACAATGGCATTACCGATCAGAAGCCCGAACGAATACAAGTGAATGTATGAGGAATCACACTATCTAATATCATGGTAGGGATGCATAATTGATAATACATAGAAAAAAAAAACTTTTTAAAACTTAAATAAATTTCTGAATCTATATTTACAGAAAATATAAGATTACGATTCAAAAGATACCTTTTCGTTGGCGAAATAACACATCTGTCTTACACGAAAAGATACATCCATTTGACATGAAAAATAAATATTTTAAGGGAAATTGTTTTCTTATGCCATAAGACGGTCTTCTCTCCTACTCTCCTCTCATCGAAAATTGAGCCCCATTTTTTGTTTTTTTCAAAAAAATTGATAGCCCACTTATTTTGTCTCAACATATTATCACCTGTTACATAAGAAAACTGCTTATTCATAACTAATAAAATTTAGAAAAATTAATTTCATGATACTTTTCTCACTAGACGGCCCATGCGAGCAAGGATCACTATATATTTGCTCGAGATTTAGACCAAAAAATCCAACGGTTGGTGAGTTGACCTCTACAGTGACTCAAGAAAGTAGCACTGCAAAGAAACGTTTCCTTTGCCATAACAGAACAACATTGTGGAGGGGAAATTGGAAAGAAGACCCTCGTCATTCTCTCTCTCTCACACAGAAAAGAGAGAGAGAGAGAGATGGGAAAGAGTATAAGGGAGTTGGGAGTGGAAGACTTTGTGAATGCAGGCTTAACAGTTGCAGAAGCCAATGAATTTGATAATGTTTTGAGGGATGTTCTCTCCCTCTGTCCCTCCTCCGACAACCCAACAGATATATGGCGCCACGTGGTGACTCGGAGAGTGCTGAGGCCATCCTATCCACATCCCTTGCATCAACTTGTCTATTACTCCCTTTATGATCACTCTTCCCAACCTCATCCTCATGCTGATGCTGATGCTGCCCCTCCTCTCTATTGGTTCCCTTCTCTGTAAGTGTTTCTGTTCTTATGATTACTACTACTAACTCTTCTCTATTCAATTCATTTCTGTTTTTGTTCAATCCTCACTGCCACTTTTTTTATTTTATTTATTTCTATTTTAGAGAGCAGTCCAAACGCACAAACCTGGGTCGTCTCATGGAAACCTATGGTCCTGAGCTTTTAGGAGCATCCTACAAGGACCCTATTACTAGTTATCCTCTCTTTCACAAGTTTTCTGTTCAACACCCTCAGGCAACTACTCACTCTTCTCTTCCTTTTTTTTATTTCCCATTTTATCCCCTTTTCCATTCCGTAATTTCAACATGTGTTGTTTGTTATGGTGAGTACAGGTGTACTGGTCCCTTGTTCTCAAGGAACTTTCTGTTTCATTTGTTGAAGCTCCAAGGTGCATTCTAGATACTTCTGACCCTTCCAAACATGGGGGGACTTGGCTTCCCGGTTCTGTCTTGAATATTGCTGAATGCTGTTTGCAACCCACTTCGCACCCTCACAAACAAGATGACAGTTTAGCCATCGTTTGGAGAGATGAAGGTTTTGATGATTCCGAGGTTAATCATATCACGCTCAAACAACTTCGACACCAAGTCATGTGAGCTTTTCGACTGATCCTTTTGGTTTTCGAGCAAGATTATGTTACTTAGAATGCAGAGTTTGATCTCTTGAGTCTTGACTTTTTCTTTAACTTGAGCTAATTCAACTAATTCAATCACTGCATTGGATTTTGTACTTTTGAATCAGGATAATTCGTGTCTCATCTTGTTGTTTCCACTCTTTACCTACTTGTATCTCACTCTCTTTTTTCTTTGATCCTTTCTCCTTTTAGGATTTACCCTTGAACTAGTTTTCAATATCTAATCTCTTCATACACTTCTTGTATGAAATTGTTTCTTTACTTCATGTTTTTGCCATATTATTTCCAGGTTGGTGGCAAATGCAATAGACGCTACATTCTCGAAGGGAGATGCAATCGCAATTGACATGCAAATGACGGTCAATGCCGTTGTTATATATTTAGCCATTGTTCTGGCAGGATGCATTGTGGTATCAATAGCTGATAGCTTTGCACCAAAAGAAATTGCAACTCGCCTGCGTGTTGCCAAAGCAAAGGGTATTTTCACACAGGTGAACTTTTGATTTGGTACGATGTGTATGACTTTAATTGTAAAGCTACCGTGTATGACTTTTGTTAGAAAAGTATGAAATCATTAATATAGTCTCACCCAACAGCTTAAGCTTTTGGGTTGAATTGGTTCTTTACATGGTATCAAAGCCTCGGTGTCACGGGTTCGATCCTACTGATTTAATTAATAAATAATTACGTATTGTGGAGTTTTTTAGCACAGGTAGGTGGGCCTATGCATTGACCACCCTTCAAGTCCAGTGGGCTCATGTGGGAGAGGGCATGTTAGAGAAGTATAAAACCAATAATGTAGCCTCACCTAATAGCTTAAGCTTTTGGGTTGAAATGATTTTTCCTTGATTGTAAAGCCACCGTTGATCGAAGTGAAACTATTTCATATTTGGAATTGTCTTTGTTGTTTCTCAGTCACCAATTTTTATGTACATTATTATTCAGTATGTGTGAAGCAATGCTAAAAATTTCCAAATCGTTATTGTGCCTTAGAAAATTTCATTTTCATTCAACTCTAATTGTCTGACTTCTGTTTCCTGTTTGATAAGATTTAACAAAAACACAGTCTATATGAATGAATCTCTTATTCTTGGATAAATTCTTAGAATACTTATTTCTTAGACTTGAGTTTCATTAAACTTATATACCTCTTTGAAGAGTGTAAAGAACCAATTCAACCCAAAAGCTTAAACTGTTGAGTGAGGCTACATTAATGATTTTATTCAACACGCCCCCTCACACGTGAGCACACTGGGCTTAAAGGGTGGAGATGATGCAACAGGCCCAACCTACCTGTGCTAAGAAATTCCACAAGAGAAAGTGGGGGGCGGCGAGGATCGAACCCGAGGCACAGGCTCTGATACCATGTAGAAGAGTTGAATTGGTTCTTTACATGGTATCAGAGCCTCGTGTCTTAGGTTCGACCCTCGCCGCCCCCCATGGAATTTCTTAGCACAGGTAGGCTGGGCCTGTTGCATCATCTCCATCCTTTAAGCCCAGTGGGCTCACGTGTGAGGGGGTGTGTTAGAGAATAATATAAACCATTAAAAAGCCCTCACCCACTGGTTTAAGCTTTTGGGTTGAATTGGTTCTTTACAAAGAGGGCACTGACTATCTCATCCAGCTTTGAGTCTCAGTTTCAGCAAACTGCTGGATCTTGTTTTGGCTGTTTAGGCTTTTGTGAATGGTTCATCACAATTAAGACTTTCAAAGCTTGGGCAGGGGTTAGCATTTTAAGAAGGAATAGGTGGATTGAAAACCCTGCTTGTATGTTATTGTAAGGATGGCTTGCAAGCAACAATACAGAATTTAACAACCATATTGGTAGTTATTTTAGTGCTCAAAACAGTAATTATGAAACTAGCTTTCACGGTGCCAAGAGTTCTAGGTAGACTCAAGCAACAAATAATTAGGAATTTTAATGAATGAAATCTTAGTGAAGTCTAGCTAAGAGAACAGAGATGGATAGATCATTAACTGAAAGAAAACATATTTCTGTTCTAGAAGATGATGATGATGATCCTAGGCTTCATGCCTTCATGTCTAGGACTCGTTATTTCACACTCACACAACCAAGAAAGTAGCAACTATGCTGAATCATAAAATGATCATTACAATTATATCTTGATAATTTCCCTGTGCCTAAGATTGTTGGGTGGACTTTTATCAATTTCCAATTCTTTAAGAAATTAAGATTGTTGTATTTGACTCGGCTTTTATTTGTTTTCAGGATTTCATATCAAGAGGTGGCAGGAAATTCCCTTTGTACAGGTAAAAAGTTGTTAGCATTGTGCTTGTTTCTATGTTTTTCAACACTTCAACTTCTGAATATTGAAATCATATTTTACATGGGCTTGGGGCACTGTTATGATGCCTGTGTCTAATTTATCTGTTTAGATAATAATAGGCATGTTAAGTGCAAGTAGAGCTTAATTCCTATTATCCTTAACTTTTGTTATAATTGGCAATTCAAGATTTGTTATAGTAAGGTTATTTAATTATCATCTGTTGATGTATGCTTTGATTAATGTTTGAATACTATGTTTTCCTTGTTGCTGTTTCTGAGTTCAAAATCATTGCCGTGGTCCACATGATGGTGAGGGGAGTCTTTGTGTTTGACCACAAATATACATGGTTGGGCTGTTTTGGGACTGCTGATAATCTATAATGGATCAGTAAAAGTCTTGATGTTAGAATATAGGAGTCGATCTGAATGTAAGTAATGTTAAATCATCATTGCTACGCTGTATTTCGGAAACCGTATTTTAGAACCATGTTTTCTTTTTCTCATTTCTGCTTCATTTTTTTTTGGCGTTTGTCATAAGCATAAATAGCATTAAAAAGAATGATTTCTGCAATAAATTATATTTTCAATCATAAAATAAAAAGGACATATAAATCCCAGCCACAATAAGTCTTCTGCGTGTTACGTATTCAGATGCTAACTCAGAATTCCATCACATGAATAATTTAGTTTTTTCCATGCTGTGTAGCATTCCATCTAACCACTCCCTATCACATCCTTTCCCTCCCCTTTGATAAGTATGATTCCGGGCTTCCCAATCCTGCTTGAATTTGATTCTTCTACTTCAAATGCCTTGTTTCTTGTACGGGGACTTATAAAACATAAATTAGTCCAATATCATATGTAGCTGCCATCTGATATGTTGATTATTGTTCTAGATGCTAGTTATATTCTCTAAATTAGTTTTATATCTAAATAGACTACTTCATTGGCAACAAAATTAATTAGCTGTTGAGTGAAACGCTCCAAAGGTAGAAGCCAGCTCTCCTTTAATGTAGGGAGTAAAATTTTGACTTGAATAATGAAAATCGATATTTTATTGGCTTTCTAATGTGTACAACTCTCCTCAACAGATATTGTTCAGAAATGTTTAGAAATGAATGTACTGCTGCTGTTTTTTGGCCGAAGTTTGTATTATAGATGCTGATTTCCTAACTGATAATTGCTTGAATGCCCCTCTCAGGCTGCTTTGCCATCCAAAACTTGAAAAGATAAAATATGCCAAGCTTCGTAGTACTCATGTTTGAATGTTTGTTAGATAGATTTGTGGCTGTTCTTTAAGCACATAGACCACCGGAAACCTCATTCTGCATATTTCTCCTTGCAGTCGAGTCATTGAGGCAGCTGCATGTAAAGTTATTGTTCTCCCCATGATAGGTGATGATGTAGGAGTACAATTACGAGGACAAGACTCATCATGGAAAAGTTTTCTCTCTTCTGTTAGACAGAACCCCAGGTAATGCGTATTGAAATTTGTTCATTAAACAGTACCTTAGTCTAAACAAATGGTCATTTTTGTCAACTAAAATAATCATTGTTAAAGACCCCAAAACAAGGAGAGAAAGAGAGAGAGAGAGAGAGGGGGAAAAGTTGCATTGTTTCTCTTGTTGTTTTGTCTCACCATAACATTGAACTCTTGGCAGATCAAATCATTACTCTCCAATCTATCAGTCAGTCGATTCTATCACTAATATACTATTCTCATCTGGAACCACAGGTAAAGATTCTTTCTTAGAACGCTTCAGGTAGAGACTACCATTATAATGATTTTATGGTTATATTTTGGCTTTCATCAGGAGATCCAAAAGCTATTCCTTGGACTCAACTTGCACCGATACGAAGTGCTGCTGATGGATGGGCTGCCATTGATATTCAAGCTGGAGATGTCTATTGCTGGCCTTCAAATTTAGGATGGGTGATAGGACCAACTGTATTATATCATTGCTTTCTAACTGGTGCAACTCTTGCTCTGTACCATGGATCTCCTCAAGGCCATGGTTTCGGCAAATTTGTTCAGGTGAGTCCTCCAAATCAAATATTTCATTCCTTACATGATTGTTGCTAAATATAAGCAAATATTATTTTATTTACTATTTTCTTATGTAAAATGGTAATTATTATTTTGATCACCTAATAAGTTGGGACTGCAAACCAAAATGTAAATGCTGATTAGTAATGAGAATAGAACCAAGTAGGAACTAGACTAGTAGTTGTTCTTCAAATTTATGGTTGAAATGAACTGATTAGCTCTGGCAGGTCCGATCTCCTTTGGAAACTGTGGGATGTAGTAGGAAATGCCTGTAAGTTGGTCTTATCTCCAATGACATAACACGGGAACTTTCCCTGTACTTCGTGAAAACAAATTACAACTTAGTTCCACTGATGGAAAAACAAGGAAAAGAAAAATATTTCTGATTCTTTTAAAAATGTTGTCTCATAAAATTGCATTGCCAAGCTGAAGTTTTACGATCTCAACCAGAATAGGTTGCCTCATTAAGCTGTGTTCTTTAGAGTTTGCTTATTACCTTGTGCAATTTATTTTTCCACAAAAAAGGAACTTCGAAAATATTTGACATGCAGGTAGTTGGCTAAGTGGTTAAAAAACCTAGGATGCTAGCTGGCCTACTGTTTGTCTTCCAACTTTGCAGAACTTATTGTCCATGAAAACTACTACATGTAACATTCTCTATCATTCCCCAGGAGCACCTATGCTATGTTGTTATAAAGTAGTGTTTTTTATGCATAAAAATGTTTCAACACACACCCTACATATAACCTTTATCATCCACCAGGAGTACCTATGCTGTGTTACAAAGTAGTGTTTTCTATACATAGAAATGTTTCAACACCCACCACCAAAAAAAAATAAACCACTCACATTAGCTTTATATGGTGCTGGCCCACAGGTCCATATATGCGGTACATTCACCTTTGGAGAGTGAGGTCTAACATGTAAGTTTTGTCGATGGGATCAACCCAAAAGTACTTTCCATGGTAACTTGTTTGTTGAAAGCTTAGTTAGACATCACCATTGAAAATTAGTTTCACCTAAACTTCAGGGTACACAGATGAAGTTATCTCCCTTCCTCATGGCTCCCTCTTGTGTGTCAAGGTGTAAGTGGGAAAGGGAGGAATCTCTCTTACTAGAATATCTTAGCCCTTGAATCAACTAATGAATGGCCTACATGTCATCCGAATCAGTCTTAGGTCAAATCTATTCTAATAAAGGAAAGAAAACAAAGACTTCTTAGAAGGAAAGATTCACTCCATTAGCACTTGGCTTAGCAACAAAAGGCTTTGGATAAGGTCTGGATGGGGCTTAGTTCAAACATTAATGCAGCAACAAAAGTGAAAGCGTCGTCATAATTGCTATAGTAGATGTTGTGTTCTGCATCAATAGAACTTAATACATGCACCAAAGCACAGCCTTATGTATTGAACTACAATTGTTCAGGATGCAGGTGTTACCATTTTGGGAACAGTTCCAAGCTTAGTAAAAGGTTGGAAGAGTACACAATGTATGGAGGGCTTGGACTGGACAAAGATAAAGTCTGTCTCTCAGAAGTGTAAATAATCAAGTAATTGCTAAGAATAATGAACTAAACTATGGTTATATGCAGATCATTTTGTTCCTCGGGAGAAACATCAAATGTTGATGATGATCTATGGCTTTCTTCAAAAGCCTATTACAATCCAATCATTGAAATGTGTGGAGGCACTGAGCTTGCATCTAGCTACATTGCGGGAAGCCCCATGCAGCCTCAAGCTTTTGGAGCATTTAGCACAGCATCAATGACAACTGGCTTTGTCATTCTTGATGAAAATGGAGTTCCTTATGTAAGAATTTTTTTTGCGTAGTTTGTAGTCTTAGGTCATATGATTTTATTTACTCATGCTGCTACTTGTCACTACATTACATCACGTCAATACCTGGGTGTGTTTTTGTTGTTGCAATGGGTAATGGACACCATGTGCTTATTACATCTTCAGGACCAGGGAGCAGAAAGGATATGTTGGTACAATAATGGCTAACCAGAAGCCCTGGTCTCAAAATCTATACTTAGTTACCAGAATTCCTGATGGTCATCAATTCAAATTCTCCACATGGATTCTCTTTCACTATTTGTTTCTGTATAGGTTTAGTTTTTATGCTAACCCTTCGGCTACCAATATTTGCCTTTAACTTCTATTCCACGTTTACACTTCTCAATTGAGTTGTTTGCCTTTCCACTAGTAGATGTCCAAAACTATCTTCAATAAATTTTCATCATCCTATCTTCATTAGAGTAAACCTATCTATGGGTTTAGAAAATTTTAATTTTTTGGTTTTCTAATATATTTGATCTCTTTGACCAATATGACAGCCAGATGATGTTTCTTGTGTTGGTGAAGTGGGGTTATTCCCTCTCTCTCTGGGAGCATCTGATAGACTGCTTAATGCTGATCATGAGAAGGTTTACTATAAGGGAATGCCCATTTATAAGGGACAGGTATATCTACTCAAATTAATGTGCTTAGAATGATTTTTGCATTTAGATATAGCTATCTTGAAATATTAGTTCTTTCTTGCCCGAAGAACAACATAGTTTCTTCCGATCTGGAAGTACTTTGTTGTTACTCATACTTCTTTGAGGTCCTGCTCCACAAGCTCATGTTTTCGTACACACACACACACCAAATTGCAAATTGAAAATCCAAACTAGCTCGAGAGAGAGGATAGTAATATCTTTGATTCTGGACTTTGAATGTTTTGATAGTTGGTTAAAAATGCTGTTAATAATACCTTTGCAAATTATCAATGTACAGAAGTATCGTAGATCAGTAAGATCTACACTAAGGATATTCAAATAATCCTTTCTTTGTAAATTACACAATTAGTATAGACTAAATTTGAAGTTTTAATTACTCCCATTCTGTTGTAATTGTAATAACTGGTTGATATAAATGTATTAGCAGGTTCTTAGGAGACATGGAGATATAATCAAAAGAACAGTTGGAGGCTATATCATTGTACAAGGGAGGGCTGATGACACCATGAATCTTGGTGGAATAAAGGTATCACTGTTACAGGGAAAATGCAGAATAAGAAAACTACTCAGGAAATGAATCTGAGAATAATCAAAACTATCAACCAGGGAAGTGGTAGGAGAAGAATTTACTCCCAATGATCAAAACCAAAATTGGAGGTGTAGAGACAATAGAGAGGAGAACTTGTGTTTTTCATTCCTTCATTCCTGATATCTGATCAACTTCCCTTTTGTAAACTGTGCAACAGAAATCTGATCCACTTCCCAATGGGCGCTAGTCGCAGTGGTTAAAAGTGGTTGCTTGAACCCCAAGGTTGAAAGTTCGATCCTTGGAGAAGCACTCTTGAGGAGAGACCTTTGACCTTCACCACACCTGGGTCGAATTGCAAAAACAATATATATATTTCCAAAAAATATAATCCATAACCAATACTGGTACACTTGACCACGAATAAATCTTTGGTGCTACTGTTGCACCTAAATTCAGTGCATCCCATCAATAGCAGCATTACACATCAGAGGAGAGAGAAAAAATTGGCAGAACAAATAAATTCTAACTGATATGACATATTTTTATTGGTGGGATGCACTGAATCTTTGGTGCAACAGTAGCACCAAAGATTTATTCCTTGACCACATGCTACACTACTTCCAGCTTAACAATAAATTCCAGCTCAGCATATTCAATTGGAAACACTGAAAACAGCTGTAATAGCCATATTAAATAGCCACTCTGTGACAATCACATCACCCATTGTATTTTATGTTTTTTGCTCCTTCTCCCAGTTCTACACGACTGGGGATGAAGCTTTTCAAGGATAGGACTGTTGGTTACACGTATGGTGTAAGAATGATATATCTGTCATGTCCATGGTCTGCATAAACTTAGTAAGAACGGAAGATACTTGCAACTGATCGTAGTAGTTTCTTCTGAAATTCTTAAACTCACATGATCATTGCTCTTACTTTGGCATTCTTGGACTAGCTGTTATTCTCACTTACAATTTTCTGTTTCTGATATGCAGACAAGTTCTGTGGAAATTGAGCGTGTCTGTGATAGGGCTGATGAATGCATTTTGGAGACAGCTGCAATCGGTGTTGCAACTGCAAATAGAGGCCCAGAAGAACTGATTATATTTGTAGTTTTAAAGAAAGGGTACAATTCCAATGCAGAAAATTTGAAGATGAAGTTCTCTAAGGCCATTCAAAGCAACCTTAATCCTTTGTTTAAGGTCTGACCCTTATGGAAAATTTAACCTGACTTGTGATGATTCAGTTAACTGATTGGACATTCACAACTCTTATAATTACATTACAGGTAAGCCTTGTTAAAATTGTGGCCGAGTTTCCTCGAACATCTTCCAACAAAATACTGAGGAGAGTAATGAGGGATCAAATGAAGCATGAGCTATCAGTTCAGAGCAGACTTTAGTGACACCATTAATTCTCAACAGACCAGGGCAGGCAACAACATTCAGTCCTATTCATGCGGATGAATAAGTGAATTATTATTATTATTATTATTATTATGAGTGAGGGATGAACAATACAATTAGTCCTTGGTTGGAAGTATGCAGATTTTCACTATAATGTAGCATTATAATATTTTTTTGCCGGATGGAGTCCTCCGCTTGAAATTCAAGCTACGAAAATAAGTGTTTCAAGTGGTGGATAAATATGCGAGGGACTGAGGGGTGTATGAATTTAAATTATGTTTTAGCAAATCTCATTACAACTATAAACGATGCTTTAGAAAGGACACGTCCTCTGAGTGGGATACTTCAAATTTTGCTTTTATGCTTGTAAGTACACAAGGGAAATATTTTTTATGCTCTAAGACCACTCAATGATGTGGTACGCTTTCTCATAACATAAATTTTTTATTTTTCTTTTTATCCCTATTATTTTTTCTCTTTCTCAATTTTACTCTCTCATTTATACTATGGGATCATCTAAAAAATAGTGGTCCGGATCACAATAAATTCTCTCTTAACCGAGATGGGTCTGCATTAAACTAAGAAACTTAAAAATGGGCATGAATTTTCTTGGGATTTACACGGATTACTTTGGGTTGTGTTATGGGAAAAATAAGGTCCAAAACAATTAAATAAGTATGGTTTTGATTTGGTTGAATTTAATTATGGAGATTAATTTTCTCATTTTACATGAGAAAATTTTCTTATGCTATATATTCAATATTTAAGTGGAGTCCACAAAAAAATAAAAAGGCAAAAAATAAAAATAAAAATGAGACTCACCTTTTAATTATATATGTAACATGTCATGTAAAATGAGAAAAGATTAACCTTTAATTATTAAGAAACATTTTGACTAACTCAAAAGGAACCAATCTAATCAAATTCAAATTGGTTAGACTGAGGTCATCCAATTGTACGTATATTTATATTTTTTTAAAAGCATTCATATATAAAATAAAATAAAAAAGTGGAGGTACGAATTGGGTCGGGTCAAATTGGTAAACTCAAGACCTGAACTAAGAAAGATGATATGCCTCTACAAAGTATTAAAGAATAAAGAGAATATTAATAATATAAAATATTGACTTCTCTCTGTGAACGGCCCAAAAATAAATTTCCTTTCTTATATATACGAGTAGGCCCAAATGAGAATTTTGGTCCAAATCGACATCTATAGTGACACTGACATGAAGTGGCGATAGATGAAGCACCAGAGCATAGAATAGTTATCAGAAGCGACGAGTTACGAGAAGGAGAAAATACCATTATACATAGAGCTACTCTCATATTAGTGGCTATTGGTCTCTAATTAGGAGCTTCTGTTGAATCATTTTTCAAAATATAGTAAGTAAGGGAGCATTTGGGTTGTTTTGGCCTCCTGTTTGTTTTGAGCACCACCTGTTTGATAAAATAATCCAACCATGAGTTTCAATTTCTTTTAATTTTATGATTTTCTAAGTTCCCTGTTTTAATGATTGTCACAATCTTCTCCCTTTCTATTCTAAAATTTTATGTTTTTCATTTTAATAACCAGGCTAAGCAGAAAGCAGAGGAGGAGAGAGAGAGAGGAGAGAGATGTTTTTGCATTGACAACCTTGTTTCCTGTTTGATTGTGAAGATGAAAATGCTATTTCTCCAAACTGCTGTCCTGCCTAGACCTTTTTGTGCAACAAAATTTGATGCTAGTTGGCATCCCATGTCATTAGTTAATGTTCAGAACCCTAGTTTTGGTTCTGCTCATGTTGTTTCTCATCTAGGATCCTTCTTTTATTCCCCTGTATCTACCCATCACATTGTAAAGTCTATATCATGCTCCGTTTCAAGAAAATCTCGTTCAAAACCTGAACCTGAACCTAGCTCCAACCAAAGAGCAAGACCTGAGGCAACAAGTCCCCAACCTCAAGATGTGGTATCCAACAATGATAATAAAAGTTCTGCCGAGAACTTCCCCACAATAATTCCAAGGAAGAAGAGGCGTGGTCGTAGAAGTGAAGCAATGGCAGTGGAAGATTTTGTACGGGACTCACTTGAACGCACTTTTGATGCAATTAGGCAACAGAACTCGGATGTTTTGGAGAATCATGAAAATATAATGAAGGGCAGTGTTCGTGATGATTCTGAATCTGAAAGCAATGATGATGATGATGAGGAGAAGGAGAAGGAGAAGGAGGAGGAAGAGGAAGAGGAAGAGGAAGAGGAAGAGGATGATAATGGGGATAACAGAGGAAAGAAGATGACGATTGAGGAAGAAAGTCAAAACTGGCCATTGGATGCTGATGTTGGGTGGGGAGTAAGAGCTTCTGAGTATTTTGAGAATCATCCAATAAAGAATGTTGTAGGAGAAAATGGTGTTGAAATTGACTGGGAAGGGGAGATTGATGATAACTGGGTGCGGGAGATCAACTGTTTGGAGTGGGAAAGTTTTGCTTTTCATCCCAGCCCATTAGTTGTCCTTGTCTTTGAACGGTATAACAGGTAAATTCTACTGTTATGTGGTTTTTTATCATTAAAATGGAAAGAGAAATTGGATCATTTGTAGAACACCAAAGGAAGTGTAAACCTTCATATATATACCGATTCTTCTATCCTCACTTTTAAAAGAAAGCATATGGGAGTATGGAACACCTTGTTGGTTGGTTAAATTGAATACTTTTTTTCCCCCATATCCATTAGAATTAGGGCCCAAAGTGAGATGATATGGGCATATGGCTTTTTGCTATAATGTCCTGAAAACAGTTTTCACACTGTCATTTTAATTATTATTATTTTTTCGTTTGAAAGATTTCCATGTGTGAACTGTGAAAGTAAAAGTAAACTTTCTTTTCATAGAAGTGAGAAACTGGATGTATCCATTTTTAATTTTATATTTTGGTTCTCTTCTCTCTAATTAAATTTCTTCTTCTATATAAAAAAATTCTATTTTTTTGGAAGGGTTTATGGTGGCAATAATTTATTGGGTTTGATTTCTCTCATGTTGCATCAGACAATTTGTCTCATGCAACACAAAAAAAATGGGTGGGACCCACTAAGAAGGAGAGAGAAAAAGGGAAAAAAAAAATGGATCACATCCACTTTTGTGTGTGTGTGTTGCATGAGATAATTTATCTCATGCAACATGAGAAACATATTTCCGTAATTTTATTTAAGAGGTCAGTTGTTACCAAAATGTTATTGCCATTTATTGAGAGGCATTTGATAAGGCAATGACACTTTTTTTTTTTTTTTTTTTTGATAAACAGGCAATGACACACTTAGGCGAGTGTAGGAATGCATAAAATTTTTTTTTTGAAAAGAATTTCTATAGCACTTATTGTAGTTATATATTTTGTGTATTTTAATTATTATTTTTTGATAACATGTATTTTAAAATTTGAATATATGAAAACGCCGCATTACAGAAATGATATGTTGATAGCGATTTTAAATAAACTTTTTATTTATTGATAACTAAATGCAGGCTTTGGGGTTTAATTTTGTTATTCCACAGGGCAACTGATAACTGGAAAAATTTGAAAGAGCTGGAGAAAGCAATTAAGGTGTACTGGAGTGCCAAAGATCGGTTGCCTCCCCGGGTATGGTCAATTTTTTATTTTTATTTTTTTGGTATTCATGGTCAAATTTTTGTACTAAAACTGCACTTCCATGTATTACATACTTGAAATGAAAATAGCTTTTTATCACCACAAAACAAACCTCCCTTCTGGTCACCCACTAATTAGATTTATATTTCCTGTTATTTATCAGTATAGGAATGTTACAAAAGTGATAACCTCACCGTTTTATTACCTGGAGTCTCTTATCTTTTTCATTACCATATAATACATTGCATTCCTGTTTTGGATACAGTTGCTGTTGATGTTGATAATACATTAAATTTTCTATTTATAGGCGGTTAAGATAGATATTAATATCGAGAGAGACTTGGCTTACGCTCTGAAAGTTAGAGAATGTCCTCAAATTTTATTTTTAAGGGGGAACAGGATCGTGTACAGGGAGACAGGTGAGATTGTTGATCTTTCTCATCATATTTTTTATATATATTAGATAGTTTTTGTTTGGTTGGTACCAACACATGAGCATTCTCTTTGTCTGGGATTCTTGTATCATATTGACGTGCTGTTAACTATGCCTTTGCAGAACTAAGAACTGCGGATGAGCTGGTTCAGATGATTGCATTTTTTTATTACAACGCGAAGAAGCCTGCATGGATAGACGATAAGGACTTGTATTTACGTTATTAATTAATTTCGAGAATGTCACGTAGCCTTTGTTAACTTGAAAGTTATAATTATCTTTGTAACGAAACAATCAAAATTCGCAGCAATTTTTAATTTTTAAAATTGTAGTGACTGATGAGGATAATGTATAAACTATGGCGTCAGGCACTACCAAATTTAGAAATTTTCTGTAGAAGAGATAAGCATACATTTTCACTGTTTTAGTTGAGTAACTTATATCGTATATTTTTGTTGATTAATCTTCACAAAAATTATTTTGAGAATTATTGTCAAATATTATAACTTTTTATGATTATATGGTTGTAAAAGTAGTATATTATATTATATAATTGTTCCTTGAACATACTTGTAGATTATTCACAGGTATACGCAGGTTGGTTCAAATATTACTTCACTGCCATCTAGATAAAAGTAATACAAAAATAATTAAACTAAAAATATTTATATACAAATTTGAGGTTGACTTAATTTTTCCTTTTAATGTTGGAGTAAATGTTTATTTTACTTCTTGAAAGATGTATCTTTTTTTTTTCTTTTTTTTATTTGCATCAGGGTATCCCACAGCCGGTAGCCATGTGACTAATCCCCCTCCCCGGGTCAGCGCATAAAGCGGTAAATGGTTGGCCACGGGATGCTTTCCATTCATAAGAGTTGAGGATCGAACCTCCAACCATTTGCTTAAGGGATGAGATGTTGAACCATCACACCCACCCATTGTGGTTTGTATCTTATATATCACAAGAAAATGTTGTTATAAACTTGGGAACTATTACCCCATGCTATGTAACTTTTTTGGAGTTACCCAACCCTAATTATCTCTTTTGAGGCGAGTTGGCTCCCTCCGGTATCCCCACAAGTTTCGACTCTTTGAGCTGGTTGTGAGACTAATCCAGAGTGTGGGGGTCAGTGATGGTTAAAGGTTCAGCCCCTTCCCCAAGAATGCATTCAGTGGGAATCGAACACATGTCCAATCCCACTAACTCCGCCCCAAGGAACCAAGTGAGTTGCACCCATTGGGTCTATGTAACTTTAGTTTGAACAGACAATGCTTATGTAAATTATTTCAAACTTAATTTGCTTTGTTAGCTTGATATAAATTAAATTATAAGCTAGACTTGATTTGTTTTTTAAAAATATAAGGCTTAATGTAGCTCATTAAGTATCGAGCCTATTAAAGCTTGAAAAAAATATATCATAAATTATAGATTATAATTAATTTGTACAATGCCTGAACACAATCCAAAATAATGATAATTTAACACATTATTGAAAAAAAAAATCAATCAAATTTAATTGTATTAATTTTTAATTATAAATTAAATTAAATTTAAATTAAAAAAATTAAAAGTTTATAAACGCACATACACATATGTGTTTGTGTGTAAAAAATAAGCACAAAAGTATTTATTTTAATACTAAATAACCATGATATTTAAACATAAAAGAAACAACCAACAAACAATGAAAGCCATTCAAATCATACTAATAAAATATAAATATATTTATTTTACCAAAAAAAAAATATAAATATATTTGGAAGTCAAATTTTAAAATGACAAGTATATTTAAATTCAAAATTTACACAAATAAACATAAGTTCTTGATTGGTGGACATCTTGAGGGCTAAGTTACATTATCGTTGTTGTCCTTACATGATTTGTAAGGAAAACATAAACACATGCTCAACAAACAAGAACAAGATATGTAGATGGATACAATATCCACAAGTGAAAAGAGCCATGGAGAGGAAGGAAATTAAGGATAAGAAAATACATTTTTGCCAACTGAGAAGAGAAAAGATTATGAGAATTAGGAAAACTAAAAAATCATAAGATTTTATTTTAATAAGATATAACAAGACAAATAACAAAATATGATTTTATTAAAAAACAAAAGATATGATTTTATTAAAAAATAAAAAAGACTATTTTATTAAAAATAAAATAAAATATTATTTATTAAAAAATACAAGTCAACCTGAAGACCTCTACAGGCTTGCTAAAATAGACTTGTGATCTGATTTTTAAATAATTTTTTTTAATGAGTTCAAGCTTATATTATTTTTAAAATGGGACATGTCAGACCCGGCCAAAAGCAAGCAAACTACAGGCCCCTGATAAGCTACCTAACTCATACATCCCAACTTAGTGATAAGTTAAAGAGTAAAGGTTCATTTGCTTAATAGGATATGGTAAGGGTGGTGTAACAGCCCGTTATACACCGGTATTGTTAATATTAATTATGATATTAAGCGCAGTTACAATCACAACAATTTTTTATAAAAATGTGAGTAAACTTTTTCCGTTTATTACGCGAACATTTAAAACCGTAATAAATAAAAGCTGTGACCGTAACTGTAAACTCTTTGAGGAATACTTGTTTAAACTACTTTTATGACTTATTTTACTTACTACAAGTCACTAATGGGTTCCCATAAACCCACTTAGCTAATTTCTCAATTTTACGTTTTCTATCCATTCGAACATGGTTCGGTCATTAATTTTCTGCGGACACACCGCACAAAACCAGTCCTTCATCTTTAGATATTTTTTTTCTTACTTAAATACCTTTCTAGGAAGCTGTCACACGAGTTATTTCGAGCTCGTTTGCTCCGGATATCGCCGTTTGAAGTTGAACAAGCTAAGTTGCCAATAGGGGTGTTAACAGGCCGGGCCGAGCCGAGCCGAGCCGAGCTTTGGTCTTAACGGGCCAAGCCTATATTTAAACGTGTCAGACTGGCCTTAGCCTGTTACCTGCTATGAATATAATAATGGCTTGTGGCCTGGTTTATTTATAAAAATTAAAAGCCTGTGTGAAGTCTGTCTTAGCCTGTTAACATGTTAAAAAATAAACATAAGAGAACAGAATTCAACAAAAAAAATTTTCCAGATAAAAACCTTAGCTTCCGATTTTTAGCAATAATTTACAAAGTCTACAATAAATAAATAAAATAAAGTGAGAGAATGTAGATAACATGTTATATTATCTTTGCCCATTATAAAAAAATGCCAACAAAAAGAAAAAATAGAAAATAAATTGACACAAACGAGCAGTGCACAGTGGAACGAATGAGTTTTTGGGGTGAAATGGATTCAGGAGAAAGAGATGACTATTACAAGTAGTATAAAAAATATAAAATAATATACTAGGCCAGCCCGAAAGGCTTTAAGGCCGAGCTTTTGAATTGGAGCATGAGGCTTTTTTATTAAACGAGCTTTTATTCAAGTTCAAGCATGGTGCAAACAACGAATTTTAGACATGTAATCTCAAGCCTTCACGAGCCGAGCCAAAGGCCTCTGAAAGGCTCCTGGCCTGTTTAGCACCCCTAGCTGCCAACCAACTCCAAAACAGCTCCAAACATCCCTCGCTCCACGAATTACTACAGCCAATCCACTCAACCAATTACTCTAAAAAATTGATTCAAAAAACTAGACACCTCAAGCTTCAATTTGATATATCATACACCTAATTTGACCCACAAACGAAGCGGGAATAAATTTCCCAAAACCGGTCTAGAATTTCCATATGTGCAGTAAGCAAATGGGCAGTCTGTGTTCACTGACTTGTACAGGTCGACGTTCAACCCAGAACTCTACCAAATTTTACCACAAGCTATAGGACATCTCAAGCTTCGAAATGACATATGGCACGTCCCTATCGGACCTCTGTGGAGATAGATATGCTCTCCCGAAGTTCGCCTAAATTCTGCCAATTTACCGAAAATTCACGAGAGGTTCCTTTATTTTTTACTAAAATCCCCAAATTTGTCAATGTTTTCTAAGACCTCAAATGTACCTAAAAATCAGTGGGTGGCACACACAAGGACCAACAATGCCTTGGGGCACTTACAACCCATCATAGTTTATCTTACTTATATAATACGTATTACTTTGCTTCCTTTGTTATTACTTAATACGTTTCAATCATCAAAGTCCAATTTCATGCATTTGCTAATCATACACATAATCAAAATCCTAAAATAAGCCTAAGGCCCTTCCATCATATTACACATGTTTCTCTTTACACAAGGTCCAAATATAACATTTACAACCTCTCAATTATATGTTACGACTTACAAATTCATAACTTTAAATTACAACATGGAACATAAACATTGAAATGACATATACAACTAGACTTAGGCAAAATGACATGAACAAATATGACTATGAATCACCTCCTACATACATATGAAATACTCATGCCCTAAGTCTAGCCTAGGCCCAATGGCCACCAAAATGCAAAATAATAAAATCCTCCACTGACTCATCCTACGGGCTTCTTGCTCGCCGCTCTTGTGCCACTGCTACCTCCTGAAATAAAATCCCCGAGATGGGGTGAGATGTACGAATATATCTCAATAACCCAGAGGTTCTGGAGAATACTCCGCCCAATGGCTCACTTCGATGCATATAAATAATATAAAATATGACGAAGCTGGAATGGTAGCTACCAATACCACGCAACGTTCTGCCTAATGGCTCAGCATATAAGCCTACGGGTCTCATCCAAGGCGTGTTCCTAGAACATCCAACCAAGGTACCCCTCCCATCCACATACACCCGAGACTTTCTAGTGTGCTTCTACCTGGATCACACACCACGACCCTAGGTCAACTGGAACTTCCTCTCAGACACCTATCCAGTGGAAGTCCGAAATGCCTGAAGGCAAAAACTGTCTACAGGCCAGAAACTCGGTACCTATGTACCAACATACACATTACATGCATTATCATGTTATTCTACACTACTCATATACATTTCCTACCATCACCCTCAACGGGCATGGTGGAACACACAAGGGGAACAAGCCCCAATACCAAGAGGTTACCTCAATAAGCCTCTTCACTTAGCTCCACAGCAGTATACTCTCTAAGCTCGTTACTCAACATAAATAATTTCATCATAAAATATAAATACACAACTTATAATTAAAAATGTCATTAATCTAAATGAAAAGAAATACTTGAAAGAAAAGAGTATTTGAAATAATATTTGAATTGTGTATAAATCTGTATAAGGGGTCTCTATTTATAGAGACTTCTTAACTATATAACGGACTAAATAAATACAAATAATGGACTAAATAAATACAAATAAATGACTACATAACGGACTACAATAAATGACTACATAATTAGTATTTACAACCAATAAATGACTACATAATTATTATTTATAACAGAAATAATTCAAGAAAAAGTAAAAGAATCAAAAGAAAATCCCTCCAATTCGTGCTCTTCTTCTTTTATAATATAATTAGAGCATTGAGCAATTGTAACTTCATCTCCTTCTTGCAACTCTACATGCATGGCATCGGCTCTTGAAGGAAGAAGAGAAGTGGTTCCATGCCGAGGACTCATTGTCCAAATTGATGTTGGTGGTGAAAGTTGTTTTTCCTTATTCACTGAGTTAGAAGAAGAAGTAGAAGCATGTCCTTGGACTCGAACTTCCTTTTTTCCCATCAAACACAAGTACTTCTTTAGTGCATGGATGACATGACCGTGATACTTGTGCTTCTTTTTATGTGTAACATGATTATCCTCTCTGTCCTTTCATACACCCAAATAATGAGAAAGCATGTTTGGACTTACCTTGTACATTTGTTCCTCTATCATTCTTGTTGTTGATCCTTCTATTTTCTTCATCCAATGACGCTAGCATGTGGGGGGTTAAACACTCCATGGAGTTGGTGGAGAAAAGGTCTAGAGTATGTGTATCTTATTAGTTTAACCACTTATTTATAGATGGATTACATGACATGGGTGAAATTCTGGGCCTCTTAGGAGTATTGTGTGTCCAATTGTTCATTCATTTATGCCGTAGTAGGATTAGTATCATTAAGAAATATCTCCTTAATTCTCTCTTAGCCGTTAGTCCTATTTGGGCCCTTCTATGATGTAGGCCTTTATCAGGTCCATAACAATAAGCCCATATCATATATTGTGTATGATGCATAGTGGACAAATAATATGATATGATTGTATTATCCCATTCTATATTTGGAATGAATCAGATCATATCGGGATATGATATAAGTAGACAAAAATATTCACTATAAAAAAAAATATTTATTTTTAAAATTGATTTCTAAACTATTTTTTAATAAATTCAAAATAATTTAATAAAATAATATAATTAGTTAGGCACACCTCCCATCAGTGATGGCGTGGGAGAAGGGCTAGCGCGGCACATTTGTATAATCCTTTAAAATTGAGTATTATTTTTGTTTTAATTTAGTCATATATTTGATATTCCGACCCCCTTCAAATCTTATAGAAGTCTTTGGTTTGTAAGAATCATTTCTTTTCTATTTCATATAAATAGTTATAATTTCAAACAAAAAATTTACATTATAATTTTGCCCCCCTTTATAAGAGATGAAATATATAATATTTTCATTCTCTTTCTTCTTAAGATGTGATATAATGATATTGAAAAGAAATAGATACAACAAATGTATAAAAAAGGTAACTAAAATAAATGACTACAGAATTAGTATTTACAACCAATAAATGACTACATAATTATTATTTACAATATAAATAATTCAAGAAAAAGTAAAAGAAACAAAAGAAAATCCCACCAATTCGTGCTCTCCGTGCTCTTCTTCTTTTATAGCATAATTAGAGCATTTAGCAATTGCAACTTCAACACCTGTGTGCAACTCTACAGGCATGGCATCAGTTCTTGAAGGAAGAGGAGAAGTGGTTCCATGCAAAGGACTCATCGTCCAAATTGATGTTGGTGGTGAATGTTGTTTTTCTTTATTCACTGAGTTAGAAGAAGAAGAAGAAGAAGCATGTCCTTCCAATTCGTGCTCTCCGTGCTCTTCTTCTTTTATAGCACAATTAGAGCATTGAGCAATTGCAACTTCAACACCTTTGTGCAAATCTACAGGCATGGCATCGGTTCTCGAAGGAAGAGGAGAATTGGTTTCATGCAGAGGACTCATCGTCCAAATTGATGTTGGCGGTGAATGTTGTTTTTCTTTATTCACTGAGTTAGAAGAAGAAGAAGCATGTCCTTCCAATTCTTGCTCTCTGTGCTCTTCTTCTTTTATTGTACAATTAGAGGTTTGAGCAATTGCAACTTCAACACCTTTGTGCAACTCTACAGGCATGGCATCGGTTCTTGAAGGAAGAGGAGAAGTGGTTCCATGCAGAGGACTCATCATCCAAATTGATGTTGGTGGTGAATGTTGTTTTTCTTTATTCACTGAGTTAGAAGAAGAAGTATGTCCTTCCAATTCGTGCTCTCCGTGCTCTTCTTCTTTTATAACACAATTAGAGCATTGAGCAATTGCAACTTCAACACCTTTGTGCAACTCTACAGGCATGGCATCGGTTCTTGAAGGAAGAGGAGAAGTGGTTCCATGCAAAGGACTCATCGTCCAAATTGATGTTGGTGGTGAATGTTGTTTTTCTTTATTCACTGAGTTAGAAGAAGATGAAGAAGCATGTCCTTCCAATTCGTGCTCTCCGTGCTCTTCTTCTTTTATAGCACAATTAGAGCATTGAGCAATTGCAACTTTAACACCTTTGTGCAACTCTACAGGCATGGCATCGGTTCTTGAAGGAAGAGGAGAAGTGGTTCCATGCAGAGGACTCATCGTCCAAATTGATGTTGGTGGTGAATGTTGTTTTTCTTTATTCACTGAGTTAGAAGAAGAAGAAGAAGCATGTCCTTGGACTCGAACTTCCTTTTTTCCCATCAAACACAAGTACTTCTTTAGTGCATGGATGGCATGACCGTGATCCTTGTGCTTCTTCTTGTGCTCCTCTTTATATTTCTTATCATGTGTAACATGATTACCCTCTCTGTGTCCTTTCATACACCCAAATAATGAGAAAGCATGTTTGGGCTTACCTTGTATGTTTGTTCCTCTATCATTCTTGTTGTTGATCCTTCTATTTTCTTCATCCAATGACGCTAGCATGTGGGGGGTTAAACACTCCATGGAGTTGGTGGAGAGAAGGTTTAGAATATGTGTACCTTATTATGTTTAACCACTTATTTATAGATGGGTTACCTGACTGGAGTGGACTTTTGGGCCTTTTAGGAGTATTGTGGGTCCAATTGTTCATTCATTTATGCCGTAGTAGGATTAGTATAATTAAGCAATATTTCCTTAATTTCCTCTTAGCCGTTAGTCCTATTTGGGCCTTCTATGATGCAGGCCTTTATCATGTCCATAACAATAAGCCCATATCATATATTGTGTTTAATGCATATTGGACAAATAATATGATATAATTGTATTATCCCATTCTATATTTGAAATGAATCAGATCATATTATTCATTGCTTCATATTATAAAACGCATCTCTAAATAATTTCATCATAAAATATAAATACACAACTTATAATTAAAAATGTCATTAATCTAAATGAAAAGAAATACTTGAAAGAAAAGAGTATTTGAAATAATATTTGAATTGTGTATAAATCTGTATAAGGGATCTCTATTTATAGAGACTTCTTAACTATATAACGGACTAAATAAATACAAATTATGGACTAAATAAATACAAATAAATGACTACATAACGGACTACAATAAATGACTACATAATTAGTATTTACAACCAATAAATGACTACATAATTATTATTTATAACAGAAATAATTCAAGAAAAAGTAAAAGAATCAAAAGAAAATCCTCCAATTCGTGCTCTTCTTCTTTTATAGTACAATTAGAGCATTGAGCAATTGTAACTTCATCTCCTTCGTGCAACTCTACATGCATGGCATCGGCTCTTGAAGGAAGAAGAGAAGTGGTTCCATTCCGAGGACTCGTTGTCCAAATTGATGTTGGTGGTGAAAGTTGTTTTTCCTTATTCACTGAGTTAGAAGAAGAAGTAAAAGCATGTCTTGGACTCGAACTTCCTTTTTTCCCATCAAACACAAGTACTTCTTTAGTGCATGGATGACATGACCGTGATACTTGTGCTTCTTTTTATGTGTAACATGATTATCCTCTCTGTCCTTTCATACACCCAAATAATGAGAAAGCATGTTTGGACTTACCTTGTACATTTGTTCCTCTATCATTCTTGTTGTTGATCCTTCTATTTTCTTCATCCAATGACGCTAGCATGTGGGGGGTTAAACACTCCATGGAGTTGGTGGAGAAAAGGTCTAGAGTATGTGTATCTTATTAGTTTAACCACTTATTTATAGATGGATTACATGACAATGGGTGAAATTCTGGGCCTCTTAGGAGTATTGTGGGTCCAATTGTTCATTCATTTATGCCGTAGTAGGATTAGTATCATTAAGAAATATCTCCTTAATTCCCTATTAGCCGTTAGTCCTATTTGGGCCCTTCTATGATGTAGGCCTTTATCAGGTCCATAACAATAAGCCCATATCATATATTGTGTATGATGCATATTGGACAAATAATATGATATGATTTTATTATCCCATTCTATATTTGGAATGAATCAGATCATATCGGGATATGATATAAGTAGACAAAAATATTCTCTATAAAAAAAATATATATTTATTTTTAAAATTGATTTCTAAACTATTTTTTAATAAATTCAAAATAATTTATTAAAATAATATAATTAGTTAGGCACACCTCCCATCAGTGATGGCGTGGGAGAAGGGCTAGCGCGGCACATTTGTATAATCCTTTAAAATTGAGTATTATTTTTGTTTTAATTTAGTCATATATTTGATATTCCGACCCCCTTCAAATCTTATAGAAGTCTTTGGTTTGTAAGAATCATTTCTTTTCTATTTCATATAAATAGTTATAATTTCAAACAAAAAATTTACATTATAATTTTGCCCCCCTTTATAAGAGATGAAATATATAATATTTTCATTCTCTTTCTTCTTAAGATGTGATATAATGATATTGAAAAGAAATAGATACAACAAATGTATAAAAAAGGTAACTAAAATAAATGACTACAGAATTAGTATTTACAACCAATAAATGACTACATAATTATTATTTACAACATAAATAATTCAAGAAAAAGTAAAAGAAACAAAAGAAAATCCCACCAATTCGTGCTCTCCGTGCTCTTCTTCTTTTATAGCATAATTAGAGCATTTAGCAATTGCAACTTCAACACCTGTGTGCAACTCTACAGGCATGGCATCGGTTCTTGAAGGAAGAGGAGAAGTGGTTCCATGCAGAGGACTCATCGTCCAAATTGATGTTGGTGGTGAATGTTGTTTTTCTTTATTCACTGAGTTAGAAGAAGAAGAAGAAGCATGTCCTTCCAATTCGTGCTCTTCGTGCTCTTCTTCTTTTATAGCACAATTAGAGCATTGAGCAATTGCAACTTCAACACCTTTGTGCAACTCTACAGGCATGGCATCGGTTCTCGAAGGAAGAGGAGAATTGGTTTCATGCAGAGGACTCATCGTCCAAATTGATGTTGGCGGTGAATGTTGTTTTTCTTTATTCACTGAGTTAGAAGAAGAAGAAGAAGAAGCATGTCCTTCCAATTCTTGCTCTCCGTGCTCTTCTTCTTTTATTGTACAATTAGAGCATTCAGCAATTGCAACTTCAACACCTTTGTGCAACTCTACAGGCATGGCATCGGTTCTTGAAGGAAGAGGAGAAGTGGTTCCATGCAGAGGACTCATCGTCCAAATTGATGTTGGTGGTGAATGTTGTTTTTCTTTATTCACTGAGTTAGAAGAAGAAGTATGTCCTTCCAATTCCTGCTCTCCGTGCTCTTCTTCTTTTATAACACAATTAGAGCATTGAGCAATTGCAACTTCAACACCTTTGTGCAACTCTACAGGCATGGCATCGGTTCTTGAAGGAAGAGGAGAAGTGGTTCCATGCAGAGGACTCATCGTCCAAATTGATGTTGGCGGTGAATGTTGTTTTTCTTTATTCACTGAGTTAGAAGAAGAAGAAGAAGAAGCATGTCCTTCCAATTCTTGCTCTCCGTGCTCTTCTTCTTTTATAGCACAATTAGAGCATTGAGCAATTGCTACTTTAACACCTTTGTGCAACTCTACAGGCATGGCATCGGTTCTTGAAGGAAGAGGAGAAGTGGTTCCATGCAGAGGACTCATCGTCCAAATTGATGTTGGTGGTGAATGTTGTTTTTCTTTATTCACTGAGTTAGAAGAAGAAGAAGAAGCATGTCCTTGGACTCGAACTTCCTTTTTTCCCATCAAACACAAGTACTTCTTTAGTGCATGGATGGCATGACCGTGATCCTTGTGCTTCTTCTTGTGCTCCTCTTTATATTTCTTATCATGTGTAACATGATTACCCTCTCTGTGTCCTTTCATACACCCAAATAATGAGAAAGCATGTTTGGGCTTACCTTGTATGTTTGTTCCTCTATCATTCTTGTTGTTGATCCTTCTATTTTCTTCATCCAATGACGCTAGCATGTGGGGAGTTAAACACTCCATGGAGTTGGTGGAGAGAAGGTTTAGAATATGTGTACCTTATTAGGTTTAACCACTTATTTATAGATGGGTTACCTGACTGGAGTGGACTTTTGGGCCTTTTAGGAGTATTGTGGGTCCAATTGTTCATTCATTTATGCCGTAGTAGGATTAGTATAATTAAGCAATATTTCCTTAATTCCCTCTTAGCCGTTAGTCCTATTTGGGCCTTCTATGATGCAGGCCTTTATCATGTCCATAACAATAAGCCCATATCATATATTGTGTTTAATGCATATTGGACAAATAATATGATATAATTGTATTATCCCATTCTATATTTGAAATGAATCAGATCATATTATTCATTGCTTCATATTATAAAACGCATCTCTAAATAATTTCATCATAAAATATAAATACACAACTTATAATTAAAAATGTCATTAATCTAAATGAAAAGAAATACTTGAAAGAAAAGAGTATTTGAAATAATATTTGAATTGTGTATAAATGGTCTCTATTTATAGAGACTTCTTAACTATATAACGGACTAAATAAATACAAATAATGGACTAAATAAATACAAATAAATGACTACATAACGGACTACAATAAATGACTACATAATTAGTATTTACAACCAATAAATGACTACATAATTATTATTTATAACAGAAATAATTCAAGAAAAAGTAAAAGAATCAAAAGAAAATCCCTCCAATTCGTGCTCTTCTTCTTTTATAGTACAATTAGAGCATTGAGCAATTGTAACTTCATCTCCTTCGTGCAACTCTACATGCATGGCATCGGCTCTTGAAGGAAGAAGAGAAGTGGTTCCATGTCGAGGACTCATTGTCCAAATTGATGTTGGTGGTGAAAGTTGTTTTTCCTTATTCACTGAGTTAGAAGAAGACGTAGAAGCATGTCCTTGGACTCGAACTTCCTTTTTTCCCATCAAACACAAGTACTTCTTTAGTGCATGGATGACATGACCGTGATACTTGTGCTTCTTTTTATGTGTAACATGATTATCCTCTCTGTCCTTTCATACACCCAAATAATGAGAAAGCATGTTTGGACTTACCTTGTACATTTGTTCCTCTATCATTCTTGTTGTTGATCCTTCTATTTTCTTCATCCAATGACGCTAGCATGTGGGGGGTTAAACACTCCATGGAGTTGGTGGAGAAAAGGTCTAGAGTATGTGTATCTTATTAGTTTAACCAATTATTTATAGATGGATTACATGACATGGGTGAAATTCTGGGCCTCTTAGGAGTATTGTGGGTCCAATTGTTCATTCATTTATGCCGTAGTAGGATTAGTATCATTAAGAAATATCTCCTTAATTCCCTCTTAGCCGTTAGTCCTATTTGGGCCCTTCTATGATGTAGGCCTTTATCAGGTCCATAACAATAAGCCCATATCATATATTGTGTATGATGCATAGTGGACAAATAATATGATATGATTGTATTATCCCATTCTATATTTGGAATGAATCAGATCATATCGGGATATGATATAAGTAGACAAAAATATTCACTATAAAAAAAAATATATTTATTTTTAAAATTGATTTCTAAACTATTTTTTAATAAATTCAAAATAATTTATTAAAATAATATAATTAGTTAGGCACACCTCCCATCAGTGATGGCGTGGGAGAAGGGCTAGCGCGGCACATTTGTATAATCCTTTAAAATTGAGTATTATTTTTGTTTTAATTTAGTCATATATTTGATATTCCGACCCCCTTCAAATCTAATAGAAGTCTTTGGTTTGTAAGAATCATTTCTTTTCTATTTCATATAAATAGTTATAATTTCAAACAAAAAATTTACATTATAATTTTGCCCCCCTTTATAAGAGATGAAATATATAATATTTTCATTCTCTTTCTTCTTAAGATGTGATATAATGATATTGAAAAGAAATAGATACAACAAATGTATAAAAAAGGTAACTAAAATAAATGACTACAGAATTAGTATTTACAACCAATAAATGACTACATAATTATTATTTACAATATAAATAATTCAAGAAAAAGTAAAAGAAACAAAAGAAAATCCCACCAATTCGTGCTCTCCGTGCTCTTCTTCTTTTATAGCATAATTAGAGCATTTAGCAATTGCAACTTCAACACCTGTGTGCAACTCTACAGGCATGGCATCAGTTCTTGAAGGAAGAGGAGAAGTGGTTCCATGCAGAGGACTCATCGTCCAAATTGATGTTGGTGGTGAATGTTGTTTTTCTTTATTCACTGAGTTAGAAGAAGAAGAAGAAGAAGCATGTCCTTCCAATTCGTGCTCTCCGTGCTCTTCTTCTTTTATAGCACAATTAGAGCATTGAGCAATTGCAACTTCAATACCTTTGTGCAACTCTACAGGCATGGCATCGGTTCTCGAAGGAAGAGGAGAATTGGTTTCATGCAGAGGACTCATCGTCCAAATTGATGTTGGCGGTGAATGTTGTTTTTCTTTATTCACTGAGTTAGAAGAAGAAGAAGAAGCATGTCCTTCCAATTCTTGCTCTCCGTGGTCTTCTTCTTTTATTGTACAATTAGGGCATTGAGCAATTGCAACTTCAACACCTTTGTGCAACTCTACAGGCATGGCATCGGTTCTTGAAGGAAGAGGAGAAGTGGTTCCATGCAGAGGACTCATCGTCCAAATTGATGTTGGTGGTGAATGTTGTTTTTCTTTATTCACTGAGTTAGAAGAAGAAGTATGTCCTTCCAATTCCTGCTCTCCGTGCTCTTCTTCTTTTATAACACAATTAGAGCATTGAGCAATTGCAACTTCAACACCTTTGTTCAACTCTACAGGCATGGCATCGGTTCTTGAAGGAAGAGGAGAAGTGGTTCCATGCAAAGGACTCATCGTCCAAATTGATGTTGGTGGTGAATGTTGTTTTTCTTTATTCACTGAGTTAGAAGAAGATGAAGAAGCATGTCCTTCCAATTCGTGCTCTCCGTGCTCTTCTTCTTTTATAGCACAATTAGAGCATTGAGCAATTGCAACTTTAACACCTTTGTGCAACTCTACAGGCATGGCATCGGTTCTTGAAGGAAGAGGAGAAGTGGTTCCATGCAGAGGACTCATCGTCCAAATTGATGTTGGTGGTGAATGTTGTTTTTCTTTATTCACTGAGTTAGAAGAAGAAGAAGCATGTCCTTGGACTCGAACTTCCTTTTTTCCCATCAAACACAAGTACTTCTTTAGTGCATGGATGGCATGACCGTGATCCTTGTGCTTCTTCTTGTGCTCCTCTTTATATTTCTTATCATGTGTAACATGATTACCCTCTCTGTGTCCTTTCATACACCCAAATAATGAGAAAGCATGTTTGGGCTTACCTTGTATATTTGTTCCTCTATCATTCTTGTTGTTGATCCTTCTATTTTCTTCATCCAATGACGCTAGCATGTGGGGGGTTAAACACTCCATGGAGTTGGTGGAGAGAAGGTTTAGAATATGTGTACCTTATTAGGTTTAACCACTTATTTATATATGGGTTTCCTGACTGTAGTGGACTTTTGGGCCTTTTAGGAGTATTGTGGGTCCAATTGTTCATTCATTTATGCCGTAGTAGGATTAGTATAATTAAGAAATATTTTCTTAATTCCCTCTTAGCCGTTAGTCCTATTTGGGCCTTCTATGATGCAGGCCTTTATCATGTCCATAACAATAAACCCATATCCTATATTGTGTTTAATGCATATTGGACAAATAATATGATATAATTGTATTATCCCATTCTATATTTGAAATGAATCAGATCATATTATTCATTGCTTCATATTATAAAACGCATCTCTAAATAATTTCATCATAAAATATAAATACACAACTTATAATTAAAAATGTCATTAATCAAAATGAAAAGAAATACTTGAAAGAAAAGAGTATTTGAAATAATATTTGAATTGTGTATAAATCTGTATAAGGGGTCTCTATTTATAGAGACTTCTTCACTATATAACGGACTAAATAAATACAAATAATGGACTAAATAAATACAAATAAATGACTACATAACGGACTACAATAAATGACTACATAATTAGTATTTACAACCAATAAATGACTACATAATTATTATTTATAACAGAAATAATTCAAGAAAAAGTAAAAGAATCAAAAGAAAATCCCTCCAATTCGTGCTCTTCTTCTTTTATAGTACAATTAGAGCATTGAGCAATTGTAACTTCATCTCCTTCGTGCAACTCTACATGCATGGCATCGGCTCTTGAAGGAAGAAGAGAAGGTTGCATGCCGAGGACTCATTGTCCAAATTGATGTTGGTGGTGAAAGTTGTTTTTCCTTATTCACTGAGTTAGTAGAAGAAGTAGAAGCATGTCCTTGGACTCGAACTTCCTTTTTTCCCATCAAACACAAGTACTTCTTTAGTGCATGGATGACATGACCGTGATACTTGTGCTTCTTTTTATGTGTAACATGATTATCCTCTCTGTCCTTTCATACACCCAAATAATGAGAAAGCATGTTTGGACTTACCTTGTACATTTGTTCCTCTATCATTCTTGTTGTTGATCCTTCTATTTTCTTCATCCAATGACGCTAGCATGTGGGGGGGTTAAACACTCCATGGAGTTGGTGGAGAAAAGGTCTAGAGTATGTGTATCTTATTAGTTTAACCACTTATTTATAGATGGATTACATGACATGGGTGAAATTCTGGGCCTCTTAGGAGTATTGTGGGTCCAATTGTTCATTCATTTATGCCGTAGTAGGATTAGTATAATTAAGAAATATCTCCTTAATTCCCTCTTAGCCGTTAGTCCTATTTGGGCCCTTCTATGATGTAGGCCTTTATCAGGTCCATAACAATAAGCCCATATCATATATTGTGTATGATGCATATTGGACAAATAATATGATATGATTGTATTATCCCATTCTATATTTGGAATGAATCAGATCATATCGGGATATGATATAAGTAGACAAAAATATTCTCTATAAAAAAAATATATATTTATTTTTAAAATTGATTTCTAAACTATTTTTTAATAAATTCAAAATAATTTATTAAAATAATATAATTAGTTAGGCACACCTCCCATCAGTGATGGCGTGGGAGAAGGGCTAGCGCGGCACATTTGTATAATCCTTTAAAATTGAGTATTATTTTTGTTTTAATTTAGTCATATATTTGATATTCCGACCCCCTTCAAATCTTATAGAAGTCTTTGGTTTGTAAGAATCATTTCTTTTCTATTTCATATAAATAATTATAATTTCAAACAAAAAATTTACATTATAATTTTGCCCCCCTTTATAAGAGATGAAATATATAATATTTTCATTCTCTTTCTTCTTAAGATGTGATATAATGATATTGAAAAGAAATAGATACAACAAATGTATAAAAAAGGTAACTAAAATAAATGACTACAGAATTAGTATTTACAACCAATAAATGACTACATAATTATTATTTACAACATAAATAATTCAAGAAAAAGTAAAAGAAACAAAAGAAAATCCCACCAATTCGTGCTCTCCGTGCTCTTCTTCTTTTATAGCATAATTAAAGCATTTAGCAATTGCAACTTCAACACCTGTGTGCAACTCTACAGGCATGGCATCGGTTCTTGAAGGAAGAGGAGAAGTGGTTCCATGCAGAGGACTCATCGTCCAAATTGATGTTGGTGGTGAATGTTGTTTTTCTTTATTCACTGAGTTAGAAGAAGAAGAAGAAGCATGTCCTTCCAATTCGTGCTCTCCGTGCTCTTCTTCTTTTATAGCACAATTAGAGCATTGAGCAATTGCAACTTCAACACCTTTGTGCAACTCTACAGGCATGGCATCGGTTCTCGAAGGAAGAGGTGAATTGGTTTCATGCAGAATTGGTTTCGCTCTAGGTCCAATGGCAAGTCAGGACATGCCAAAGACAAAGACAGATCATAGACTTTTGACATGTCAGTTGACCAATTTATATCATTATTTCTAAGTTCTAACCCTCTATATGATTATCATTTTTTGATAATGTGTATGGATTTTATTTTTAAAGATAACAAAATTAAATACAATAGTAGAAACTCAAGTGGTATTACGCTCAAATTTTATATCACGGCTCCATGTAATATTAATATTTTATTTATAAATATTTAGTCTATATAACTAATTTAATGTTATCTATATCCTTGCAGTGTAAAAATCGGGATATATTGTTATCAACAAAAAAAATAAAAAAATGGGATATATTCTTGATTTTAAACTACAAACATGTACTATAAAATTAAAGAAGTTTATATTCAACTATGCAACTATTATAAAGGTTATTGATTATAAACTTTAAATTTGTGGCTGTCAAAATCCTGGCAATTTGGTTGTTTGTGTAATTTTCAAACTTTCACCGGTGCTGTTGCTGTGTCCAATAAAAACTCTTATTTATAAGTTACATAATACTAGTGGTTAGTACTGCTGTTCCGAGAGTAGAATGAATAATACTGAATACCATTTTTTCTTAAATAAGGATAATTAATTGACTAATTAAAAGTCGTATGATCACCTAGAAAAATTATATGAGTAGCTAGGGTGTTATTAATCATATCAAATAAGTAAGTTATATATGAAAATATTTTTTTAAAGAAATAATGAAAAGACTTTTTTTTTAGAAACTGAATAATTATTGTGTATCGCACATTTTACAAGGAATTTTGGAGTTTAGCCCACTCATTAGTTATTATCATTCATATTCCTTGGTGTATTGGTCCTTCACTCCTTTGGGGGCTTTCAATTTATGCGCATCGCCAAAAGTGTAGTGGCTATCGACCAAAAAAGAAAAAGAAAAAAATAGTATCGTGTTATAAAATGAAATGAAGATAAAAAAATATAAAAGAAAGTATGAAATGAAGGGAGTAAGTGTAAAAATATTAAAATATAATTTTTTAGAAACGCATGAATATATTAGCAATTTTTATAGAAGATATGTTATTGTGTAAGACTTCAATGTCCCAATAGTGTAATAATTATATTACATATAAAATTATTAGGTATATGAAAAATCTAAGGTCATAATACAGGTTTCACAACAAATATGGCTTGTTTTTTTAGTGAATAATGGCTTACTTGTTTTAGATTCTGCTCTAAGTGGCCTTTGAAAGAGAGAAATATTTTGTTTACTTTCTTTTATGGTAATATGATTTCAAATAAATATAAAAAAATTAGTTATAAACTCGGAGAACAGTACTATTATCTTTTTAACATATTTTTAAATATTTTTATTTTATTCAAGACAAAATGTTATATAAAAAATACATTTTGGGAAGGTCTCAGTTTGATTCTTATAAATACATTTTTGGAGAGGATTAAAGAGCTCTAACTATTACTAAATCCCAACTTGAGATTAGTAAGAAGCTTGTGGGAATACTAGGTAGGGGACCAACTTGTCTCAAAAAAAAAAATATGGTAGGTATACAAAAAAAAAACTTAATCTCTTAAAACCTTAAAACATAGTAATTAAAAAGAGAAATGTTTACCAAAAAAAGAAAAAGAAAAAATGTTTATCGTTTTAGATGACACAACTATATAATATGTTAGATGAAAGGACGTGATTTTGATACACAAGTGATTTTTTTATTTTATTTTTACAAACGTACACAAGTGATTTTTACATGATCTTCCCTTCACTATTTTTTTCTCTCCTAATTTTATGAAAGAGAGAAGATAAAAAAATCACAATTATACATTAAAATAACATCGTTTTATTTAAAATAACATAAAATAATATCATTTAACAAATACTTCCCCTATATTAAGATTATTCATTAAAAAGATATAAAATTTTCCAAACCTAAATCCTCACCAACGAAACTAAAAGGGTGTGGTATATCTATTAAAAAAAGGTGTGGTATTGATTCAAAGGTCGCAATGCTTATCCAGATCCCAATTTGGTGTTGCGTCTTACAGAATTGAATCTGAAGCGTTTTCTTTGAGTTCTAAGATAGATTTGTATCTTTTTAGGCATAGAAAACAACCGTAACATGTTTAAAAATCAAATTAAACAAGTTTAGCATTTTTAATTTTTATTTTATTTTATTTTTTTACAGTTATACAAACGATGCAAGCAATGAATGAAACAAAAGTTAATGTGATAATCGCCATTGAGCGGCGAATACAAAGGGAGATTTTCGTAATTGGAGCATTGGGGATGGGGTACAATGCTGAACTTCCACAAGTTTTATATCCACTGAATCTGATACAACCAAACCAACCACTTCCACAAGTTGGCACCTCTCATGGAATCACACATCCTCGTTTGGAGCAACAACATTAAATACTCCAAACCTCACTATCAATAACTAAAATGCCCTTCATTTGTTCCTTTTTTTTACTTTTGAAATTCTTAATGAATCGTTATAAAAATTAGAGAAGATAAAACAAAAGATAAGGAGGAATTCGCATCTCCATGCATGCTCCGTCACCATGTGCTGGCATCTATTAATTACGAAATTTTAAAAATTCTGAGGTGTCGTGTCCGAATTCTTTCCGACACTTTCTAACATTTTCGGACACTCCGACACTCTAACATGCATTATAGAAATTCAAAAAAAGGTTCAAAGATCAGTTGTGTTAAGATTTTAGTTCCAACTATTAGATTTGTTGGATTACGATTACCATTTTATTGAGTTTAATATAAATATTTGGGATATCTTATATTTCTTTGTAAAATTTATGAATATTATGAGTTTAGATTCATTTTTTTTGTTAAATTATTGAATATTAAATATAATATACACTACTTAAATTAAAAATATTATTTAATATCAAAACGTATCTCAACGTATCAAAATCTAACATTTTTTAAAATTAACGCGTCGAAGTGTCGTGTCGTATCATATCGTGTCACGTGTCCCGTGTCACCATCGGTACTACATACACCGAGATGGGCCTTGCTTACTTTACGATTGAGTTACGTACACTCTTAGATGAAGCTCATTCCTTCCAAGATAAGAAAGCTATCACCCTAGTTGTCACTTAGATCTAGAGATCAGACCCTTTTTATTTTTTATACGTCTATTGAGAGATATATATGCACTAGTTTTATGCAATTATAATTGTCATATTACGTAACTAAAACTGTTCTATGAGAAGTGGTATCCGCATGTACAGAACAATGTTGTATATTAATCAGGTATAATTGTCATGTGCACTAAGTTTCTGTTTGTATCATCCTATCATGTGGGTTTTCAATTTCTGTTTGCTTTTTTTAAGACTTAAAGAAGTTTGAATATATAGGCTTAAGAATTGATGATTAAGGTAGCTAAAAGTTATATGTATAAATAAATATGAAATGGCAACCTCCTTACTTGAAACAATGTAAACAAATGCAACTTTATCATTTTTTTTCTCTACTTGGTGTTTGTAATACTTTATTCACATTAAAAAACAAATGCTAGTGGAACCTATTATATGCTGAGAAATAACCATATACCTCTTAACTAATGGAAACTTTTCTTTCAGGTCAAGTAAGATCTATTGAGAAGTGGAGCCAAATTGCATCATAATCGATTTATCTCGTTCAAAAGCTCTTTCCTCTGCTACTTTTTCCTTTTCCATTTTCCATTTTCATATGCCCAACCTCAATTTTTATCTTTATCAATATGATCCACCCTATATGTTAACATTTTCAAGATGTGATAGATTTTATACCATTCGATGCACAATGATAAACTATGGCATAGATCGTTGCAAGAACCTATAGAAATCTTTTCAGGGTCATCATCTGAATGGTCACATTTTATAATAGAAAACCATTTTTCAAATATTGACTTAAATTGCATTTATTTGTTAAATAGAAAGACCATCTTGATGTCAAGATATTCATTCAATTTGAATTGATTTTCTTCAGTATAATCGTTATTAAGAGCTATACAAGTTTAAAACAAATTCACCAATTGTTACAAATTAAAAGTAAAACCTAAGAAGAAAAAAAAAATATTAACTCACTATACCATAAAACCATAGGCAAACTCTTTAGGGTAGGATATTCATACTACCAATCTTTCCTACTACCACTTCACTACCGCACTATTCACCATTGGATTAGAGGAAAAGTTGAATGAAGAGAAAAAAAAAAATAATTTTTGAATCAAATGGTGATTAGAGTGGTAGTGGAGTGGTAGTAGAAAAATTTGGTAGTAAGAATATCCTACCTCAACTCTTTATAGGCCCACTAAATTGAAAATAATTGCTTCTAGAACAAGTAGAAGTCTTTGTCATACTACTAGCACACCAACATATAAACCATTTGAGTACAAATTGATCCATTTAATAACTCAAGGCCAAATAAATTAAGAACATGAGCACCAAGACGAGTGGACGGACATTAATTACTTCAAATAAAATGACCAATTTCATAAGCAAAATGAATGAAATCTCTAAAAGCAAAATAAGCAAGGGTCATGCAAGAATGATAGGTAGAGGCACGAAGAGTGGGCTTCTATTGCAATGAGCTGGTTCAGATTTAATAATGCTAGTCATTTATCTTTTCAAGCTTATCATATGAATAATCACATTTTATAATAGAAAAGCCATTTTTAAAAATTGACTTACTTAAATTGCATTCATTTTATTAACAATCTTCGTATACATAAGTGCGATACTCACAAGCTCCAATAACAATTTAACAGTACAAATAATCTCTCTCTCTATCGTAAGTAGGAGTATTTCCAATATTGACATAAATTAAATTTTAAACCTAACATATTATTGTACATAAATCAAAATTTTAATTTTAAACCTCCTAGTTTCATACTATAAGAATACATTAAAATATATCGATGATATTAAAGATTCAATTCATTTTTTATAATTGTTTATTATTTTTATTTATAACTAACTAACTAACATAAATAAAATTAACTAAGGAGAAAAATAAACTTTCTCTGTATATGAAGAATCAATTAAGAAAAAATATAAAATAAAATTGAAGCAAGAATATGTAATGGAAGATTTGAAGTATTATATTAATAAAATAAATCCCATGAAAAAACTAAAAAAATAAATAAGGAATGTATATTTCATTGGGTGAAAACTAGTTTCGTAAATAATAGGAAAGGGAAGGTTAATATTTAATAATCACCCAAAAAAGGAAGAAAAATAAAAATTAAAAAATAGCATATAAAATTTTGTTCGTGTTATTCTTTCCTTGTTTGTTGGGTGAGGAATAGAGGGAGAGAGCGTTTGTGTAATTGTGTGTGTGTTGTGTGTGCTGTGTGCAACAGTGCAAGCAACGAGGTTTATGATAATATAAATAGCTATCTACTTCGCTCTTTAGAACGTTGTTGTTGCTGCTACTTGTTCTCTTCTTTCTTGTTCTTCCTTGTTTCCTTCGCTAATCCCTTTCCAATCTTCACAAACAAAATATGGGAGACGAGAAGAAGCCCAAGCCTGCTACTTCCGGCGTGTGGTCCACCGTTAAGCCTTTCGTCAATGGTGGAGCCTCCGGCATGCTCGCCACATGCGTCATTCAACCCATTGATATGATCAAGGTCGAAAAAGTTTTCACCTTTTTGCCATTTTTGTGTTGATTCTGCCAAATGAGTTACTGGGTATCTCTTATTTTTCTCATGAGACTCAGATCTGTGGTTTTTTGTAAACGATCCGTGTTGCAGTGATGATTTTTTTTTTTTTTTTTGTTTCTGGGTTTGATTGTTTTGTTGATGGGTTTGGTGGTGTAGGTGAGGATTCAACTTGGTCAAGGATCGGCTGCACAGGTCACATCCAACATGCTTAAGAATGATGGTATTGGTGCCTTCTATAAGGTATTTGCATTTCTTCCCATGTTTTTGTTTTTTTGGATTTTGTTTTTGTTTATCCAATAATGGATCCTTGCTTGATTCTTGCTGGAATGTGTTTGGGTTTGGTCTGTTGGTGTTTTGGGAATATTTATGTTGATTATTCCAATGTGAGATACTTGATTACTTTTATTATTGATTCTAATAAGCTCTTGTGTTGGGTGTTGTATTTCTTTCATTTGTTTTATTTACCTGGCTATAGACCTGCAAGTGGAAGTGGATTTTATTTTTTGCTGATTTGCCTTATGAGTTATGAAATGGTTTCTTATTGATGAGTCACTGCTTTGTCCATTTTCGAATTTGGAATTCGGTTTTGGTTTCATCATTTATCCTTTACTGATGTATGCATCTACTGGTGTCTAAACTGAATCACTTTATGCAGGGTCTAACTGCTGGACTACTCAGGCAGGCTACATACACCACTGCTAGACTTGGATCATTTAGGTGAGTTGTTATGTTATAATCACGTTAATCATTCTTAACCCAATAGGAGAAATTTTAGAGCTTTTCTTTTAAAGACTTTGTATTATTCCTTTGCAGTGGTTAAGCAGTAATAACTTTTTATCACTGGAAGGAATGTCATCTTTTGTGGTTTTAAAGAGAATTGCATCATGTCTTACTTAATGGTTTTAATGGTTTTCAGAATCTTGACAAGTAAAGCAATTGAGGCCAATGATGGCAAGCCACTGCCACTCTATCAGAAGGCTTTATGTGGGCTGACTGCTGGTGCTATTGGGGCGACTGTTGGTAGTCCAGCAGATTTGGCACTCATTCGTATGCAGGCTGATGCAACTTTACCTGCTGCTCAGCGCCGGCATTACACAAATGCCTTCCATGCACTTTATCGTATTGTTGCTGATGAAGGGGTTTTGGCCCTTTGGAAAGGGGCTGGTCCTACTGTAGTAAGAGCCATGGCATTGAACATGGGGATGCTTGCATCTTATGATCAAAGTGTTGAGTTCTGCAAGGATTCCCTTGGTCTTGGTGAAGTTGCTACTGTCGTAGGTAATTAACCATTTACTATTGTCGAATAATTTTATTCTGACTTATTGGCTGTAGATTTGACACTGTCATAATATTAGCTGGACAACTGAACTCAACTTTACTTCATTAAATAAAATATTAAGGTTAAAATACACTTTACCTTCCTAACAACTGTAAATATTAGAATTTTAAGGTTGATGCATTGGGCAAAATCCTTAAGGATTTGACTGTAATTTACCCAAATATTGAAAATGGTCTAACATGACTAAATTTTTGGGAGGTAGAATCCCGGTTTCCAGTAAGATGTGCTAAGGGCATTGTTTAACACCTCATCCTTAAATGCGTCATGTCTAGATTAAAACGTTCCTCCAATGGTAAGTTCTAGACATATAGCTATATCTGTATGTGAAAATAATATATAATCTTTAATCCGTGTATTATAAATTTGAAATTTGAAATATGCCTATGATTACTTCAACATTGTCCCTCTATGAAATACTGATAATTGTTTGTTTTTGAATTTACTTGCCAAAGTTTCAAAGTCTAAAATTGATGAGACTGTTGGCTTTTATTGATGGATTTTTAAGTTGTCAAGATCCTGTGGGGTACTGTTTAGTCATTCTCAGTGATGTTTGATGATCACTTCCTATCTTCCCTTCTTTGACATGTGCTCAAGCTTGTACATGCAGAATATGTATTACATATATGAGTCATCTTTTTAGTGAAATATAAGTTGGTTTTTATCCTTCTAAGAATTATCTTGTTGCATATTAATCCAAATAAATTCAAATCGATCTATAGCATGGTGAATTGGAATCTGGAGGTAAATAGAGAATACTCTAAAAGTTATGAATTAGAACAGCTTTGATGAATTGAAAATTAGATTTTAATCTCTACTTTTTGCTAAAGGGAATTGGGGGCCTGTAAAGAATCCTGAGATATTGGAAGCTAATGAAAGATGATGGCCAGGGGCTAAACAATAGTTGAATTGAAATTGAATAGTAAAGGTGTAATTGACCTGTTTTATTTTGGAAACAAAAGTCAATTGTCTAAAATGATTTGGCAGTTTCTCTGACTTTGAATGTTTCCATGGAGTAGTTAGCTTTAAGTTTGTTGCCCGGATAATTTTGAGGTAAATTCTGGGGAGGATCTGCTAATTTTTTGAAACCAAGAATTACTAAAGGCATCTAGTGATGTAATTGGGCCATGGAAAGGACTCACGTGGACAAGAATGAAAAATCAGGTGAATAAAGTACAAAGAAAAGAAGAAAAAAATAGACTTAACACATGCTCCTTCTGTGGTGGCATGTGGTTCTCTGCCATGACTTCTTCTTGAATTACCACACTGGATTCACCCCTTTCTTGTAAGTGTCTTCTTTGTCTTGCTGCCCTTTTGTTCTTCCTAAGTGTCCTTTCTAATTCTGGATCAAACAACAGAGAGTTTGGATCAATAGTACCTAGCATACACCAGAATTAAAATTGACCAAAAATTAACACAAAATTATAAAATGCTGAAAATAAAAAGATTCAATCTCAGATATCTATGGTATCTGTCAATGTTGAAGAACAAATCCCCGGCAACGGCGCCAAAAACTTGTTGCGACTTTAGCAAGTGTACTAGTCGTACAAGTAATAAAATGATGAGTAAAGATCGTTCCCACGAGGATTTGTGTTCAAGCACCAACTAACCACTTATAACTAAGTTGAATCAAACAGAAGTTCATTGAAATCATGAGTATTTTGTCACCAGAAAATTGAATTGCAATTAAACTTGGTAAAATGACTGAAATGTGAATTGAAATTATAAAACAAGTAGTCATAAAACAATTGCTCTCAACAATAAACTTATGTAAAATCGATCATATGATGAATTATTTTTCATGTGATGTTAATCAATCTTTTTCTTATCATCAAGATGTAATCCCTTACTACCCTGATTGATACATTAATCAGAAACCCCAATCCCTTGGTGATTCATTTCTTAATACATGCAATAAACACTTAGGTCTTAAAGATTATATCAGAATCCTAGCATCAATCCATTGAATACTAGAATCCTGATGATGAAATTGTCAGATACAGAAGTAGTGTAAACATTCCTGTTCTACACTACTCCCTTGATGGGAAGAAATAATACAGACAACTTCACATCATCACATAAAAGGTACTCATAATATTAATCAAACATACATAAATTTATCATTGAGTTCCATTGAATCAGACTACAAAAGACTCTACTCAGATATAATTAAAAATAAAACAATAGAAGATGAAAGATCAAACTCAGTTTCTATGATGATTGAGTCTTCAATCTTCAATAAAATGTACTTAACTATTACTAGAACTAATCCTAAGAATTTGGAAGTCAGAGAGAAATGTGTCTAGCACACAAGAGAATAGAATAACATCTTCAGAAATGATGACCCTTTTTCTTATAAATTACAAGTTACAACTGAATAACAGCAAAAAACTGACACGGGCGCGAAAACGCTCTCTATTGGACGTTTTAGCGTCCAACGGATACCCAACTGCTTTCAACTGCCTTAGACGCTAAAACTTCTGACTTGGGCGTTTTAGCGTTCAAGAACAGAAACTTTTCCAACAGCAGAGCACTAAAATGTATGCATTGGATGTTTTAGCGCTTAACAACAGAAACTTTTGACTTCATTCTGTGGCATGGCGCTAAAACGCTTGCACTGAACGTTTTCGCGCTGAAGACCAGCTACTTTTGGCTTTGACGTGCAACACAGCATGCTAAAACGTTCTCCTTGGACTTTTTAGCGCTCAAGACTTCTAATTCTCCCATTCTTCAGAATCTTCTTCCTTCTCTCTCTTTTGCCTCTTGAACTTGTTTTCCCTACAAGAACAATGTAAATTTTCAGCAAAGCTACCAGAACTTGTATTTGAGGACTTTCTGGGGTATTAACCTCTTTTCCATCATTTAATCACACAAATTGATACTAATTCATGCTGAAAAACTTGATGAACTAAGGATTTATCAATAATGTGAATTTTTAATGCAACTGATAAATAGAGTGCAGATGCTGGGGATTGGGTAACATGAGAAATTGAGAACTCTGCTAGTTGTAATTTGTGAATATGCTAGAAATTTACTCAGTTTGTCTTTATTTACTCTCAAATTCAAGGTTTCAAGTCTCAACTGCTAGATTAATGTCTCCCGGATAGAATTGGAGTAGACTAGTAGTTTGTCTGTTTCATTCTTATAATTCTTAAAGGTTATTGCTATTGATTTCTTCATTAGTATTGTTTTAGGTTTTGAAAGAGAGTTACTTTACCATCATTTTCCCATCCACTCCGTAAAGCTCTCTCTGATTCTTTAGCTGTTACATATTCAATCTATAATCTTAAATGTTCATTAACGCTGACTTTGTCTGGCTCCAAAACTATCCAACAGATATAAATAAAGGTAAAATAGTATCTTAACATTTTGACTTTGCTTGGAATTGTTCCTTTTTCAAATGCCAGTGATTCTGTTAAGATTATTATCTATCAAGAAAAGGTCTCTACTCTCTAGTGATGGGTAACGACTAAGGAGTGATGTCTATGACAAATTAATTGATTCTGTTTTGTTGCATTGATTTGGTTATCCATGTTGCAAGTAATTAAAGTTTATCCTCATTTAAGCTGTGGCTCCATTATTCTTTGGAACATTGAATCTGGTTCTTTATTCGGCCAAATTCTGTGATACTGTGTTCACGAGCTCTTACCTTGACCCAAGGGAACACTGCATGTTCACATTCAATGTTTTTTATTTCTATTATCTGCATTCAAAGTAGTAATATTGGGAGGCTTGGTTTTTGCCATAGTAGGATATTACGGAAGCTTATATAATATTATACTTACATAACATGATTCCTAGTCTGATTTCAGGTTTTGTAAGGGAATTCTGTTATTGATATCTCATTTTCTTCTAAACGGAAATATGCGATATTCCTTGTGGAATGTGTACCATAAACTACATGTGAAAATTCCTTTTGTACTGCCAAATGCCAAAAAAATTATTCTCACCGTTTGCTACTAACATCCGTTGTTCTTTAGGTGCAAGTTCGGTATCTGGATTCTTTGCAGCAGCTTGCAGTTTGCCATTTGACTATGTCAAGACCCAGATTCAGAAGATGCAACCTGATGCTGAGGGAAAATATCCATACACTGGTTCTCTTGATTGTGCTGTCAAAACCTTTAAAGCAGGAGGACCGTTGAAATTTTACACAGGATTCCCTGTCTATTGTGTTAGGATTGCTCCTCATGTCATGGTCTGTCACATGTCCTGTCTAACAGTGATTCTTTTGCTTTTGTTTTTGTTTTTTTATTATGTTCTTTTTATTTTATCTTCTGATGTCTTAAGTCTGAATTGTTTGTTAATTGGTTATGCAGATGACATGGATCTTCCTCGACCAGATTCAGAAATTGGAGAAATCCCGTGGGTTGTAGTTCTCTGCGGTGGTGGGCATTTTCTGTTGGATTCAAGCTTTGAGCATTGAATAATTTGTTGGCTGTGTTGTAGTCCTTTTTGGCAATTAAACATCAATGCAGCTTATCATTTTTTAAGATTTAATTAATCATGCAACTGAAGCAGGAAATATTGACATCCCCTTACATTGTACTAAGTTATATGTAGAATTGGATGCGGCTGGACCAGAATAGTATAATTCCATTTTTGAATGGATGTGATTGAGAAACTTGTGGACTAGAATAAGTACACTCTATCGACATCTCAAGTTTTGTAATTTTTTGTTTTATATATCTGGATACATTTCTTGCAGCCGAGGATTTAAGAGCATCTAATTTATTGGACGCTTCTCCTCCCTTTTTTTTCCCTTGAATTTTGTTGTTAACCCCTTTTTTTTACCTGAAGTTGTGATTAACGGATAATCACATTATGAACAAGTATGTTTTCCACACCATCGGTAAATGACGTGTTGATAAGTCATAATGCTACTTAAAAAGTTGATTTATTTTAATATCATATAATTAGCGATAGTTTGAAGGGCCGGCTTGGCTCAGCGGTAAGCTTGCTTCTTCAGATACTCACGAAGTGGGTATTTGAATTGGGTCGGCCCTTAATTAGCGATAGTTTAAGGCTGACTTTGGCTCCAAATCAACGACTCCTACTCTCTTGTGTAGTTTCTATTTTTGAAATTTGTATGTACAGGAATTTACAACATAAATACAAAGAGGAAGATGTGATCCATGGTTTGAAATTCAATCAAACCAAACCTCATGGATAACCATAAAATAGGATCTCACATCAGTTTTATGGTTTGTCTAACAACTTCCATCCACCAAAACACTTTGGGTAAAATACATACTTGCCCTTCGGATTCGGAGAATGGTTTTAACTTTGAACTAAGGGTTTATCATCTATCATTTAACATGACCACAAAAAAATTTCTACAAAAAAAAAAAATTCCGGCACACAAAACGAATCTCTATAGCATAACACAATCACTCTTCCTACAATATGACTCTTATAAAACCCTTGAACTAATAATGTCAGTTCTCCGATTAAATCATACTAACTTAATGCGCGCACAAGTGATCAAATTCTACATTCCCTCTCTCTTGACGAGCTTCTCTCAGCCATGGTGTGCATATTAGTGTTTACAGATTTAATGTCTTGTTATATTAGGGGTTCCAAATGCTACGAATGAGTTTCCTCAAAATTCAGAAACTTCTTAAGCTATGGTTGAGGCAAGATGCAGAACATCGCTAGAAGATCAAAGCAGAGTATCTCACAAAGGACTTTTGAGAAACTTCTTAGCACCTTTCGCACAGAAATGGGAAATCACGACGTGAGCATGAGGAAGAAATCGTATGAAGAGAGGGCCAAGCATAAAGAAATATATAAGCTTGTTTATCATGCAGCTTCTAATACTTTACAAGCAGTTTGGTGAGAAAGACTACAATTGATAACTTCTAAATTAGCATATGCATAGAAAAAAATATAAATGTATGAAAGCCTGCACTTATCAGTTCCATTCTCATGCTCATTGATCCTCCACGTGTAGCTCATGATGAATGTAAGTTGTCATCCAATCTATTTTCATCTGTTGACATCATTTGCCAAGTTAGGAGAGGTTCTGGATCAGGTGGAAGAACATCTAGGAGCACATCTTCAGCTTCAAGCATCTCTATCACTTCGTTCATTGAGGGACGATCACCTGGCCTCATTTGTATGCATTTTAAGGCTATCACAATCATCTTCTTTGCTATATTCTTTTCCTCATCGGTGGCATTGTTTATATCTATTGTTTCCTCAAATTGGTCATAAACCCATTTAGCAAAGTAGTTTTGCCAAGAATTCTCCATAAAATTTAAGTTCTTTTTTCTACCTGCCATTTCCATCAACATCATCCCAAAACTATAAACATCAGCTTTGCGTGAGATGCCTCCAATGTTTTTGTACAACAACTCGGGAGCCATGTATCCCATTGTTCCTCTTGCTGCTGTTAGAGATAAAATGCTTTCATCTATTCGGTACAACTTTGCCAGCCCAAAATCGGATATCTTTGGTTTGAAATTCTCATCAAGAAGAATGTTATGAGGTTTTATATCAAAGTGTATGATTTGCATGTCACAACCTTGGTGTAGGTATTCAATCCCACGAGCAATTCCAAGAGAAATATCATAAATTTTCTCGTAGCTTATTGGTAAGTTTGCTTGCTCTTGTGAAAATGTGTGTTTCTCAAGAGACCCATTGGACATGAACTCGTAGACAAGAGCTTGTTTTGTTCTCTCAGCACAAAATCCAATTAGCTGGACCACATTGACATGACGAATTCTTCCAATGGTTGCAACTTCATTGATGAACTCCTCTCCATTGGTTTTGGCCTTGGTCAATACTTTAACAGCTACAATACGTTTGCTTCGAAGCTCCCCTTTATAAACAGTACCATAGCCTCCTTCACCTAACTTAAGCTTGAAACCTTTGGTCATCCTTTTTATTTCAGAGTACGAGTACCTGATCGGCATGAAATTATTGTGGCTCTGTATAAAATCTTCAACCGTGTCATTAACATCTCCGGATAAATTCATTTTTCTCCATTTACATATCAGGAAAGCAACCGCAAAGGGTGACCCAAGTACAAATTTTACAACGACCCATGCCATCACTGTGGAAATAAATCTAATTAATAGTCAAAATATCTTGATAATACATAATTGATAATACAACTCACGTTTTTTTTTTTTTTTTGGATATATACAACTCAAGTTTGTTGATCATCCGTAAAAGAATTTTGAATATTCTATTGAATTTCTTATAACACAAATTGCATTCAATAGACAATGGAATGTCTATAATAAATAAATTAAGACGTTTTAATAAAATGAAGAAATATCAACATACATTAATATGAATTATACCTTTATCCTTAACTATGTTGGGTTTGTTAGTCAATAAACTCAAATAAAAATACTAATGAAACAAAAGAGAAAATAAATAAATAAATAAATAAATAACTAAATAAAAATAAACAAATAAATAAACAAGCGATGAAATATGTATAAAAAAAGATTTAAAATTTCCAAAGTTACTTCAAATAACTTTATTTAATATTTATTAAAATAAACAAAATAAAAATGTGTAAAGCTCGTGTTTTACTTTTCTCTCATTTCTATTCATATGAGTTCATATGGATTCCACACACTTTATTGTTTATTTTGATGAACATTAAATAAAATTATTTAAAATAATTTTAGAAATTTTAAACCTTACAAAAAAACAAGTACACAGAATAAATTAGGAAGCTTTTAAATGTGGAAACCCTATTTGTTGGAACTAGCCGATTGGTATGTTATTTAATTAAATAACTTCGCCCATTAGTTTCAAAAGGCTTTTTAACTAAGGACCTTGAAATCTTATATTCTTGAGACTTGAAGTACATTGGTCAATTATCTACCGTCCTCTATATAGCACCGATACCGACACGGGACACGTGACATGTAACAAGAGCAGATCTGAATTGAGGATAGTTTAGAAAGAAAGGAAAGTAGAGAGGAAATAGAAAAGAGGAAGAAAGAATTTCTGAATAATACTCATACTCCTTCTTAGGCTCCTATGCCTTTTTAAACCCTTAAAGTGTTACAAGGACACTTGGAAAAATACTAAAAGACTATTACAAAAATACTAATAGGCCATTACATAACTTTTCAAAAGACATATTAAACTATTGCTTCATTGGATCAGCCCATTACGAAATCATGGACCCAATTGGGCTGTCTCCTTGCCCTTGTGCTAACTGGACCGGTTCCCTTGGAGTTCTTTGGGCCGAAGCTGGATCCCACACTGTCCAGTGTGTTATTTGGGCTGCTCCTGTTGCACGAGCCCATAACATTGCCGCGCTCTCCAAAGGCAGACTTGTCCTCAAGTCTGTGCGCGCCGTCGTTGGGATTCGTAACCTGGCGTGTGCCAGTGTTGGCGTCTGTCACCTTGGGCAGTGGAGCATTAATGGGACGCAGTCCTAGGACAGCGTGACCTTGGGACGCGGAAGGAGCATCCAACGGTTGAACGGCTGCCGACACGAGAGGAGGAATTGTAGCCGTTAGATCACCTGCAGTGGTGCGTGCCAGCTGGTTCCCATCGACCGAAAGCAATGGTGTAGATTGCACCGATACTGGCAAAACGTTGTGAACCGTTGATTTGGGCTGCTGACTGTGCGTGGAGTCTTGACCAGTTAAGTTGAACTGGTCAGTGTTTGCTGCTGCTCTCATCACTTGTGTTGCGTCTGCCTGTTGCTCTATCGTTCCCACAACCATGTTCCTCTCCTTAGGATGAACCTTTTTCTCTAGTCCAGAGTCCGTTTCGCCAGCCATAGTCGTCTCCTTAGAAGGATTCACCACTTCCACATAGATGATAGGAACGTCTCTTTATCTTCCCATGTCGAGTCCTCTGGTGGAAGGGACTCCCACTGAACCAATACCTGTGTCACCAGAGTCCCTCGTCGCCAGATCTGTCGTTCGCCCACCACCGCACAAGGCTTGTGGATCAAAGGAGTGTCTTTGGACGTGATGGGTAAAGTGTGGATCTGCAAGGAACGGTTGGCTCTGTACGGTTTCAAAGCAGAGATGTGGAACACCGGATGTATTTTAGCTGTGGACGGCAATTTCAGACGATACGCGACGGTCCCAATGCGCTCTTCGACCTCAAACGGGCCATAGTACCGAAGTGCCAGCTTCTGTGCCGAACGTCTCGCGACGGAGATCTGCCTGTACGGCTGCAGACGGAGCAAGACGAGATCACCAGAGGTAAAAATCCGCTCTTTCCGCCTTTTATCAGCTTGAGCCTTCATTGTTTGTTGAGCCCTGAACAAGTTTTCTTTTATCAGCTTGAGCCTTCATTGTTTGATGAGCCTTCATTGTTTGTTGAGCCCTGACATAAAGAGAATGGGCCTGTAACGTGGTTAACACTGCCTCCAGGTGTAGCAAGTGTTGCGCTGCAGATGCGTTATACACTAAGATATCATCAAAAAATATCACCACAAACTTGCGAAGATATGGAGAAAAGATGGTGTTCATAGTGGCCTGAAAAGTGGAGGGAGCATTAGAGAGACCAAATGGCATAACCATAAACTCAAAATGCCCATGATGGGTACGGAAGGCTGTCTTGTGAATATCTGCGTTGTGCATGCGAATCTGGTGATATCCTGATCGAAGGTCAAGTTTAGAAAAAAGAGTAGCACCATGGAGCTCATCTAATAACTCGTCAATTGTGGGAATGGGAAATTTGTCCTGTACGGTGATGGCATTAAGGGCGCGATAGTCCACGCAAAAGCGCCAAGTACCATCTTTCTTTTTAACCAGCAAAACCGGCGAGCTAAACGCAGAACGACTAGGACGAATCACCCCCGTGCGTAGCATGTCAGTCACCAAATTCTCAATTTCTGTTTTCTGGTAGTGTGGGTAGCGATATGGGCGCACTTGCACCGGATTGGTATCAGGCAGCAAATGAATATGATGTTCATATCCACGTTCCGGTGGCAATGAGGTGGGTGGGGCGAATACAACAGAAAATAGTTGGAGAAGGTGATCGAGTGCAGCACTAAATTCAGCAGGTATCTGAACCGGTGTGGTTGCATCCGAAGTAGCTGTGAGGCACATCAAACAAGTAGAAATAGAGTCATTGTGCAACAATTTCTGTAGCTGGGAGGAGCTAATATGGTTGGGAGACGCCTGCGAGTTGCCGTGTAGCAGGATCTGAGAATTATTGTATGAAAAAGACATTGTGAGGGCCGAATAATCGGTAACAATGGGCCCCAAGGTGGATAACCATTGGACCCCTAAGACAACATCCGCCCCTTTAAGGTCGATGACATATAAATCAATCTGAAACAGATGAGACTGTATATCAATCGGAGTAGTACGACACATAGCAGAACATAATAGTGCATCTCCATTTCCGACGTGGACTTTAAAAGGAGAAATGACATGTAGCGTTAAATGGAGGTGTTCAGCCATCCGATGAGTGATAAAATTGTGAGTACTACCCCCATCAACCAGGATTTGTATAGGGAGACCACTGATGTGCCCCTGCAAGCGAAAGGAGTTAGAGGAATGATGCCCAAAAAGAGCATTAAAGCTAATAGCATGGGGTGCTTCGGGAGCAGGATCTTCAGGACTCTCCAACGTTGGCGGGGAAAGAGGGACCTCCTCGATGACAATATTGTCATCATCAGTACCTTCCAAATATAACAGAGCGGCACGTCCCTTACAACGGTGACCAGGGACGAACCTTTCATCACAGTTGTAGCAAAGGTTCTTTTCACGACGAGCTGCCATTTCTGCGGGGCTCAGTCTTTTAATAGGTATAGAAGATAGGGCAGGTGGCGGTTTAGGGTTCATGGTATGAGGCACGGTGGTAATGGGTTGGGCTGCAATGGGTGGGTTGAGGAGAGAAGAGGAAGCGAGTGCAGGGCGAGGTGGCCATTGTTTAGGGGGACGGAATTCAGTGAACTGGTCCTCGTATACTTTAGCATAGGCAAACGCGGTGGTAACGTCGCGTGGGCGATGGACCAAAACCGCTCGTCGGATCTGGGGTTTTAAACCAGAAATAAACAAACTCTTCCGCATAAGTGGTGACAGATCCGGAACCCTGCGAGCATTTAGCTCAAAAGCAGCCTGAAATTCCGTTACAGATCCGGATTGTTGTAATTTGGCTAAGGATCCCAAAGGATCTTCGAATTCTGAAGGACCAAACCGGTGTTGAATAGCTTGCACAAAATGGTGCCAGTCAGGGAATTCACCATTTCCCAATAAAGATTCAAACCAGCAAGATGCAGGCATATCTAAGTTGAAGGAAACGAGATCAAGGCGATCTATATCGGGTACCTGGTGATAACGGAAATAGCGTTCCACTGCAAACAGCCATGGACCTGGATCGCCAGAACCAAACCGGGGAAAATCTATCTTCATGGAACGGGAAGGGTGTGGGTGACGGCCCTGGATAGGAGGTGCACCGCCGAGAATCCCCGCGTGGGGTACCGCTAACAGATTAGTCATCTGGACTTGCATATTCTGCAGGAGTGTATAAACATCCTGGATCTGATTATTCACTGCTGTGAATTGCTGATTGGACTCCTCAAACCGTTGATTCTGTGCCAATTCGAAAGTCTCCAAACGGTGGTCCAAGGTTCTTTCTAGGGTTACAAATTGTTGGTCATGAGCATGGAGTTGATTGGTAAGGTCACGAAGGCGAGTGTTGTCAGCCATAGCTCAAAAGAGTGAGCAATGAAAGCACCAATGTAACAAGAGCAGATCTGAATTGAGGATAGTTTAGAAAGAAAGGAAAGTAGAGAGGAAATAGAAAAGAGGAAGAAAGAATTTCTGAATAATACTCATACTCCTTCTTAGGCTCCTATGCCTTTTTAAACCCTTAAAGTGTTACAAGGACACTTGGAAAAATACTAAAAGACTATTACAAAAATACTAATAGGCCATTACATAACTTTTCAAAAGACATATTAAACTATTGCTTCATTGGATCAGCCCATTACGAAATCATGGACCCAATTGGGCTGTCTCCTTGCCCTTGTGCTAACTGGACCGGTTCCCTTGGAGTTCTTTGGGCCGAAGCTGGATCCCACACTGTCCAGTGTATTATTTGGGCTGCTCCTGTTGCACGAGCCCATAACATGACACGATACGATACGACACTCCGACACGTTAATTCTAAAAAATGCTAGATTTCGACACGCTAGGACACGTTTTGATATTAAATAATATTTTTAATTTATGTAGCGTATATTATATTTAATATTCAATAATTTAACAAAAAAATGAATCTAAACTTATAATATTCATAAATTTTACAAAGAAACATAAGATATCACAAATATTTATATTAAACTAAATAAAATAGTAATCGTAATTCAACCAATTTAATAGTTGGAATTAAAAATTTAACACAACGTAATCTTTAAAACTTTTTTTGAATTTCTATAACGCGTGTTGGAGTGTCGGGGAGTGTCCGAGTGTCCGAGAGTGTCGGACACGACACGTCAGGGGTTTTGAAGTGTCGGTGCTTCATAGACCGTCCTCAATTTTGGATTGCATTTGCGAGTCGCTCAACCGATAATGACATGATATGTCAAAACTTAATTTTAAAAAATATAATATGGGATAAGTTTTGATATTAAATAAATTTTTTAATATATGTAATATAATTTATATTTAATACATATAACAGTCATATAAGATATAACTAATCAAATATTCAAATTTCATAAATAAATATAAACAAAAATAATTTATCGTATTTTGTTAATTTTTCATGTCAAATTTCATAACAGAAAAAATTAATTTATAAATTATAATTTTTATATTTAGTTAAAAAATAAAATTAAGACTAAAAAAAATGTGTCGAAGGTGTGATGGAGCGTTTTTTAGAAAATCTCCGAAAAAATTGATTATGTGTCGAAAAAATATGTCAAAACGCGTCGATGTCCCATAAGCAAATTTTTTTAAAACTCATGTGTCCGTGATTCTGAGATCCTATGTATCTATCGGGATGATATTGGTGGGGATCGGAGATTGTGGACATTCAAATGGAGGAATATTTCAGTTGTTCGTGATTTTTGTTACCCTAAGGGGCCGTTTGGTACCCGGATTATTTTTCATTCCCCGGGAAATCAGCCTTGGCTACATAAAAATCCTCCGTTTGGTATCAAAAAAAATAAAACTTTCCCGACTGAATATTTTCCCCGGCAATGGTTGTTGTGTGTAAGTTGAACTACGGTCCCCAGCTCCAAAGTTCCATGGATTAGATGGAAAGATTTCTTGCCCGGGGAAATGGAAAGTAAGCCATGAAATTGTTGACCAAATTAACCTTGTACGATTTGTCTGAAACTTCCCTCCGTCTACTTGGTCGCTCGCATCTTTTTGGAACAAGATTTACTCCACCCTCCAGCATAAGTCTGCAACTACTCCTTGTACGAGGGTTCCATTTTCATTTTCAATTTCACCCTCCTAACCGCGGCCTGTGCTTGTCCATTTCTTTAATTTCCCTTTCCTTTGGTTAAATGAGATGTGTGGAACGACCTGGTGGTTGAATTTTTATTTTATTTTTTTTGTATAATTTTTAATCTGCAACTTCAGTGGCAGATAAATGCTACTCTTTCCTTTATAAATTGTTAGTAGTTGCGGTGGCTCACGTTTGGTATCCACATCCGTTTCTTATCTGTTATTAATAACGTTCACAGCTCTAATTGAATGAATAAGTAAACTGGGGTTATTTTTGTAAAATAACTCCACATTCCTACTACTATTTCACAATCAACTAAACATCAACTCAGTAAACTTACCCAAATATTCCGGGATAAATTTTAGTCAACCAAACATATTTTTATAACTTATCCGGAAAAGAATATTTCCGATCACATTCCGGCAAAATTAATTCCCCGGTTTAAAAAAAATTTCTCTCGTACCAAACGCCCCCTAAGTTTTTTTTTCTCTCGTTTCTTGGGCTTTGAGCCTCCCCATTTACGAATAAAAATGCGCAAATATGGTTTTCAGCAAATTTTACGATACTCACTTTAATCCCTAGCAAATAAAAAGGTTATTCGTGGTCCCTAAGAAATTCTTAGTTCTTTCGAGGAACTAATATGGATTTTTTTTTTAAAATTTATGAGGAACCACGATTTCAACTAAATGGATCCATTTTGAATTTCTTATGGACCATGAATAGCTTTTTTATTTGTTAGGGACTAAAGCGGGAATCATAAAATTTGATGAGGACCAAAAATGGTATTTATTCAATAAAAAAATATTTTATTTAATAAGTTTAGACAAATCAAATTTAACATCGAGTCAGGTTACAAACGAGGATTGGTCTTCTCATATCACAACTATCACAATCTTAATAAAGAAATTCATAAAATAAGAAAATGAAATTGTCACATTACATGCATAGTTAATTGTTCTACATTTTAATTCAACAATGCTTTAAAAAAGGTAGTTTATGCCAATTTCAAAGGATTTAAATGAATGATTTATTTCTTAACCAAATTGATTTTATTTAAAAAAGAATTATCTTTGAAAAATTCTTTTAAGATATTTTAAATTCAAGATTGTTTTAAATATAACATAAAACAAGGGAGATTATATTTATTATCTCATTTTCCTTAGCACTTTTTACAAATATTTTATAATTATTATGCTTAACTGTTAATTTAATTTTAATCCGATAAAAAAAAAGGGAATAACATCTATTCTTTTAAAGGATATAATCATATGTCTTTTTAGAACTTAACCGTTGATTTCCGTCCATCAACGGTTATAATTTATTGGATCAAAATTATTAATTAATTAATAAAAAAATTGGCCCATTAAGTTTGACCGAATAAATTATAACCGTTGATAGACGGAAATCAACGGTTAAGATCTAAAATGACGTATGGTTATATCCTTTAAAATGATAGATGTTTTTCAAAAAAAAAATGGTGGTAACAGATTATAAGAAAATACATAAATGATTAATATAATCTCCCTCATCAATTAATTAAATACATAATTAAAATAAAAATAACTAATTAGATTAGCTTACCACTCATTCCAAAGTAGAAGAAACTAGACGCTACTGCGTCCCGCGTGCAGTCGGATTTACTTCCAAAATAGGGGTACGTAAACGTGACATTCCGATCCGGTTCCCGGTCACCGCAGCGTAATGGTCGCCACCGAAGCTCTATCCCCTTCGCATACGCACTCTGAATCTCTGGATAAGCACAGTTTCTGCTACATCTCATCGTTGTCGACCAACTTATCGTTACCTTCAAGTCTACGGTGCATGACTCCGCCACGTGTGCGGCCGTGAGGTCAGGTCCGACCACAGCATAAGAATAATAATGGTTTTCGTTTTTACCACAGTTCGCTGCAGAGATGTCCCAGTAGCCATCATCATTTACTGGTTTTTCGCAGCTGACAACTATCAAATAATCAATACTACTATCATCAGGAAAAGTGAAGAAGGTGATGTTTTCGTACGGTAAGGAGCGAAAATTGATGATAGAGCAATAATCGGGATAAACTCCAACTCCGGTCGTGATGTAACGGAAGGTGGAATTAGGTCCTGCTATAATGGCGGTGGCGTCATGTCTTCCATAGTTTAAGTACATCACCGCTTTGTTGTCTTCACATATCACTTCGTAATTGGGATCGATGCAGCCATCCCCCAAATATGAAGGTGATACTGCAGAATGGTTGAATATGATTCCGCAAGATCTCCTTTCATGTTGCCACAAGCATACAGAATAATAAAAAATCATAAAAAAGGAGGTCCAGAGGCACGCTGAAATTACGAGAGCCGCGCTGAGTCCCCCACAAGACCCCAACATTTTTTGCTTTTTTAAAAGGGGAAGATAAATGCTACAGGCACCGCATCTTATCTTATCTTATAGTGTTAAAAAGTAAAAACAATAAATAAAAATAAAACTATGTTGAAATAATACTTGATTTTATAATTTTAATTTTATTTCAATATTATTGTGAAATATTAAATTATTTTTAGAATAATATATGTTACAAAGATGGCTAAAGCACCATTTTAAAGCTTTTGGACAAAAGAACTACCTGGTTAAAAGTTGATTAGATAAGTTTTTTCTAAGTAGTGCAGTCAAACATGTCACCTACGCTGACGGGACTAGTCCCGTCACTGAAACTGACGGGACTCGTGGCACGTCAGTGCCACATAGGCAGTCCAATTATCGTAAAGCTTCGGAAGGCCATAACTTATTACTCGGGTATCTAAATCAGATGATTTTTTTTATTTCACATAACTTTTCGATATCTACGCAATGACACCTCATTTGACATATTTTATCTCCCACAAACATAGTTTGAATTTATAACAATGGTACCACAATCACAAGAGTGTTTATCCATAAGATCTTCAAACTACGTTTGTGGGAGATAAAATATGTCAAATAAGGTGTCATTGCATAGATTTCGCTAATTTATGTGAAATAAAAAAAATTCATCTGATTTGGATACCCGAATCACAAGTTATGCACTTCCATAGTTTTACGGTAATTGGACTGCCTACGTGGCGCTGACGTGGCACGAGTCATGTCAGCATAGGTGACATGTTTGACTGCATTATTTTGAAAAAACTTATTCAATCAACTTAAACCGGGTAATTTTTTTGTCTAAAAACTTTGAAATGGTGCTTTTGCCTACGAGGATTAACCAAATTTATAAAATTCAATCTTAAAAAATTTATGAAATATAAATACTTCTACTTTAATATTTTCATAACCAAAATACTCTCTCTTAGTAAAGTCTGCTCCATAAAATTGTGGATTCCTCACTTCTTTTTCATCATGCTTTTATTGGTTTTCCTTTGCTTCACGCTTTTTTGTTCCGCTGATCATTTTATGGTATGACAGATTTTTTTTCTCCAAAAATTTATCGAATATTAATTTAGGTTGTAAATATTCTTTTGGGTCTCTAACAAAAAAACACGATCTTCATTTTAGTCGCTTAAAAAAAATTACTATTTGTTCCCTAAAAAATTTAAAATGGATCAATTTAGTTGAAATCATGGTTTCTCATAAATTCAAAAAGACCCAAATTAGTTCCTTAAAAGGACTAAAATGGGTGCACTTTGAATTTCTTAGAGATCAGATGAATAATTTTTATTTTTTGTAAAAGACTAGAGTGTAGACTATATTTTTTGTGAGGGATCCAAAAAATATTTACTTTTAATTTTATGAAATCAGCTCACATTCTCATAAATTATGGACAATCAATTAAACATAAAATCAGAAAATTTAAGCTAACATTTTTAATATTTTGATTTATCCACTAGTTTTTTTGATAATATTTTTGAAAATTCTACTTTCTCAATATATTTCCACAAATAAATTTTTTTCGAACGCGTAAAAAAAAAATGATAACGCGCGTTGCCCATCAAACCAAGAGTTCTAGCCAATGCTCAAAATAAAAACACGTGAACATCATTCATTTAATTGTCCCATTTTCTGCGGATTCAAGGAGACCACAAAATGGACCCGACCTGTCCAGAAAATGATGCCCAATTCCTTGCATTGATTTTGATTCGAGTGCTGGTGTTTAAATACTCTTGAAGTTTTTTTCTTTTAATATTTTAATCGATTTATCAATTCGAAACTAATTTAATTTGGGATAAATTTTGAAATTAAAATTTAAGGAGGGATATTTTTACTACCAAATTTTTCCACTACCAACTTACTACCTAACTAATCACCATTGGATCAACATTTTCTCTCTCTTCAAAAACTTTTTAACATTTTCTCTCTTTGATCCAATGATGATTAGATTGGTAGTAAGTTGGTAGTGAAAATTTTTGATAGTAAGAATATCTTCCCTCTCAAAACTTTAAATATATCCCAAAAGCAGACATAGAGGTACAAGCATTTTCACCCTTTTCCCCTCATTAATTATTTAATAATCATTTTGCCCTCACTCAGAACTATCTATCAATTTGTCTCTCTTTAGTCGATTAAGCCAAAAATTTAATCGATTAAATGGTTAAAATAGACAAAAATCGTTGACTTGAAGATTTAGTCGATTAAATCTCCCTATTTCTTCTGATAAAGAGAAAAATTTAATCGATTAAGTTAAAGATTTAATCGATTAAATCTTCATTTGACCATTTAATCGATTAAATATTCAATTTAATCGATTAAAGAGGGGCAGATTGATAAATATTTTACAATCAGGGATAAAATAATTATTAAATAATTAATGAGGGATAAAAAACCTCTACATCTTACCGATCCCTTTTTATTTTATTTTCTTGACAAATTTTCATTTTTAAATTTTAATGAACAAAATATTTCAACCCATCAGCCACGGCTTGACTAATGAGCTGACTTGAAGTCAATGATATCCATACACCACACAATACGTTATGGACACAGACACACGTGAGATTTCCAAGGCGAACAACTTTTTAGGAGCTCTCACTTTCCACCTTTTTTTCCTAAAGAAAATTTTCATTCAGAAATAAAAAAAATATTTATAAATTTTTTGTTTACAAATTATATTACGTACTTCTAAGAGTATATTATGTTATATTATATATTTTTGAGATATATAATATAATTTACACAAATTTGTTAAAAAAATATTTGAAAACATATTCTTGCTCATAAAATATATTAGATAATTAAAGTTAAAATGCATGTAAATAAAAGAAACGTTACTTCACAAGAGGAAGAAGTAGTGTTACATGTTCATGTAAAAAATATTTACATTCCTCGTATTTAATAAAATAGAAAGATCACAATAAAAAATTAAGATAGCCACCAAATATTTAATTATTTCTCATTTTAAGAAAAGATTCAAGTTACATTCCTATTGGGTTTCGATTGTCATGCAGTTGCCTGAGATCAATCTACAAGATTCAAGCTCGTAAAAAGCATTAAAAAAATATAACTTCATTCAAAATAAAAAGAAAGAGTACATCAAGAATTTATTCAAATCATAAATGATCAATTGGGTTCTATCTAATCCTAACTACATATAAAGACTTATCCTAACATGATAAAATCAATAACAAAAGAAAACAAAAAATCTCCCCCAAACTCCATTGATAGGGTGGTGAATCTTCAAGGTTTCCAGTGCAAACTTGATTCCAACTCGTTTTCAACTCTCATGAACTATATTTTAGCTCTCCAAAAGTTATCAATTATTTTGATTTCTGCTTCAATTTGCCCTTTATTAGTTGAAGAATATGTGCCCCGGGTGAACACAATCAATAGGGCCTAAGTTGGACCGTAATGTGCACTTAAGCCTAGGGATGTGCATGGGTCGAATCGAATTGGTTTAAATGGTTCGGTTCGACCCTCTTTTGAAAAGAAAAAAAATTAAAAAATAAAGTTATAAAAATCAATTTGGTTCGGTTTGAAAATGGTTCGGTTCAGTTCGGAAACGGTTTGGTTCTTAAACCGGTTCTAAAAACTGGTTCGATTCTTAAACCGGTTCTAAAAACCGGTTCAGTTCATGAATTGGTTCTTTAAAAATCGGTTCAGTTCATGAATTGATTTTTAAAAATCGATTATTTTAAGGGACGATTCGGTTCGGTTCATGGTTCGGTTTAGTTTTTTGGTTATTTTACACACCCCTACTTAAGCCCCTTAAGGGCGCTTAAACCTTTTGGGACAATAGTGCAGATTAATGTTAGGAAGCTTAAGCTTCCTTAAGAGCGCTTAAGCCCTATCTTCGAAGTGAATTCAACTTGTCCTAATGAGTTATGAGGGTAATATTAATCACAGAGTGTTATGTTTGTTATATTATTATTTATTTTTACATTTAATATATATCTTTATATTTTGAGTATAATCAATTTCAATTTAATAATATTGATTGAGAGAAATATATATGGTGAAGAAAATATAGTAAAATGATTGTGGATGTACCCCTAGATTTTAGAATAAAGTGTCATGTTATTGTCTCCTCTCTTTTTTTTCTTTGTTTTTTTTTTATTGTGTATGTGATTGTTTTTCTCCTTAAACCATTCACTTCACCCACAATCAGATAATCTCTACAGGTGATAAGTGTCAAAGACACTATTTTAGGATAAAAATAAATTAAATAATGATAAATTTGATCAAGAATATATTGATAATTAATGAATGCAAAAGATTATAATGTTTTAATACTTGAACATGATTTTAACTTTTTTTTTATATTGTGTCCAGGTTTAAAGTGATAAATTATAATTTTGAAGATCATTGAAGTTGGAAGAGAGGAAGTCCAAGTCAAGAATTCAAGAAAAAGGTGTTATTTTATACTCGCTCGCTTGAGTGAGAAAGTCCGGTAAGCTAACCTTGAGAAACCCCCCTAATTCAGTCTTTGCTCATTGGCTTATTCGCTTCAGCGAGGATGTTGTTTGTTCTCACTTTCTCTCGCTTCAACGAGCAACATGGGCAAGAATATCGTGTTTTCTCGCTGATCAGCTCACTTCAACGAGCATAAACCCAATTAAAATCCCATGATTAATTTCTTTAAAGAGACGAATTTAGGGTTATTAAGAGGCATTCATTTGCAGCTAAAAACCTGGGGAGAAGGTAGAGGAGAGCTTTTGGAGAGAAAGATGAGGAAGAATGACTCAAGGTTTCACCGTGGATCATCATTAATCAAGTTTTTTCTATGAATACTTTTTATCTTTCATCTATTATTCTTGTTTCCATGAACATGATAGGCTAGTTTTATTTATGTATTTAGGGCGAGATGGAATCAATGAGTTCCTAACACTATTTATGCTTTCTCGTAATTGATATTCATGATTTAAGTTATGCAATTATCTATTTTAATTTTCAAAGTTTGTTTGTGATCTGACCAATTGTGAATAGACACTAGAGTTTTGTAACACCCCGTCGGCCGCCGCTTTGTTAACTCATATGGTACTTTAAGCGCAGAATAATTAAATTTTGAAGCGGAAAACTTAAGCAAATATTTCACCGTTACTTAAATAACTAGGTGACTTAATTTATTTCTTTTAAATTATCTTTACGTATCTTCGTGCATAATTTATTTTTGAATATAACATAATCTATACAGTCTCATACCTGCATAGAATCCATATGTGATAAATCTGTGACCATAATTAATGATCAAATCACTATCCGAATATGATAATAGATACCATTTCGAACAGAGTCATTATAGACAACATAACAGCTGTAAATTGGACTAATCTAGGGATCAAATCCCATTTTCCTACATAACATATATGTGTGTATATATATATACACATACCAGAATATGGCTCTGTGCCACTATTGATATCAACCTACTTAGCAACATACACGCTTATACATAATTCTGTCATCTGTATACGATTATCTATAGCTACATATGCATCTCAAAATGGAAATCCATACTATACATATGCATAAGTATAACATATCATGCTCAACAAAACATGTACGTATATAGTGATGCTCAAGAATGTTACACTAGCTAACTGCTCCTGCTAGTCTCTAGCCATCCTGAACTGGTTTCTTGCCCTGAGAAGGCTCTCTTGCATCTGTAGTACTTGAAAAGTAAGTCCCAAATGGGGTGAGATTAACCATCTCAGTAAACCCATGGTTTATAGAGTAATCTCCACCCACGAGTTCGCTTCCAGCATAATTGTCAGATAACATGGCATAGAAGACATCATACATCCATATACATACATTTATATACATACATAGACTTCTAAAACTATACTCTAGGGGCTGTATTCCACAAAGAGATCCTAACCTATATCTATACTCCCAGGGATTGTATCCCGCAAAGGAGATCATAACTTATACCTATACTTATACTTAGGGGCTATATTCTGCAAAGGAATCCAAACATGTACTCTCCAAACCTATACGTACTATAACATAACATATTCTCCTATAACCTATCACATAGCAACATATCATACTACTTCATACTATTCCTATAATATCATAACATTATATAACATAACATAAGACTCCCATAACATAGTTTCTGACTTTGACCGGTCTATGAACTCCCAAAGCGTAATTTCTCACTTTGATTAGTTCATACATAATCTCTGAGAACGTAAATCTTCAACGGAGTGTTCATTGATCAAGAACCATATATCTTACATATCATATCATATCAGATCATAACTATCATATCATGTCATATGCATGAGCTACATGAATGCAACTATACTACATATCTACATTCATAACATCATATATTATATGAACCAAGATCCTATTGGACCATGGTGGAACAACATACCAGAGAAAACTCTGAAACCAAGACCTTACCTGAAAATTAATCTTTCTGTAAACCTTTTTCGTACGTCAATAAAGTTATCCGTATATCCGTAACAGTTAAGATCACCTATTCAAACATGATCTTTATGTCAATACATAATTACTTACACTTGAAGAATCCTCCTACGTATATACATATTTTAAAATTCTTCTTCAAGTTAGTTCACATAATTCTTAACATATTCTTACTTACCAATTCATGCCAATTCATACTAATTCACAAATCAATACCCAACTTAGACATATACTCAAAGTCTTACATATTAACACATTCAATGTAACTCACTTAACCTATAGGTTAACTTAGGTTTTCATACTTTCATCATTCTTAAGATTGATCCAACAACTTTGGTTATATAAATAAGTTATTGCTTGACAAATCAATTTTCATGTGAACGTAACATCACTCTTTTCATTATATTAGTTGTACGGTCGATGCAATTGCTGAAGTTACAATAAGTTTTTTGTGTTGTTGTCGGGGATTGATTTTTTTTTTATCAACATTAACCATATTTATTAAATCATAGATTGAATTTTTATTTTATTTTATTCAGTTCATTTTATTTTATTTTTAATTTTTAATTTTCTGTTAGTTTAGTGGTTTTCGTTAGTTAGACCCACACTTAGCCTTAGTTTTTTTGGTTTATGCATATGCGAGGCACTAAAGAATCTTGGGATACATCACCCCAACAGCTAGCTCAAAGGGTGGGAGTGCTCAAGGCCTTATAAACTCAACATTAGTTGCTCATATAACCAATGTGAGACTATATATCTCAACACGCCCTCTCACACAAGAGCTAATTGGGCTTGAAGAGTGGATGATGCAACAGGCCCAGCCTACCTGTGCTAAGAAATTCCACAAGAGAAAGTGGGAGACGACGAGGTTTGAACGCGGGACACGAGGCTCTGATACCATGTAAAGAACCTTGAAATACATCATTGCAAAAGTCAGCTCAAAGGGTGAGAGTCTAATGCCTTACAGTACGAATCGAAGTTTGGAAGACTAGAAAGGACTAATAAGAAACGTACTTCTGCAAAGAAATTACAAGAAACATCTAGTTCAAGACCTACTGAAGAGCCAAATATGGTAGAAAATAATTTTTCCGTGTTCTAATTCTTCAGCCATATTTTCCCTTGACTATTCTACCTTTAGCCAAGCTCCATTAGACTTATACCATGTTTACTTGTATGTGATTGCTTTTCTCCTAAAACCATTCACTTCATCCTCAATAACAATCTCTCCAGGTACATCGAAAGAAGCCATTAACAACCATAATCAGCTACCACTGGGCTACGCTGTGTAACAAAGCTTAAGTATCTAAACAGATACATAGGTAAAATAATTCATACGATATATGGGTAAAATAACTAGTATGGTTAACTTTAAGGGGGTATTTGGTAGAAGAATTTTTTTTTTATCCGGGAATCACAATCATTAAGAATACGGTGGGAAAGTAAGTTTTCTGAAAAAATAAAAAAAAAAATTATTTGGTAGGCCGAAATATTACCAAAAAAATTGGTTTAAGTTTCCTGAATCTATGTTTAGTTGAAAGTTAAATATTACTGAAAAATGAGTTAAAATTACGAAAGTAACCCTTGAGGGGTATTTTTGTTGACATTTTCGCATCCAATTTGAGCTATTTTTTTCACATTTGAGCATCCAAATTTGTGGTTTGCCGGCAAAATCAGAATATCATCCTCTAAATGGTATTCTCATGTGATATTCTACCTTTAATTTTACACACAAATCACATTCCCATGCAAATAAGTTTCCTAAACAAATTTTTCCAAACCCCAACCAAACATAATCTCCTTTGAATCCCATCTCCACTTTTCTTGACAACAAAATAAAATCCTCCTATCAACACTCCATAGAGAAAATGGCAAAGCGCGTTATTCATCGAACTAAAGCGCGTTAGATGCATGCCCCGACAGACTTATCTCGAGTTAATTTCTTTTATTTTGAAGTTATTCAAAACTTAAATTTTTTTGTGAACTTCTTTTTTTTTTGGGGGTAAATTGACTAATAGAGCTGACTTGGAGTCAATGATATCCATCCACCACATATCAGGTTTGGACACAGATAGATACATAGGTGAGTTTTCCAAGGCGAATAACTTTTCGGCGTACTCTCTTTCCTCCCTCTTTCCTGAAGTAAATTAAAAAAAATAAATTTTAAGTATATTAATGTTTAAATGCACGTCAATAACAGAAATGTTACGGGATAAATGGATTCTTAGGTTACTCTCATAATTATATGTAGATTCCATACTTTAATTTTTTTCTTTCAACTCTCTTTTCTTTTTTACTGTGAGAGTAAGAATTGTTATGTTACATAAGTTAATATAACAATTCATTTACCCAATGTTATATGTACATCTAAAAATATTTGCAATCCTCGTATTTAATAAAGTAAAAAGATCACAAAAAAAATTAAGATAGCCAGCAAATATTTAATTATTTCTTATTTTAAATATTTAGTTATAGTAATTTTTATTTACTTAATCAGTTGTGAGAATGTGAAGTTTCCTCAACATTTTCCTTCGCATTGTAGATAGGATAGATATGACGCTAGGTACTTGTTCCAGTATTCAAAATATGAGAGCTGAAAAGTCTGACTTTAGAATAATTGAACTAGTGGAGTTGTGTAGTCACCTAGTTGTATAAAAATACAACTTACATAATTCAAGAAAAAGTAAGATGCATTAATCAAATAATATATTTATTATTATTTTTTATTAAAGAAATGTTATGTTCACTGACATTCATTCACAACTCATGAGGCATGGCTGTGTGGCTAAAAAAGTGCATCCCTTTCATGTCCTTGTGCTTCTTAACTATCCTTGCAGAAACTAGTTCCCTTGATCAATGCAAAGAATCAAGTTGTGGTATTCATGGACCAACCATCAGATTTCCCTTCAGACTAAAAGGAATACAACCAGAATGGTGTGGCTATAATTCTTCGTTTGATCTATATTGCACAGATAGCAACGACACCGTACTTGAACTACCATTCTCTGCTAAGGCCTTAGTCAAAAGCATAAACTACACATCACAACTCATGAGTGTGTCTTATCCTGAAGCCTGTCTTCAAAAACACATTGCAAGTTTCGATATATCTGCATCTCCTTTTAGGTTCAACGATGATTTCAAACTAGATCAATATGCATTATTCAATTGTTCAGCAGGGATGACTCACGGGAACACAGATTACAGTTATATATTAACATCTGGAAACTTTTCTTGCCTCAATGTACCTGGCTTTGAAGTTATAGCAGCAATTTCCACATCACAAATAATCTTTGCCCCCTTATTATCTTGTACTAGAATCCAAAGCCTTTTATTATTGCCTAATTCTTTGTTTAACAAGAACATTGATGCTGGTCTGAATTGGTTCCAACCAGATTGCAAAAACTGTGAACGAAAAGGTGGGCAATGCAAGGTTAAAGAAAATAAATCTAAACAGGGATTCGAATGTAATAGTCCCAAAGGTATAATTTCTTCTATATATTTTCACATTATGCTTCTATTATTTCTTTTATGTCTGTTTCAAGTTATAAAAGATTCACAGTACCTTAAAACTACAAACCATATTGTTCCAAATAAAATTCTCTAAGCATTAGGATGCTTAGATACTTGTTAGGTAACTTGCAGATGTGATTTCTTTATTATGTTCTTTATCTTTCTCAGGTTTACTGTTGAGGGATTAAGGTATATTTGGATGTTATAATATATATTCACTCGTATGAAGCTCATATCTTCCTTTCTTTTTTTTAGCAGGTTCATCAAAAGGGAAAGTGCTTGCTGGTAAGCTTTCTACAGCCCTGTTTGATTTAGCATAATGGAGATAAAAGTTCTACAATTGGCAGAGTAAATAGGAAACTTAATGCCTGAAATAATTCCCCACTCACAATTTAGTTCCTAGGTTTACTTATGTGTAAGAGTTTAGTTTCTGAATTTACAAAAGTTGTATCGTGTTAATCCTTTTGGATCTCACCCTAATCCTTAAGAAGGATTAAAATGATAAAGTTTGGAAAATTTACAGATGAATTGGTATATATAAATAAATTAAAGGACTAATCTGAGAGTGAATGATAGTTCTATGAACTGAGTGGCTTATTTACTCACAATTGATTTGTGAGTAATGTGTGTTGATATGTGCAGGTAAAATCCTAGGCCCTTTTTTGCTTATATTGGTTGGAGTCACAGCATATTGTTTCTATGTAGCTGGCATGGAAAGGAAGCATTATATAAGAATCAAAAAGTTTTTGAAGGATTACAAAGCACTTAAGCCTGCCAGATACTCCTATGCAGATATAAAGAGAATTACAAATCAGTTTAAGGAAGAACTGGGTCAGGGAGCTTATGGAACTGTCTTCAAAGGAAAGCTATCAAATGAAATTCAGGTAGCTGTTAAGGTCCTAAATACATCAACAGGGAATGGTCAAGAGTTCATCAATGAAATGGAAGCAATGTGTCAAATTCACCATGTCAATGTGGCTCGCTTGGTTGGCTTTTGTGCTGATGGACTCGGACGAGCTTTGGTGTATGAGTTTTTACCAAACGGTTCATTGCAGAAATTCATATCATCAGCAGACAATAAGGATGTATTTCTAGGTTGGGAAATGCTACAAAATATTGCTCTTGGTATAGCCAAGGGAATTGAGTATCTTCACCAAGGTTGTGATAAACGAATTCTCCATTTTGATATCAAACCTCATAATGTATTGCTAGACAACAATTTCACACCAAAAATCTCTGATTTTGGTTTGGCCAAGCTTTGTTCCAAGGATCAAAGTATTGTGTCAATGACCGCAGCTAGAGGCACATTGGGCTACATTGCACCAGAGGTATTTTCTAGGAACTTTGGCAATGTATCCTATAAGTCAGACGTTTATAGTTATGGGATGTTGCTGCTTGAAATGGTTGGAGGAAGGAAGATCACTGATGTCACAGCAGAAAATAGCAGCCATGTTAATTATCCACAATGGATTTATAATCTTCTAGAGAACAATGAAGACATAAAAATCCATATAGAAGAAGAAGACACTAGAGTTGCAAAGAAGCTATCAGTTGTGGGACTTTGGTGCATTCAGTGGCACCCAATAAATCGTCCAACCATGAAAGCCGTGGTTCAAATGCTGGAAGGAAATGGAGAGAACCTAGAGATGCCTCCTAATCCTTTTGCCTCTACATCTGCGACCAGAACAAGTGCTAGATTTGGTGCTTTACGTCTGAACCAAGAGCTTGATGTTATCTCGGAAATAGAATGAAGTTGTGATTAACATTAGTTACCTGCAATCATAAGTTACTGTCCCTTGGGATTAAATCAGTTTCTTTCATATGCCACTTGTTTATCATTTCTCTGGACTTTGATCTTAAATGTTAGATGTCTCTCTTAAAAATGAGGGTGAAACTTTTTAAGGGATGAGACCTGGAATCATAAGTTACTGTCTCTTATAGTTGTTGTTGTAGCTTCTTTCAACTTTATTCTTAGTGATGGTACTTCTCTTTGGCATGAACACTAACTGTGGTTTATGAATTTTATTTTGCAAATACTAGTTCTGCTTGGTTCTTGTATTGTATCTGGTCTGGCTTCCCCATTGTAACTAGCAGGGTTGTTTCCAACTTGGTTTCCTCACTAAGAAACCTAATCTTATTGGCATGTGATTATGATTAGAGTTTGGTTTAACAGAGTTGTGCTCATTTTTCTTCCCTTCTCATTTATTCTTCTAATCAAAGCTCTTATTTTCATACGCTTCTTGCAGGCAATAAATACAAGATACAGGGCAATGCTGTTTGCTTAATTTCAATTAAGTTATAATTAGTCTCTCAAAAAATTGTCAAGAAAATGTCATGAATCCCTTAACATGGCTTATGGCGTATAGCCTGGATTTGTTCTTTTCTTATATAAGCAACTACCACCAATTACATGGATCTACGGTTAGTGCTCCATCTTAAGGTTAATTAATTATTTTGGGTTTGAAAAGTTAAAACTTGATAAAGAAAATTTTGCTGCTCTTGAAATCTCGCCGAACTCAAATTCGGATTAGTTGACACATGACATCATACATGATGGTTTATAAAAAAAAAATTAAGCAACTGAACTAAAGGTTTAAGGTAGTTCATTAATTATGATTAGGAGCACAGATTCATCAACGTTTATAGCCAGTTCGTTTAAAACGACTCTCTTTGATTGTGGTGGGCTAGCAAGTTATAGAAATTCGTTGTCTCTCGTTGTAAAATCAACCAGAAATCTTTTATTAGGAAATAATCCGGGCCTCTCACTTAGGCTTGGAGTTGGTTTTAGGAGGGAAAGGAAGGGAAAGAAAGGGTTTTAGTAATTCATTTCCTTGTTTGTGAGTTTAAATTAATGAGGGAGGGAATTGAGAAGTTTACTAAATCCTCAAAAACCCTTCTTCTTCTAAAAATTAAAGTTCTCCAATTTGGAGGATTTGGGAGGGAAAATATTAAATATTACTTATCTACCTTAGCATTAAAATGTGAAAATTACATAAATGTGAATCATTTTTAAATGTGACATTATTAGAAAAGTCTCAAATTTCGACAGAATTTATTGACGAAAAATATTTCGCCAAAAATAGTGATGAAATTTTTGATAAAAATCATATACGTCAAAAAACTTTCCTTAAAACTAAAGACGAATTTAAAGACGGAATTTTTTTTGCCATAATCACTGAGATAGATTTTTTACGAAAAAAATTCAACCAAAATTATTGATAGAATCTAAATTCCGTCAAAACTTTCCACGAAAATATTTTCGTCCAAAATTTTGAAGAAACCATTTCCATCGAAAAGTTTTGACCTAAAACAATAACGTCAAAATATTTTACGAAAAACATTACCATCAAAATTTGTGACTAAAAACATTTTTGTAAAAAATTTTGATGAAATTTTTTTTTGGTCAATTCTTTATAGAATCTAAATTTCGTTAAAACATTTTTCTCAACATATTTCACAAAAACACATATTCATCGAAATTTTTCACGAAAAATATTTTCATCAAAATTTTCATTGAAGCACATTTCCATCAACAATTTTGACAGAATAAAATTTCATCATAATTCTTTACAGAATTTAAATTTCGTCGAAAATTTTCGACGTAAATATTTTCGTTAAACTTTTTGACAAAAAAATTACTGTCAAAATTTTTAACGAAACACATTTTCATCGAAAATTTTCGACATAAAATATTTCTGTCAAGTTTTTCGGTAAAAAAACATTTCCATCAAAATTTTCAATGGAATACATTTCTGTCAAAAAAGAAAATATTTCCGTAAAAAAATTTCACAGAAAAAATACTATCAAAATTTTTAACGAAACACATTTCCATTGAAAATATTTCGTATAGAGTTTTGACAAAAAACATTTATGTAAAAAATTTTGACGAAAAAAATTCGTCAAAATTCTTAACATAATCCAAATTTTGTCAAAAGTTTTCGACGAAAATATTTTCGTCATACTTTTTGACGAAAAAAATTCCGTCAAAATTTTCGATGAAACACATTTCCATCGAATTTTTTTAAGAAAAAAATTTTCGACTGAATTTTCGATAAAAAAACATTTCTATCAAAATTTTCAACGGAACACAATTTCCTAAAAAAGTTTTGATGGAAATTATTTTCGTAAAAAAATTCGACGAAAATTATTTATGTAAAAAATTTCGAAAAAAAAAAAATTATTCCATCAAAATTCTTTACAAAATCCAAATTCTGTCGAAAGTTTCAGAGAAACATTTTCCTAAAAAAATTTGAAAAAATATTTCCGTTGAAATTTTCATTGAGACACATTTTCATCGAAGATTTTGGACGAAAATTTTTTCTTCATAATTTTTGAAGGAACTCTTTTTTCCATCAAAACTTCTGATGAAAACTAAATTCCGTTGAATATTTATATTGAAATTTTATTTGTGTAAAATATTTCATCGGATAAAAATTCCATTGCTTTCGATGAAAAGTATTCCGACAGAAAAATATTTTTTTGACAGAATTTTTGTCGTTTTCAACGTAGAATTTTTGTTGAAAATATGATCTTTTTTAGTAGTGTGAACATAAATAATTTTGTTTAACAATTTTAAATTAAATTAAATTTATAAAATATAATAATTATATTAATTTTAGTAAAAGGGTAAAATTGTAAAAAAAATTCATTGACCCTCCAATTTCTCCCTTACCAATTTTTAAACTCCCACAAAAGGGAAGGGAATACCCTCCAATTTCCTTCCCCTCCCTTCCCCTTTGATCTCCTTCATTCCCTTCCCCTCCAAACTCCCAAACAAAGCCTTGGGAGTTGGTTTTAGGAGGGGAAGGAAAGGAAATAGAGGGTTTTAGTAAGCTCTTCCCTTGTTTGTGAGTTTAAATAAAGGAGGGGAAATAATTTAGGATTTTTACTAAATCCTCCAAAACCCTCATTCTTCTTAAAATTAAAGTTCCCCCAATTTGGAGGGTTTGAGAGGGGAAATATAAAAAATTATTTATCTACCCTTAGCATTAAAATGTTAAAACTACATAATTGTGAATCATTTGTAAATGCGATATTACTAGAAAAGTGTCAAGTACCGACAGAATTTATTGACGAAAAATATTTCGTCAAAAATAGTGATGAGATTTTTGATGAAAATCATATACGTCAAAAAATTTATGTCAAAACTAAAGACGAAATTAGAGACGGAATCAGATTTTGCAATAATTACTAACATAAATTTTGTACGAAAAAAAAATCAGTCAAAATTATTGATAGAATCTAAATTCCATTGAAACTTTTAACGAAAAAATTTCCGTCCAAAATTTTGACAAAACACATTTCTATCAAAAAGTTTCGACGTAAAACAATTAAGTCAAATTTTTTTACGGAAAACATGTTCATCAAAATTTTTTGCAAAAATTTTTGACAAAAAATATTTCCACCAACCACGGACTTTTTTTTCCATGTGTGGTTAATGGTATGATATTAATTTCTTGGAGCTGTAATGAGGAGGCAATCAAGAACATAAGGGGTTCCTTGTGTTTGACTCTCCTTCTTCTAATTTCAGACTTGATAATTGTGAAAGAAATATTCTGGTGTGGTTTCAAATTCTCTTTGCTCATGATGTGTAATTTATGTGTCATCTTGTTTTGATATGAACAAATTGTATCCTAGAACAAGTTTTAAGTGGTCATGTGATAATCTCGTATATGATTGACAAACTTTCTTAGTGATTTGACAAAGAGAGAATGGATAAAAGAATGTAATTACACAGAACAATTCTAACTTAACTCAGCGCATGTGTGCACGTATACTGAGATTTAATTGGCTCCTCATAAATCACACGGATATGCGAGGGAAAGTAAATATTGTAGGAAAGTATTTATCAGGGTGTGCATCACAACAATTATATTTTCTCCCACTATTTTTTTTTTAAAGAAATAATTTATTTTATTTATGTGTCCAAGATTTTTTTTTTAAAAAAAAGTGTGTTCAATAAGCTAATTTATTTATATACTCAAATAGAGAGAAAAAATATATTTAATTAATAACACGTTTAATAAATAATTATATGTAATACTGACAAAAGATTATACCATACTTGCATTTAATAAACAATGTAAGTATGTAACCAAACACAAATAGCGGGTTATGTTGGGATTTCCAACAAGTTTGGAGCTAGCCGCCCGCTTAAGGATGAGTTAAAATGGGTTTAGTCTTGGGCGGGGTTGAATCAGGTTGATTTTTTATTTTTAAAAAATATATATTAATTGATGATATTTTTCACATTTCTTTTATCATCATTTAATACTTTTTACATCCACGGAGTATATATATATTTTTTTAAAATTATTTTTCTAATATTTTAACGAATTGACAGGGCAGGACACATTGACAGGGGGAGTTGGGTTGGGTTAAAGTTTTCAATGGAGTGAGTTTAATTACCCTCTTTGTCACCTCTTTATCAAAATTGAAATTTAGTGGAGAGGGTACAGAAAATATGTACTACTTTATTCCTCAACCAATTAAATTAAATAATAAATACTATTTTAATTCATAAACATATACATAAAAATATGGGTATTAGTTTTCTCAGTAGGTGATAAATATTATCTCGTACAGACTCATTTGTACAGGTGGAGTGAGTGCATGTACATTCCCCTAAAATTACAATAATAAAAATTATTTACTATGTTATTTATCGCGGCAAAAACCAATTAACTGAGTCCATGTATTATAATTTAAGCAAGCGAGGTTTAAAATTGTCTCATTTGACAAAAAACTCAAAAAATAAATGAACAAATGCATACGATACTCGTAAATTATTGAATTAGTATTTCAAACAGAGGAGACTTTGTCAGTTATATCAACTAGTGGTTTCAAACACATATTTCAACGCATCATCTATTATTGTGACCACTACCAGATTTCTTTAGGTGCAAGGAAGCTGCCAACACTCACCAAAACCACTATTTATTTATTAATTGTACTACTTACCTTCTAAACTTCAATTTCGGAGCATGTCACTCTAGAATATACCATGCCAACAGTTTCGTAGGCAGCTTCACCCATGATGTGACTTAGAAAAATGCCGGTTTTGAAACTTTTATTTCTTTTGAATCCAAATATTTTTCTCAATTTTCCTTTGAATCTTCACTTTTTATCCTTTTTTGGCCGGATATATGATGCAGCTACAGATTAGTCAATGTTGTCTATTTCAATAAGCTATCGTAATAAGTTTCCATTGACCAGTTAAATTTATGATCATTCAATCATGATTAATGACGTAGTAACTGAAAATAAAGTGACGATGGTAACATTTTTTATTTTATTTTTTTGTTAATTGGTGACATATATTTATAGCTTTCCCCGTCTAAGGTATAAACTATGTAAAGGGTTTTTGTCTTTCGTAAGGCTCCTTCCAATTTCTAAGCATTTGCTAGGCAATTTCCAATTGGTCTACACGCTCAAGATTTGTTCACGAGGAAGCAAGTTAAGAAAATTTCGTGGGGACTACGCGTGACGTAAAATAATCTTTCTTAAGTATGTTACATTTCTTAATTAATGCTCTTGCTGGTTCTCATCGGGACAATATAATGTTTCATTGATCTAACTCTACCACCTATAAATAGGACATATTAATCTTGCTGTCTTTCATTCTTAGAACTAGAAGCTAATTGCATTTCTGAAAGAACCGTAGACGTTTCTCAAATTAACTTCCAAAATGACGGTTAGAAATGCTCTCTTTTTTTATTGCACTTAGAAATATATGTCTCTACTATTATGTCTTCTGCATCATCACGCACATAGAAAAAGTTCAATAACCATAATTTCTTCTTTTATCGTCAAGATATACATTGGTTTCGTATCCTTGATTATTGTTATTCAAATTTAACTTGAAAGGATTAAAAGTACTCTAGAGTTCGAGTTTGCCTATAAAAATGTTTTATGTATTCGATGTGTCTGAGACTAGCTCCTAAACTCTTGATAATATCAATAGTAGTAATGGGAAAGTTCAAACAAAATCTGCATTACTATGGTGTTATTAATTATCTTGATCATATATAAATATACATGACCCAAATATATATAAAATGTTGGTTTTTAACTTTTCTTCCTTTTACTTATTTCTTGTGTTTTGCAGATAGTAGAGATGTGTGTGAACATGGACTGTGCAGGTTGCGAGACCAAGATAAGGAAAGCTCTTAAAAAATTACGTGGTACATATATAGAACCTTAACTTTTTGTGCATGAGTTTTGTTAAAGTTGTATAGCTAGATTTACTTTGCACTGACATTATATATATTAGTGCTCACCACACAAGTAATTTAACAAATTCTACATTGATATCCTTATGTATATACCTATTGATTAATGAAATTGTATCAGGAGTTGATAATGTTGACATAGACATGGGCATGCAAAAGGTAACAGTGATGGGTTGGGCAGATTCAAATGAGGTCTTGAAGAAAGTAAGGAAGACTGGTAAGAGGGCAGAGCTGTGGCCATATCCATATAACCCTGAATACCATGACTTCACACGCCATTACGGCAAGAATGATGAAAACGATTCCTACTTTGCATCTTCTAATAAGTCCTCCTCTTCTTACAACTACTACAAGCATGGATATAGTTATGCTGAAGACTTTGGCTATTACCGAAAGCCAGTTGGTGCAACAATGATTAATGACAAGGCCATGACCATGTTCAGTGATGAGAATCCTCATGCTTGTACTATAATGTGAAACATGTGTTAATTAAGCCACGAGCTTTGATTTTGCCTTTTTCTGTTTATAAATGTGGATTATATTTAGAATGTATCATGTAGTGCTATATTACCATAATACATATATGTTTTCCTGTAAACTGTTATCCGTACTTAATGATGGAACACAACACTGCAAAAATTGAGTACACAGTATTTCAACTTTCATTTTTTTTTTGTTATTTTTTTACTAAATTGATGTCTGTGCGTTTGCACAAGTCCTTTAAATCAAATATAAATATTTATTGTATGTTTAAATTAGTTTATATAGTTCAATAAAAGTCTAAAGTCAATATTTTAAATAGCACAATTGATTGATTTTTTTTTTTTGACGTTTTAGATGTCATGTGGACCAGTGTCTTTAGGAGACTTCTACACTGTTGCTTAATTCCCTTCCCTCCAAGCACATTTTATATATATTTGGGGTTAAATTCTAGGGAAAAAATGTGTGTTATTTTAAATGACACACCTTACGTTCTTTCATTCTCACATAGAGGTGAGATCCACATATTTAAAAATTTTTCTCTCCATCTCTCTTCCATGATTTATTTATTTCTCTCACTTAAAATGTAACTTTATGTCATTTTCCTAAAATCTAAGGGTAAAATTAATTAGTCACGACATTATGTATATAAAATATCAAAATTATGCTCAACATTTAGATTCATATCCTTGTAATTAAATTGATATTTTCATTCTCAGAAGCATAGTTAAACCATTAAAATGTGTTTATAGATTAATTAATGAATACAAGTTTGTGTCATTTTAGATAAAATGACATTCTTTTGTTGCATATAATTAGTGATTTTTTACATTCTCATCAATTATGCATCAAACTAATATTATTTTATCTAAAATGACACAGAATTAAAATTATATTATTTAAAATGATAAATATTTTTTTCAAAATTCTAATATGCTATGTTATATGAATGTTCTAAGACTATATTCGACAAAGAATAACATAAATATGTTAATAAATTACAAGGATTTAATTTTATCACAATATCTGCACTCCTCTTCAAGAGTACATGCTAAATCCGAAAAAGCCATCATCAACCACTCACAATTACCGCCAAAAGGAAATAACAAATCTCAAGGAGACACAATCAGTAGGCGGACTCTGTACAAGGAGGAAACTGTTACGATTAAAAAATCTTTGATTAAATTTCTAAGCGAAGTAATTTAGGGTTAATAGTAAAAATCATCGCCCTTTGCGCTACAAAAATTCAAATAGATGTCTACCAAAAAAAAAAAGTTCAAATAGATGAGGAAACCCAAAAAAAACAAAAACAAAATTAACAACATAAAAGAAAACTGTTCAGTTAAATTGGGCAGAACAGCTAGAATTTTATCATATAAGATATATTTAGTGAGATGTAATCGGCATATATTTACTATTTTTTTAAATAATTTCTTAGAACGTTTCTCCAATATATTTTTTAAAGAGATTATGATTTACCCATAAATTACTTAAAAAAACAATTTTCTAGCTACGATAAGAAAAAGCCATGAAGTAGAGGCTGCGTTGGTGTGCCGATGTCTGCGTCTCGTGTTGCGTTATTTGTCGTCTATTCCCTAATATCTGTCGTTTTGTATCACGGTTAGCTTCTTCCCTCAGATGGGGAGAATACAAATCCCATTGCTTGCCCCTTTACCTTTATGACGTCTTAGTCACTCAAACTGAAACTGCACACTGCAACGAGAGAGAGAGAGAGAGAGAGAGAAGGATAAGAAGGGTAATGGTGTGATTTGGTCAAGAAGATTGATAACAACACTTATGACGGTTCTCTGTGTCACTATGCTTTGAAACGAGAGAATTCAGGATTTGCCCCTCTCTCTCTATATATATTATTTTTTCTATTTATATACATGGCAACTGCACCGTTCATTCACGCGCGCTGTGGTTACTCGCCTCGAATCTGCAATCGCAACAAGAGTGTCTCGCAAGCCTCGTCTTCTCATGCTTCATCGTCCTCTTCGCCCTCTTGTTCTTACTCATCCTCCTCTTCCAGCTCCGGTTTGTCTTTCCTTTTTGGTAAATTTTACCTTTCTTTTCATTTTGAATCCCTTACTTCTATATTCCCAATCTTAACATTTTTTTTTCTTAATTGCTGTATTAACCAACTTGATTGCGGATTTGTTAGTGATTTTAACATTAGTTTTCTGATAATTAAAGAGCGTTTTGTGTTTTGTAATGACATCTGACTTTAGTGGAGAAGATAAATACGATTTCCATTTGTACTATGCTGAATTTAGATACTTTGTACTTCTCGAGTCCATCACATCACACGATGGTGTTGGTGTCCTAGACTTGATAAGTGCAACAGAAGGCAGTTGATTGGAATTCAAGTGTAACTCTTTTAAGTTTTAGGAGTTTGTTGATATATCACTTGATACTATGGGCCTAGATGTCTCTTTTTTTTACTTGCATTTGGCAATTGCATATCTTGAACTCATTGCCCTTAATTAAGACAAATGCAGTTTTGGTTGAATAACATTATCTGACACGGAACCGCTCATGTTTCCATAGGAGTGAGTGTAAAGTTAACCACATGTTAGAGCTAGCAGACCTCCCATCATATTAGGAAGAATAAGGGTGAGAGTAGGGGAATAAGACTCTATTTTGTTATTAACAGAAATGCATAACTGTTAGATTGGAGTTGGAGTCCGGAGTTAGTTACAGTCAGTATATGACAATTACAGAGGCAGAGAACTTTAGGATTTGATAGGAATAGAGAGCAAGGGAGAGGCCTGGCTGTGTACCACTGTGTTCTTAACTGTTCTTAATCTCTCACCAGTATCTTTTTTATACCGGTTAGAAGATTGTTTGTGTCATGGATTAAGATAACATTCTTACTTTGCTTCTGATCCAGTTCTATAAGTAAGACATAGTCATTCATTTACATATCTCCAATATTGAGTTCCATGTGTTTATTTAATTTACACTAGATGTGATCGTGCATACATTTGTGCATCACAAAAAATGAAGATAATCACATCTATCTATTAATAGTAGATATGCCCTTGAGGGTGAGCCTTGGCACAATAGTAAGGTTGCTAGTTATGAGATCTAGTTGTGGAAATAGCCTATCTGATCACTGTGGTATGATTTCATACATATGATATGGTGCTCCACGCTAGACCCCACAGTGGTGGGAAACTTGTGCACTGGGCAATACTTTTTGCAGTTATGTCCTCCTTGGTTTGCTTTCTCCACCATTTCTCTGTCACTCTACTTTTTGTTTCTTTTTCTAATTTTCCATGTAAAAGACCATTGTTGGAATTATAGGGTTTAGGTAGTGAAGAGAGATAAGACAGAAAGACCATTGTGAATAATAGTACACTTAATATATGTTGGATACATGTGATACAGTACCATGACCTAATACTCGTATTACTAATACTAGTTCTATTGCCCAAGCCCAATAGCACTAGGACTAACCCTAATATTCTAACAACCATATTAATATTGTTGCAACTATAAATAAATTTTAATTTTGATTAAGGCTGGTAGATGAACTTTTGCAGGTACCAACAGTGGGCAGAGACACCAGGGCCTTAGAGCTCAAGCTATGAGTACTATCACTCATGGAAAGTCTGTTGCTAGCATAGAGAATTCAAAGAACGACCCTGATCATCTCCTTGTTCTTGTTCATGGTATCTTGGCTAGGTATATTTATATTGACGGAATAAAAAGTTGCTTGAGTTATTTTGCATTAAAGTTTGAATGAAGATTGTTATGAGACATGGGTGAAAAGTGAAGTTAATGCACGTAATGCTTTTAATATAAGGTACTATATTCAAGTTTAGCTGAAAAGGATTATGGTTTTTGTTAGAGATGTAATATCAAACCATTCACTTGTCTTCACCTAACAACTTAAACTTTTTGAATAGTTGGTTCATGATATGTTATGAGAGCCTCTAAAATCAACTGTTCTAGAGTTCAATCCTTGTCATCTCCATTTTTTATCTACATTTCAGTCTCAAAGGGCTTTTACGTGAGGCGTGTTAGAGATGTAATATAAAATTATTTATGTTCTTCACCTAATAACTTAAGCTCTTGGGATAGTTAGTTCTAGATAGTTTTCTTCCTATTTATGATTAGTTGGTACTCTTTCCAGTTTTTCTGTCAATTATAAATCTGATTCATTTTATAGAGATAATCAATTTAGAGTCCATTTGGATTGGCTTTTTTTTTTTCTCTCCAAAAACTGTTTTTTTTAAGGAAAAAAAACACTTAAAAAAAAAAAGTCTTTTTGGATGCCTGCTTTTAAAAAAAGGAAAAGTCATAAAAAAAGCCAAAAACTTGTTTTTTTTGGAAGCTAAAAGTTTTAGCTTTTAAAAAAAGCAAAAGTCAAAAGCCAAATATTTTTTTCAACAACCAAATATTTTTTTAAAAATCTAAATAGTTTTAGCTTTTGTAAAAAGCACTTTTAAAATAAGCAAGGCATAAAAAGAACGTTTTTTGGGAAGGCAATCCAAACCGGCTCTTATAATCTAACTTTTTAGCAAATGATGTGATTTGTAATCTCTCAATTTAGCAAATGATGTGGAAAAGTGCCTTTTGTTTTGATGAGATTTTGGAATGCACCACCCCAAAAGCTAGCTCAAAGGGTAGGAATGCCCAAGGCCTTTTAAACCTCACATTAGTTGCCCATACAACCATCGTGGGACTCCGAGTCTCATACCTTGCAAATGGAACCCAACATTCCACCACGTTTCCCTAGTGCGTGCCCCCACAGTCCCACACACACTCCACGTGATGGATGCCCTGATATCATTTGATGAGACCTTGGGATGCACCACCCCAAAAGCTAGCTCAAAGGGTGGGAGTGCCCAAGACTTTATAAACCCCACATTAGTTGTCCATACAACGAGTGTGGGACTCCATGTCCCATACCTTGCAAATGGAACCTAACATAGTCATTTATAGTTTTAACGGTTGTTTTCATCGCGAAATTTGGGGCAATGGATGTCTATCATATATCCACTTCTTTCTGTTGGTCATTTGGTTATTGTTTTGTAATTTAGTCTAATATAAAGTTGTACTGATGTTTTTACTAATACAGTGGAGGGGATTGGACTTATGCAGAAGCAGAATTGAAAAGGCGCCTTGGAAAAAACTTTTTAATTTATGGTTAGTACATCTTTTGTACTTGTGGTTCTAGATGTTATATTATGTTTGACTGCCTTTGTCTGGGGCGACTGATGAGATGCCTTAGCCTACTCAAACTCAATCTACTTTATTATAGTTGGAATTGACTTGCAAAATGATGGAACCAGAAAATTATAACACTGATATTGATTAAACAGTAATTAAACGACAGTATGACAGAGATACAAAGATACAAAAAACAGTAGAAAAGTATAACAGAGATCCAAAGACCAAGAGGAAAAACTCCACTCCAAGACAACATCCCTAGCCTTGAGAGCTTCCCTATTTCCTCTCCAAATTCCCCATCCTAGTTCCCCATATTACAAATGATATTCAGCATAAAGAAATCACACCCTAAATATCTATATATACTAATTCCTAACTAATGGGCTTGGATACTTTTATTAAAGGCCCATCAATGGGTCAAACTGTTTAATGCATGAGAAAGTCCGTTTGTATAATTTGGAAATTAGTTAGTGAGCCTAAGCTGTTTAAGATAACAATATTTGTGTTAATTTTGTGTAAAATTTTCTTTTGTATTGCTTGAGTGCCTCATCCATGAATGTAAAATTATTTGTATAGCAGAAGTCCTTATGAATTATTTTGACGTCTGTAGTAAGTTCATCAAATTCTTACACGAAGACATTTACTGGGATTGATGGAGCTGGAACGCGATTAGCTGACGAAGTGAGTTCTGAGATACTCAAATTTATGTTCCCAAAGTTTGCAAGTCCAATATCAGTTCCGAGAAGTTGGAGTTTCTCTTGAATTGTCTCAAGTTGTCTGGTTTGTTGCCTTTCATCAAAACAGGTCATGCAGATTGTTAAAAAGACCAAGAGCCTGAAAAGAATCTCCTTTCTGGCACATTCTTTAGGAGGTTTGTTTGCTAGATATGCAATTGCTGTCCTTTATTCACCACCTACCTATAATGGGGACCAACCTAGTGATCTAGAAAACAGCATGACAGAAAATTCCCAAAGAATAAGCTTTCCGAAAGGAGGGATGATTGCTGGGTTGGAGCCTAGCAATTTCATTACTTTAGCAACTCCACATCTTGGCGTAAGGGGAAAAAGGCAGGTATGTTCTGGACAATGTAAATTACAGTGCCAATGTTTTTTGCGATATATAGACTTCTTCTGAAACATCTATATCATTGTTTTTTATATTGTCTTGAGTTTTTAAAAACTCAATTTTCTTGGTGCTCTACATTGATGATTCATTGCTTGGCGCTTATGTAATGCTAATGTTTTATTTATGATGAATTAGTGCTTATGTATTGCTTGTTTGGCTTTGGCTCACTCTACTCAAGACAATACTCTATACCTTGATTTTGCTATTGCCTTTGTCAGTGTAGGCACCAGTGCTTTGAGGGGGACTATTCCCTCCAATATACTTGAGTATATGTAACGCAACTCTCCCAAAAGTTTAAGTTATTAAGTGAAGGCGCATGATTGATTTTTATATTTATATTTCTAGCATGCCCTCTCATGCATGAGCCTCTTGGGCTTGAAGGGCTGACAATGTGTAAGTTTACCTATTCTATGATAAGAAATTACAAAAAGCTACCATAGAGGTTTTGATAAGGATCGAACTCTAGACCACTTAGTCATAGAGATTCTGATACTATATCATGAACCAACTATCCCAAAAGTTTAAACTACCATATATTCTAATTTTTGTACCCTATCATTTGTATTTTGAATGTAGAATTAAGTTAAGCCACCCTTTTTGCTTTAGTCACATTTTTCTGCTCATTGGGGTATTGTAGAATTTTATTAAAATTTAAATGGGACATAGTTCTATCTGAGGATTTTTTTACTTACCGAAGCCCTATAATTTTCTCATTAATGAGCATATTATACATATTACTCTTGTATTTGTTTCTGTTTCTACTCTATCCACCCCTTTCTTTTATTATGTTTTGTATTCATTATTTTCTCTCTTTCTCCATATTACTTTAGCTTCTCTATTGTTTTGTTTTAATCAAATTCAAGCATTGATATGCATGACGGCCACCAGCTCCAATGTTTTTCGAATTACGTGATTCACTTTGTTCCCATTTAAATCCTTATTTTATCTTCCTTTATATTGTTGGTGAGCTGAGATTTGAACATGTTGGAATTATGTAGGAAAAGAAGAAAAGAGAGAATAAAGGCTAAATAATCTGAAATTGATATTGATTTGATATAAAGAATGTGTTGTGATGATACAAAAGATAAAACACTTAATTTTATTTATACTGATAGAAAACTCCAAATCCTAACTAAATAAGGAAAAAAATATAAAATTTAAAGAAATATATAAATTATTCTTTAGAGAACTTCTAAAATACTCTACTATTTTAAGATATAGTAATGATATTATGAAATATTCTCAAGATATTCTGATAGACCGAACTATTATCTTTCTTGATTAGTGGATCCGCAGACAATCAGTTTTTCTTACTTAGTTCTTACATTGATTTATGCATGCATGTATTTTTATTTTTATTTTTACACAGGCATACAGCCGTTGAGGAATTTCTAGAACAGAAAAATTCAAGAAATTTTTCCGGAGAGAGATTAGAAAAAGAAAATTTAATAGCACAAACTCTACCCCTCCATAAAATAATAGCTTTCTTCCACTCCATCTTAAAACAAACTGTACTCCAATCTATTTTTCAATCCTACTTTCCCTAAGTATGTTTCGGCTGACCTTGATAATGAGAGAAAATTACAGTAAGATTTATGTTACCCACAAACAACCTAAGAAAATTCGCATTTTACTGGTGAAGTCTTATATTGCAATCATGGAAAAGCTAATTAGAAAATAATTCTAATAAGTGACACTTCGAGTAAATAAAACTGTGAGTGAATTGAATATTTAAACCATCCTTCTCCCAACTCTTTGTTTAGATGTCTCAGTGATGCTGTTCATGTTTCTTAATTTCTACAGAAAATTTACAGGCCATAAGAATTTTGACTGTTTATTATGCATATTCTTCAGCTTCCATTTCTTTTTGGCGTCCCATTCCTAGAAAAGCTTGCTGCGCCAATAGCTCCTTTTTTTGTTGGCCAAACTGGTAGCCAGTTGTTCCTTACAGATGGTAAACCCAACAAACCACCTCTTCTTTTGAGAATGGCTTCTGATTGTGAAGATGGAAAGTTTCTGTAAGTAAAGGAATCTATATGTACTTACTTCATATTCCTCTTCTTAAGTAAAGTAATCTGGTAGTTACAAGATTCTGTTTTGTAGATCTGCACTTGGAGCATTTAAATCTCGCATCGTTTATGCTAATGTTTCATATGATCGTATCCTTTCAGTGTTTTTCCTGTTTTACAACCTGCTAGGGATATCAATGATAATCTTTAGGCTCTCTCTTCCTCAATTTTGGCAATTTCTTTAACTTTATATAGATATGGTTGGGTGGCGCACATCCTCTATTAGGAGGGAAACCGAGCTTAGTAAGGTGAATATTTTCTCCTTTAGGATTATCTCATTTTTTGTTTTTGATGATCTCCAATATTTAACACATGTAACAACAAAATTAACATCTAGTAAGATGCTTACAATTATTCTTAACATCTTGACTGCGTTTATGTCTTGCATTTGTATATATTTACTTGTCTTAAATGTATCACTAAAATGGCAATTTGTAATGTGAGTCCTACAAGAAAAATATCAAGAAAGTAGTGAAAATACTAGAAGAAATAAAATAAATTATTATTAGTTGACTACTTTGTATATACATACAAGTATTAAGTTTCCTTCTGCCCTCCCTCCCCCAGAAATATATAATAAAACTCTCAGGGTACTACCCTTGTAATATATTTCAATAAAAAATGATTTAAAAGTGAAAGTCCAAAGAAATCATAAAATTTGTGCAAATAAATAAGAAAGTTCCTACCTCATAAAGTAACAAATCAAAGATCCAGATATTTAAGGATTTTTATGTAATCAGAGAAACAAAACCATGGAAAATGAGATAAAATACATGAACTTGAAGCTACCACAGCAAAATGTCAGTGGGACATTGTGGAAAAAATAAATGTATAAAATTTGTCAGAAATGAGAGAATTGAGGTTCCATCAAAATGTGACTATAATTCATTGTTTAATTCTTCTAAAAGTACTTCTGTATCTCACTTGTGAAATGATGAAACCTCAATTTGATTGTGAATTAAAACAAAAACAAGTAACAAACAATGACAGTAATGAAACAGTTCCTATCACTAGCAGGAAACACTAAACATTGGCTAACATAGCCTTGAAGGAAATATAAAACTGAATGGAAAATAACTAAGGGACTCCACAGTACCCTCTCTCCCCAATCACCACTGAATTCAATAAGATTCTTCATTCCTACCCTCTATTACACATTCCATGCCTTATATTCCCCTTACACCCCTGTACCTTCTCTCTCCTCTAACAAACTCCTCGTGCCAACATCTCCATTCGTTATCATCAGCGTTGCATCCTTCTTTGTGTCCGTTATTTCGTTCTGACTAGTCACACTTATATTACTCTTTGTATCAGCCATTTGCTTCTCATCATTAACTCCTGGATTCACCTGGACTGGCCCAATCTTTGCAGCCTGCAACTTTGGATTAGTTTGCTCAAACCCAACCTTTTCAGCTTGAATGTCCCTTGCTGGACTCTCTTCATTAAGCCCACTTGGATTCTCTACATTACGCCCCGCTTGCCTCATTTTTCCTCTCCTTCTACTGTAAACCTGTTTCAGCCTCTCACCTTGAAACTTCAACAGATTAACAGTTGGTTGGGTACCCAAAGCATTTTCAATTATGAGGATGGTTTTATAATTTGCTCCCTGTTAACTCAGTTCATTAGTTGCCTAATTTCCAGACCCAGTGTCCCTTATAATTACTTAAATGAGAAATTCCAAGTGGAAGTTCCTATCACTGCAGAGTCACAGCATGTTAGCATAAGATGAAATCCTGTATCCAGAAATGCATGTGGTAGTGGTCGTAAGTTGTATCTGCATCACTTGATACCTGCAAAACTAGTGTTCTTGAATGTCTACAGTAATTCTTTTGAAAATAAATAAATAAATAAATGAGGGATTGGAGTTATTGACACTGCAACTAAAATATTGAATGGTGCTAATTCTTGCATCCAAATTTGCTAGTGTCAGGTTCTATTTTGCAAACTTGGAAGAGAATTATTAAATTTTGGGAAAAGGGCAAATGTCGGTATCCTCATTGTTTAGTGCAGATTCTGTATTGAAAACTGGGAAGAATAATTATTTAACATACGAAAAAGGGAAACGCCTGAACTGTGTTAAGAACGTGTATATGTTTCTAGAGGACCAACATTTTCTATATTGTATTTGGCAGCCTCCTCGCCAATCTTTAGATGGATACAAGCATGTGGTCGATGTGGAATACTGCCCCCCGATCCCTTCCGATGGGCCTCATTTTCCTCCAGAAGCAGTGAAAGCAAAGGAGGAAGCACAAAATGCGCCCAATACCCAGAAGACTGTGGAATATCATGAAATTATGGAAGGTGCTTATTAATAGTAACTGAAGATGTATCAATAATCTGTTCGGTCACTTTTATTGTTCCACTAAAACAACTATGGATCTTTTTTTATAACAGATGAGATAATACGGGGATTACAGCAGTTGGGATGGAAAAAAGTTGATGTCAGCTTTCACTCAGCATTCTGGCCTTTCTTTGCTCATAACAACATTCATGTACTGCATCCACTAAATCCGTCTAGGATGATGATGTTATCATTGGTAGAGAGTTTTTAACTTGAGTGTTGTCTAATTTTCAGGTGAAAAATGAATGGCTTCACAATGCTGGTGTAGGAGTAATTGCTCATGTGGCTGACAGCTTAAGACAGCAAGAAGCATATATCATCAATTTTGGCTGCTAGCTTGTAACTAGTGTATGTAATTTCACTATTCCTAAGACACGACTAACTGCACAATACAAGATGAAGAAAATCATTCTTTCATTTTAATAGTCATTCATATATTTGCAACATTTTATTACGAACGTATGTTCATACAAGCATATAGTAGTTCTTAATGGCGGTTGTCATGGAACTTGGTAGAAAGATATATTATCGTACCAATGACAACAAAATGTGGTTTGTGCGTATTAAAATGACTGGTATAGATACGAATTTAGTAGTGGGAGCACACATATGAGCTTCTACATATTTGGGGATAATCTTCATGAGTTTTGTCCTTGTTATGTGTTTCAATTGTCATTGACATGATTAACTTAGGCTGGCTTTTGAGCTGTCTCTCTCGCATTATTTATGATGCTCGGGGTGTAATTTCAACTTGGAGCTGTGACCTTGACTTTTTATTATAGGAGAAGAAAAAAGATTGTCCAAAATTTTCTCCTGTTCTGATGTTGGATCTGATCCAAGACTTAAGCAATTGGTTTTTTTTTTTTTTTTTCAAGGTATAGCCATCAATTAGATTTTTTGTAATCTACATATACCACACCTCCGGGTATGGTTTCCGTTTGCACATGTTGGAGGTGATGTTTGTAACTTAAAAATGACCTATGTGAGCTGGATGATGGTATCTTCTTATTTACTAGTACTCGCCAGAAGCTAATACTTAGTTTTATGTTACAGTCTCAATTTTCGGAAGTCGTGGTTTGAGGCAAATGGGAGATAAAAATGATGGCTATTTTGTTTGACCGGATGGCTTCCTAGAATAGCAATCTGCAGCCTCTACTTACGGAATGTTACTGACAATTCAATCATAGTTAGTATATGCTTAGAGTGTTTTTCCCACCTCAGTAAATCGTTAAATTAATCCTTGAAATATTAAAATGTTATATTGTATTAGTTTTCTAAATATTTGATATTAAATTAATTTTTTTATAGATAATAAATATTTTCCAAATTTGTTTTCCTGTTTTTTTTTATCGTTTTAGTTCTTAATAGAGACCTATTGTAACACCCCAAATTCTAACAATTTATAATAGCATAAATAAATTCAATAATTTTTATAAATAACAGCGGAAGTTCAAAATAATCAAATTTGGGAAGTGTTACCGCCGCGCTTGTACTGTTGTCAAGCGCAAGGCTAACTTTATTACATTAAAACAAAACTAAAACTAAAGTTTAAATAAAGAAAATATGTATTATGCATTTATTTAAATCTCATAAACTAGCCAGAAAAGTCTGCTTTGTGATCTCACTGCCCACAGCTAGCCCCATCCTTTACAATCCGCTTCACTGAAAATCTGCTCCCCCGCATCCCAGCAGGATCATTGCAGTCAAACAAACACAAAAGTCAGCAAAGCTGGTAATCCCAATCATAATACAATTAATGTAATTAATAACAAATTAAATCAAATACATATAATCAAATTTGATAAATCAATTCCACATTAATTAAATCAAATATCAATATAATATTTATCATATATATTCTTAATCATAATCACATCAAATTATCATCTTCAACATATATTCACATCGATCAAATTTCATTCATAATCTTTATTAAGTTTATTTAGTGGAGTAGTGGGAAGAGAACCATGGTAGACCCGGGAAACCCTGCCAGTCTACCCTGTGACCCGGGAAACCCTGCCAGTCACAAACAAATCACATTGGCCATAATCAATTCACATCTTCCTAGCGTCCCGGATATCCTGCCAGACACCTCTTCCCAAAGTTGCTACTAGTATCCCGGGAAACCCTGCCAGATACCACTTTGAGAAGAACGGATATTCTCTGTTCACACCGTATAAATATATCGGAGGCATAAAGCCCAAGGTTGTGTTCATCACTTTGGGAGGTACCATCCCAAAGCTATCTTCCCACTATTATTTATTACAATCACACACAATCAATTCAATCTTATCACAAATAGTTTTCATGATTTCACATCAATTCAATCAAGAATGTAATTTCTAAATTCAACCTTTCGATAATATCATAATTTCCAAGTTCAATCTTTCAATAATATCATAATTTTAATATTCAACATCTATCATAGAAAAACCCAAATTCAATCATCATATCAAGAGTTTCCAAAGAAAAATCCAAATATTCACATCTAATAAATTTAATAGGAAATATAACTATAGTTCCCTAAGCATCGACATTACATCAAAAATTCATATAAAGCTAACCCTTGACTCTATAGGGATTAGGATTACACCTACCAAATTTCACATAAAATATAACCTAAAAATACCTAGGGATTAGGATTACACATACCAAATTTCACATAAAATATAATCTAAAAATACCTAGGATTAGGATTACACATACCAAATTTCACATAAAATATAATCTAAAAATACCTAGGATTAGGATTACACATACCAAATTTCACATAAAATATAACCTAAAAATATCTAGGGATTAGGATTACACATACCAAATTTCACATAAAATATAACCTAAAAATATCTAGGGATTAGGATTACACATACCAAATTTCACATAAAATATAACCTAAAAATACCTAGGGATTATGATTACACATACCAAATTTCACATAAAATATAACCTAAAAATACCTAGGGATTAGGATTACCTGGTCTCCGTTTTCGCTAACTTCTACAAGAAAAGAATAATTTGGGGCAGAGAACCGGTTGATGAAAATAATTAAAATAAACTTTTTGGAGTGAGAAGAGAGAGAAAGTAGTAGAGGAGAAATGTTGAAGAGTTAATTGGTTTGGTTAGGCTAGGCCTCTATTTATAGTTGAAATTTTGGGCTTATACATTACTGACTCCACGCTGACTCATCATATCTAAACAATTTATGTTTGTTGACTCATCATATCTAAATAATTTATGTTTGTTGACTCATCTTATCTAAACAATTTATGTTTGTTGAATCATCATATCTAAACAATTTATGTTTGTTGACTCATCTTATCTACACAATTTATGTTTGTTGAATCATCATATCTAAATAATTTATGTTTGTTGAATCATCATATCTAAACAATTTATGTTTGTTGACTCATCCTAATCCAATCAAACATTACCAATCAAATAATCAAACATTAAAGCATAATAATCACAATTTATCATCCATTATTATTATTACTAATTTATAATTTATTACTATTATTAATATATTGTATTATAAATTACTATTATTTTCCTGGGATATTACATTCTACCCTCCTTAAAAGAAGTTTGATCCTCGAAACTTAAAAGTTTGATTTTCTCAATTAACTAAAGGCATAAGGTTAAAGTTAATAAAAATATGGGGTATTACATTCTACCCTCCTTAAAAGAAGTTTCGTCCTCGAAACTTATTTTTTTTATTTTTTTGAAACCCCCTTAAAAAATAAGCAAACAACCAAGAGTAATGCATAATTAAGAAAACAAGAACACATATTATGCAATGAATTTATAACACTACAAATTAATGAATTGTTAATTTAACCAAGCTAAAAGAAAAAAAAAAATCGAAACTGAATATCTTCTTTAAACAAATAGAAACTTTTATTGCATATATCATCTTTCATTTGCTAGAAAAAATTTAATCAATTCAATAACAATTCTAAAAGAAAGCTAATTACTTTTATTAAAATAAGAATGAGTTACTAAAGATAGCGTATAAAAAAATTAAAAATAATATCAATAATAATTTTAAATCACAAAATAATTCCAAACATATAATCATCAAAATTTCAAAGAAATAAATCATATTTAAAGGACAAGAAAAATAACCCTTCACTACCCACCTCTCTCGATTTATTTATTTATCTTATGTCCTATTATTTTATTTCTTTTTTTTTTGTATTTATTTAACTCAGGGATCTTTGATCCCTCGAGTCGGTATAAAAAGCAAACCCTAGCCGCAACCAAGGGCTCTGATACCATTTTGTAACACCCCAAATTCTAACAATTTATAATAGCATAAATAAATTCAATAATTTTTATAAATAACAGCGGAAGTTCAAAATAATCAAATTTGGGAAGTGTTACCGCCGCGCTTGTACTGTTGTCAAGCGCAAGGCTAACTTTATTACATTAAAACAAAACTAAAACTAAAGTTTAAATAAAGAAAATATGTATTATGCATTTATTTAAATCTCATAAACTAGCCAGAAAAGTCTGCTTTGTGATCTCACTGCCCACAGCTAGCCCCATCCTTTACAATCCGCTTCACTGAAAATCTGCTCCCCCGCATCCCAGCAGGATCATTGCAGTCAAACAAACACAAAAGTCAGCAAAGCTGGTAATCCCAATCATAATACAATTAATGTAATTAATAACAAATTAAATCAAATACATATAATCAAATTTGATAAATCAATTCCACATTAATTAAATCAAATATCAATATAATATTTATCATATATATTCTTAATCATAATCACATCAAATTATCATCTTCAACATATATTCACATCGATCAAATTTCATTCATAATCTTTATTAAGTTTATTTAGTGGAGTAGTGGGAAGAGAACCATGGTAGACCCGGGAAACCCTGCCAGTCTACCCTGTGACCCGGGAAACCCTGCCAGTCACAAACAAATCACATTGGCCATAATCAATTCACATCTTCCTAGTGCGTCCCGGATATCCTGCCAGACACCTCTTCCCAAAGTTGCTACTAGTATCCCGGGAAACCCTGCCAGATACCACTTTGAGAAGAACGGATATTCTCTGTTCACACCGTATAAATATATCGGAGGCATAAAGCCCAAGGTTGTGTTCATCACTTTGGGAGGTACCATCCCAAAGCTATCTTCCCACTATTATTTATTACAATCACACACAATCAATTCAATCTTATCACAAATAGTTTTCATGATTTCACATCAATTCAATCAAGAATGTAATTTCTAAATTCAACCTTTCGATAATATCATAATTTCCAAGTTCAATCTTTCAATAATATCATAATTTTAATATTCAACATCTATCATAGAAAAACCCAAATTCAATCATCATATCAAGAGTTTCCAAAGAAAAATCCAAATATTCACATCTAATAAATTTAATAGGAAATATAACTATAGTTCCCTAAGCATCGACATTACATCAAAAATTCATATAAAGCTAACCCTTGACTCTATAGGGATTAGGATTACACCTACCAAATTTCACATAAAATATAACCTAAAAATACCTAGGGATTAGGATTACACATACCAAATTTCACATAAAATATAATCTAAAAATACCTAGGATTAGGATTACACATACCAAATTTCACATAAAATATAATCTAAAAATACCTAGGATTAGGATTACACATACCAAATTTCACATAAAATATAACCTAAAAATATCTAGGGATTAGGATTACACATACCAAATTTCACATAAAATATAACCTAAAAATATCTAGGGATTAGGATTACACATACCAAATTTCACATAAAATATAACCTAAAAATACCTAGGGATTATGATTACACATACCAAATTTCACATAAAATATAACCTAAAAATACCTAGGGATTAGGATTACCTGGTCTCCGTTTTCGCTAACTTCTACAAGAAAAGAATAATTTGGGGCAGAGAACCGGTTGATGAAAATAATTAAAATAAACTTTTTGGAGTGAGAAGAGAGAGAAAGTAGTAGAGGAGAAATGTTGAAGAGTTAATTGGTTTGGTTAGGCTAGGCCTCTATTTATAGTTGAAATTTTGGGCTTATACATTACTGACTCCACGCTGACTCATCATATCTAAACAATTTATGTTTGTTGACTCATCATATCTAAATAATTTATGTTTGTTGACTCATCTTATCTAAACAATTTATGTTTGTTAAATCATCATATCTAAACAATTTATGTTTGTTGACTCATCTTATCTAAACAATTTATGTTTGTTGAATCATCATATCTAAATAATTTATGTTTGTTGAATCATCATATCTAAACAATTTATGTTTGTTGACTCATCCTAATCCAATCAAACATTACCAATCAAATAATCAAACATTAAAGCATAATAATCACAATTTATCATCCATTATTATTATTACTAATTTATAATTTATTACTATTATTAATATATTGTATTATAAATTACTATTATTTTCCTGGGATATTACATTCTACCCTCCTTAAAAGAAGTTTGATCCTCGAAACTTAAAAGTTTGATTTTCTCAATTAACTAAAGGCATAAGGTTAAAGTTAATAAAAATATGGGGTATTACACCTATATGATAGTATTTTAAATTTTTGAAGAATTAATTTAGTTACATATTTTTAAAGGAATAATACAGTAATACTTAATTTTTAAAAGATTCATTTTAATTATATTTTTTTTAATGGAACCACATATATCCTTGTAGATTTGGCTAATTTTAAAATGTCAACTTCAAGCAATTATATGCTGTGATTTGTTAAATTTGTATTTAGCAAAACTTGTACTTAAAATAGTAATGAAAAAAATTAGAAAGTTATTACTAAAGTAAATAAAGCAAAATCAAATATGTACATAATAAAACCTTCTTGCCAAAACCACCTTAATCCGTGGGGCTTCGCTCGGTCAAAAGGTAATAACTATTTAGATAAGCCCGCGGTTTTAAATATGATCTCTGTAGCCTTCCTCCAATTACTTTATCAATTGATGTTGTACCTTTTCAAAATAAATTATGCCCTTGGCGAGGTTGGTATATTTTTGTGCATAGAAATCCACGGTCAAACATCCATTATTCCTCTATACATTATTTCTACGTTACACGATCCTCACTCATGACCTTTTTTACCATCAAGCTAACAAGATTTAGCTTATAGCGAGGGCTTTGAATAGATTAATCAAATTTTAGTGTCACTGTTGTAAAAAGAATAGATTTAAAATAACCATAATTAATCAAACTTCTAAATTCATATTTATTGAATCGTTTTCAGTATAACATTTATTATTGTTATTATTGAAAGAGTTTTATTTTAATTATAAATATGTGACATCAAAATCATTTTAATTATAAATGATAGTAAAAAAATATTAAAAGTAAGTTAAAACTCTATTTTATTAATGTTCTTTCATTAATTAGGGTGTTCCTTAATTTGGATATTAATAGAATATGTGTTGGGCTCGGTGCTAGGTCATCCACCCTTACTTAATCAGATTGATTATGAAATTTTATTTTTGGACATAATTCAGCTAACGTCTTTCAGGTTCAGACATTGGTGGTAATGTATTTTCATAAAAATATGATATGTGTATTATGTTTTACATCTTAATTACGAAAATTCTAAAAAGACAGATGAAGTAATTAAAAAAATAATATCCATGTTGTGTTTTAATTCTCAAAATTTTATCTACTATACCTATACACACATGAGCACATATGGGCCGGCCATGTAAGTAAACAAATATATATATATAAAGGATAAAATTATAGGGAATAACATCTGTCATTTTAAAAGATATAAGCTTATATCCTTTTAGATCTTAACATTTGATTTCCGTTCATCAACGGTTATAATTTATTGAATTAAAATTATTAATTAATGAATAATAAACTTGGCCTATTAAGTTTGAACCAATAGATTATAACCGTTGATGGACGGAAATCAACGGTTAGGATCTAAAATGATATAAGTTTATATCCTTTAAAAGGATAGATTTTTTCCCAAAATTATATCCTTCAACATAAGAAAGATTAATCCACACAATTTTACATGTATAGGAAATAAATTATTAGAGATATTAATCTCTTAATAAAAATAATTTTAAAGAAAAAATATGTATCATTTTAAAGAACATAAAGTTGTGTCATTTAAAAAGAGAGAATGATATAAATCATGGAAGAGTAAATCCTTTTTTGTGTGAGAGTGAGATGAGGTAATGTTTGTGATTTAAAGTGACACAGTTTTTTTCCTAATTTTACATTTTATTCTTGGATGAGTTTTGGAATTTCAATAACCATCGAACCCCAATCAATTTGCCTCGCTTCCAACCCCACTCACCACTCTCTGCCGTGACCGTCACTTTCCAATCACTTATCTCCAAACCCAAAAGGCCAAAGCGTCATAACCACTCTCAGAATAGCGCGTGGGAAGAGCCCCTCCCCCACGACCACGACCACGACCGAGCAGTGCCGTCGTGGCCTGTCTCACTGTCTGTCCCCAACCAAAACTTGATAGTTGGAAATGCAATCCATATAGAGAGAGAGAGAGAGACAGAGAGACGGAAGTGTGAGAAAAGGGATTTCTAGAGTGAGAAAGTAAGAGGAGAGAGAAAGGTAGCAGATCGTCCATGGCGTCCATCAAGGAGCGTGAAAACTTCGTGTACATCGCCAAGCTTGCTGAACAAGCCGAGCGCTACGAAGGTCCCTTCCCTTTCTGTCTCTCTCTAACCCATTTTCTTTACTTCCAGATTTTCATGAAGTTTACTTCTTCTTTTTTTTACCCCTCTGGTTCCTCTGTATTGAGATTTGAGAGTCTCCACCGTGCTGAGCTTGACTTTTTATCTGAACATCACTTTTTTTTAAATAAAAAAAAAAAACTTTGGTTTCTGGGTTACACTGTTGGATGTTCTTTTGTGCTGATTTCTTTCACAGTTTATTGGAATTGAGAGGAAAATTGGAGTTGGGGTTTTGAGTTTTCTTGAAATATATTATAAACTTTCATGTTTGTGTGTTAGAAATGGTGGAAGCAATGAAGAATGTGGCGAAGCTAAATGTTGAATTAACTGTTGAGGAGCGAAACCTTCTTTCAGTTGGGTACAAGAATATAGTGGGTGCTCGTAGAGCTTCGTGGAGGATTCTTTCCTCGATTGAGCAGAAGGAAGAAGGTAAAGGTAATGATGTGAGTGTCAAGCGGATAAAGGAGTATAGGCAGAAGGTGGAGTCTGAGTTGTCTAAAATCTGCGGTGATATCATGACTGTTATTGATGAGTACCTTATACCCTCGAGCTCTGGTGGGGAACCTAGTGTATTTTTCTATAAAATGTGAGTATTTTTGTTCTTCAGCTCTCTCTATCTTTCTGAGAATTTAGAGTTTTATTGTGTTTTGATTTCTCCTTTATTATTTGTAGGAAAGGGGACTATTATCGATACCTGGCAGAATTCATGTCTGGTGATGAGAGAAAAGAGGTTGCTGATCTTTCCATGAAAGCATATCAGGTCTGCTTGTATTCAGAATTCTTGTATCTTTGTGGTTTAAAAAGTCTTTATGTTTGTTACCTGTCATGCCTGGTAATTCATGATTTGTGTTGTGGACTATATGGTTGCTTGGCATGTCTCTGTTAACTGAAGACAGAGAAGAAAATAGGTTTCTGTTTCCTGTTTCCTTTATTAATTCAAAGTCTTTCTTATTGGTATTGTTTTGTTGCTAAGCTGATAAAATTAATGAATGTCAGACGAAAGTGCAAACATTATTAGCATGTGTCCTTTTTTTCCCACTGAAGGTAATAGTTAACAATCTATTATTGTAGTATAAATCCTTTGATTGGATTAACTTCAACTCCATTATTAATTTTTCCCACCGGTGATGTGAACTTTAAAGAAAGGACTCAAATGGTTCTTTATCACTAAGATTCTATACTTGCGAAGGAGGAAAAGATGAAGTGAGAATTTGAAGTTTATATGTGCCTGTTTTATGAGAAAAAGAAATGATTGAGTGGAGCAGTCACTTTTATGTGTTTCATTTATTTTTGGGTAGAGGAAAGGGGGAGTTGGGACACATGAGGGTAGTGCTTATTCTTCATGCATGACATTCATTATACCTTATATTTGTCCCATGACTACCTATGACCATCACCAGTTCATGTTAATCTGAACAATTAGTAAATATTGCAGTTGGCTTCCGCTGCAGCAGAGGCTGAGTTACCACCCACTCATCCCATCCGATTGGGTTTGGCTTTGAACTTCTCTGTCTTTTATTATGAAATCTTGAATTCTCCTGAAAGGTATGCCTATTATTACCTTTTTCCGACTGTGTTCTTCTTTAACATCCCAAGTCATGTGCTAAGTGTCTAAGTCAATCTGTTTGACAAATTTAATATGGTAACCTCATATTCCAGGGCCTGTCACCTTGCTAAGCAAGCATTTGATGAAGCAATCTCTGAGTTGGATAATCTGAATGAGGAGTCTTACAAAGACAGCACACTTATTATGCAGCTTCTAAGGGACAACCTCACCTTGTGGACTTCTGACATCCCGGAAGAAGGAGGTAATCGTTATTGGAGATTGGTGTTGCCTGTCTCTATGTTACTTGAACTTGGTATATGAAATTCTTTATTTATTTGTCAGAGTGTCGATTTCAGTTATAGTAGACATTGTCATGATTTATGGTTCGTGTGGTTGTTTGTCTGTGGCTATTGTGACTTCCTTTTGTTTGATGTTTTGTTATTTGGAGGTAAGTTTATTCCGATGACAAGCTAGTTTCAGGTGGGCCATTGTGGCTGTGATTTTGTTAACACAATTCCTACTGACTAGATAGAGATCCTTACTTCATTGGGTCTCAGAAGTCAGAACAAGATCCGAAGGAAGATATGGCAATAACTCCTAAGAGAACTAGACCTTGATTTTTTGCGAGAAATGTCAACATTCCTCTAATTGCAAATGCTTGAAGAAATGTTGATTATCCCTTGTCTTTTGTTTAGTGTTTATTTTAGAATTAGAATTAGGTTAAGAGTTATTGTTTCCAGATACGACCTTGGTATGACACCGGGATATGGCATTTTCTTAAAGATTATGATATGGGCCTGGATATGAAAAAGAATATATATATATATATATATATATATATATATATATATATATGGGAAAAGTATTTCTACAGCCACTTTAGATAAGCTTATCTACAGCTGCCATTTTTAACAATGTTGGGAGAACATAGTTATAACACGAAAGTTGCTTTTTTCTCTCTCTCTCCACGTCAGCAGACAGGTTTTGAAAAGTAACTGAGGAGAAAGAACAAAAAAAACAAACTTTCGTGTTATAACTATGTTCTCCCGGGAGAACATAGTTAAAAATGGTGGCTATAGATAAGCTTATCTAAAGTGGCCGTAGAAATGTTAACCCCTATATATATAAATATATATATATATATATAGCATATTAATTGGTTTTGGTGTATTATGAGGTGAAGTTTTTCCTAGTCCTTCGCTTTGTTTTTCAGCTCTTCATTTTCCCTGGTTAATTAATTGTATACCTCCTTTTTTAACAGTTGAAGAACAAAAGGTGGACTCTGCCCGAGCTGCCGGAGGTGAAGATGCATAGGTAGGTTATGAACAGACTTAGCAGATGTTATTGTGTTTTACATTTTACCATAGTGAAGTTATATTTTGCAGTTAAGTGAAGCAGATATTGGTTAGGAATTTGTGGTGTGCATACGAGAAGGCTAGTCTCTTGCAACTCTTGATAGTTTATCACTAGAAAATTACCCTAGGGCTTTGTGAATCTTTCATGCTATGCATGTCTTATCTGCTACTACTGGAGACAGGAGTTGAGATTACATGTTTAATTTGGTTGTAACTTAGTTTATTATTGCTTCATTTTGACTTCATCTTTCCAAAAGAATGCTTGGCTTGGATTCCTTCATTAGTTTTATAGTTTACGTAGATAATATTTATTTAAAAATTCTGCGAATCATTTTATATTTGACATATCCCAATTTCTTTCAAGTGATTTAACTTGCCGATTTTAATTGTATAACTCTTACGTAAGAGAAATATTGCCAAGTCCTATATTAGTTTCTCTGTCTATCTTTTGAAGATTCAGACTGTTTTTATTCGAATTATAGAGCTTTTCCCCCCTTGTGCTATTAAATTTGCAAATTGGAATTTTACTTCCCAAAACCTAAACGATTTGGAAATGTGATATGGAGCGAGTCACGGCACTTATTCACCTACCATTGTTTATAATTGAATAGTTGTACGTATTTTTGTACCATTTGTCTCTCACTTAATAATTTTCCTTTGATAAAGTTAAATATATTATGAGCGTACCAAATTTTAATTGCACGTGGGTTATTTATTTATTTTATACAAGCAATTGCTTAAGCACTTCCAAGTAGAGTGATTGTTAAATAAAATTCTATCCATATATTTCAGAATTTTAACCATTATAAGTAAAGTTTAACTGATATTACTGCTGCGACTGACTATTATTGAATAATCCCTAGTTTAAAATTGTATTATGATTTAGCTTATGGGTAAAGTGTATATTATTTTAAAGGATGTAAAATTGTGTCATTTTAAGAGAGAGAAAGAGATAGATAAAGGAGGAGAGAGAGTTGACAGAAAAAAAATAAAGGTGTGAGTCTCACCTGAAAGGATATAAGTTGTGTCATTTAAAAGGATAAACATTTTTCCCTTAGCTTATAATGATTTAAACTCTTTCTCTTCACATTATTATTTTTATTATATCTAGTAGAAATTAAACATGTAACATGTTTTAATAATTTAAGCATATAATTTAAGGCAGAAACTAATTGGAAAACAATTTTCCGAATATAAAAATGTATTTCAGATGGTGATAATAGGTTATATAGTCAGTGCTGATCAAAGAAATTAGGTTCCACTTCAACTTTTTACTCTTTAGCTGGTAGTCACGACTAATTATTATATGTCTTTCGAGTTCAGATGGCATATAGTGCAATCTCATACTAGTTCCACTCTATTAACAAAGGGACTTGAGGCCCCATTATGGACACAAAAAGAGGTTAGGTGAGGGAGAATGAAAGAGGAAATAGCGGGTCAAAACAACATTTTCGACCATCAGAAAAATAAGGGAGAATTGAGAGCCTCACAGAATTAACAGACAATGCTAAAATAAGGTAAACTATTTATGACACTAAATATAACCTTCTATCCCTTAGATACACAGTCCTCCTATGAATCAAATCTCCATCCAAACCAATAATAACATCAGGATTCACAATGGCCAAGTCTATCATCATCGTTGCTTCTGCCCTTTGTTTCTTGTCATTCTTTGGTTCAGCTTATTGCCAGGACCGCTTCTTTATTGAGGGCTCAGTCTACTGTGACACATGCCGCACTCAGTTCCTCACAAGGGTCAGCGAGTACATGTCAGGTACATATTTCATACACACCCTTTCATATAAATCCTTCTTAACAGTATAACATAATAAAAACCTTATATCTTGGCACAATAAAGGGCCGACCCAGTTCAAATACTCACTTCGTAAGTGTCTGAGGAAGAGAATATTCTAGGCAGTCTTTCCTCTATTTTTTTGCAGAGAGACTGATTCGAACCCACGACCTGACACACCAAGGCAAGCAAGCTTACCGCTGAGCCAAGCCGGCCCTTTAAATATTTTTTAATCCATTTACTTTTTTGCATGAATCATGCAACATGATACAAAGCTAACAGCATGCAATTGACAGTTCCGATGTTATATGAATTTCAATATAAATGAGAAGGGTTTATCATCTATCATTTAACATGACCACAAAAAAATTCCTACACACACAACATTTTGTGGGGCCCGCAGCAAAAAAAAATCCGGCACGCAGAACGAATCTCTATAACATAATACAATCACTTTTCCTACAACATAACTCTTATAAAACCCAAATGAGAAATGAATTCTTTCATGTCTTATTTTAGCCTAATCACATCATGAGAAAAATCACGGTCATGGTTATGATAATTAAAATGAACATTTCTTCTTTTATAGTTAAGAATTTTGCCATTAAAATTGTGACTATATGTCAATGAATTATAGAGATTTTCTAAGATGATGACGTGGTTATGTTAAAATGAGATGATGATCCATTTCCACAATGAGCAAATATAAAGTTACAACTTACAAGCCATAATATATGTTAGCTGTGTACTATATATGATTAAGAATCTGAAATGGAAATGTGGCAACATGGTGAAGGTGCAACCGTGAGAGTGGAGTGCAAAGATACTGAGAAAGGAACTATGACATTCAGCAAGGATGCAGTTACTGATAGTAACGGGTCCTACAAAGTAGAGGTGGATGGTGATCATGAAGAGGAGGTTTGTGAGGTTAAGCTTATAAAGAGTAGCAGGGAAGACTGTGGAGAGGTTGACACTGCTTCTCACCTTGAACAAGCTGCTATGATTAGCATCACAAGCAACAATGGAATTATGTCACCAATCCGCACTGCCAACCCTCTTGGTTTCTTGAAGAAGGACCGTCTTCCAATATGCTCTGAGGTGTTCAAAGAGCTTGGACTTTTGGACGATGGCACCATTGAATCATGAACAACATAGAGTCATAGGAATCACTTTTAACTATTATAGAATAAAGCATGGATCAATCTTTTTTATTCTTTCTTATGATCATGAGTTTCTCTAGCCTCGAATTCTTTGACTGGTACTACTCCTATTTCATATTTGTTGTTGGTAGGTTTTGTGTTTGTGCTCTAGAATTTGTAACAAATTAAGAATGCAGAACACGAATAAATCTTACGTGCATCTGTTCACCTACATTCAGTGCATTCCATCAATGAGAGCATTACATATCAGAGAAGAGAGAGAATTTGTGAGAGAAAAGATAATTTTGGTTGACATCTATTATTTTCATTGGTGAGATGCACTGAATCTTTTGGTACAGCAGTAGCACCAAAGATTTATTTGCATAACACACCGTGCAAGTATACACTGCTGCAAGCAGTATAATTTCCCTCGGAAAAAATTAATTAGTTAATGAAGTCTAAGTGAAGCTTTTTTTGAGTGATTGCATGAGGGTAATTGAATGCGATTAACAATAGAAAAGAAAAACACTGAACACAACACAAAATGGTAACTGAGTTGAACAAATATCACGAATATCACAATATAGAAATAGATTGAGCTTTGATTTTCTCAAACACTGCATTAAAACTACAAACTCCAGAATTCCCTGCAGTAACCCATTTTAACCCTGATACATACTTCCAAATGAGCACAGGATCTAAGGCTACATGTAATAGTTCCATCCCTAGAGTTTACAAAAGGACAGATGCAATCTTTTACACAGTCCACACACATTGATAAAGGTTGATCCAGATCTAACTCCTTTTCAGAAATCCAATCCTAAACGTCTAATTAATTTTGGCTAAGATTCTAATCGAATTTAACAAGTAAGCGTGATAGCAAACAAAATTGAAATTAAAAGGAACATATTGTTTCACCAAAAAAAAAAAAAAAAAGGAACATATTGTATTTCACAAATTGCTCAAACAAAGTAAAGATCCATTACATAGCGGGGAACATTGAATTATACTCGTGCTCTTCGGAGGACTCTTTTATGTTTATTTCATTTTTTTTATTTTTTTGAAAATTTTATATTAGCAGGGCAGTAATACAATGTTTTAATTAAAGATAGGTTTCGACCTAAAAGTTTTCTACATTATTGAATCAAATAATTAAGTTTTGGATTGTATTGGTTCTTTACATTGTCCTCACTCCCCATTTTCTCTTGTGTAATTTTTTATTTTCTTAGCACATGTGGGGGGGGCGTATTGTCCTCCCTTTTAGTCCGGGCTCCATATGAATTGCCTATTAGAGAATAATATAAACTAATAAAAAAACATTTTGGTTAACTTGGTTCTTTACGTATATAATATTCAAATTTTAGTTTTTTTACAAAATTAACTAATCTAAACAAAAAGTATTACACCATACATCCAATTACTAAAAGGAAACGAAGGGTTAGATCAAAACGCTCAAATACAAAGATCCAATAATATCCACATGTTTTCCCTACTTGCAGAGCAAGCAAAGTGAAAACGCGTTGGAATCTTTGTTTTATTTTATTGAACATCAAATTCTTTCTTATAAGCTGATTGGCCAGCCTCTAGGGCCAAGTTGTGAACAAGAGAAGATGGATACATTCCCGAATTTTCAAACCAGAGAGAAAATAATAATAATTAAACTACAATTTGCTCTCAGTTTTCGTGTTCAGTGTCTTTTTTAAAATTTTGTCTCTCTTTCTCATTTGACTATTTATTTTATGGGTTTTATATTTCTCATTTAATATGAGAATTCAAACTTTCCTACACACCCTTCGATTTCCGTACTGACAGGGTTCTACATATAATTTTTTCTAACACATAGGTCCCACATGTTTTTTATCTCTACAACATGAGATTTCAATTCTCATTTAACATGAGAAATATAAAACCCTTAATTTATTTACGTGTAGCTTTCGTGGATTGCAGGTCAAAGCAATTGAATCAATGCACTCGAAGTAATTATATAAATTATGTATGAACTATAGCGTCTTGGTAAGAAATAATCTGAACCGCTCACGTCTCTGCAAATGCAGAGCATGATTGATTAAATTGCTACGCCATTTTTTTCTGGTGGTTCACATCTTCGTATATCAGATAAGCTTTGGACCGTCATTGCCCGGTTCCAAGCCTCTATTAATAATTTAATATCAGATAAGCTTCTATTGACCTTCATGCTGAGCTGAAGTAACAAACAATTATCTTTAAGATAATTTTGGACTATTTGAGACCATTTTATTATACAGAAACGGATAAATAACCCCGAAATATTAATGCTAAAGAAATATAAAATTATTATTATAACATTCAATAGTTTAAATTTTTTTGGGGTTAAAATAAGTGTTTATATTATAGAGTTTATTAACATAGTATAAAAATCATTGATATAGATGTTCATTTAACCGCTTAAACTTTTGGGTTGAAATAATATTTTACATAATATCAGAGCCACTAAGTGGTTATGAACTCGATCTCATTGTCCTCATTCGATTAATAAAAATTATTAAATATTATAAAATTTATTAGCACGGGTAGATCGAGCATGATGCAATAGTCACCCTTTAAGTCCAATCAGATGTCGAGTAAATAGATGTATTAGAAAAATTAAAATCATTAATATTATAACATCACGCGTTGAAATGGTTGTTATAGGCAAAAAAATTAAAATATTACTATTTTAATAAATAATTACGAATACATAGCAGTTTCGAAACTATTTACAAATCTATAGTAGTCAGTGGCAAAAAAAAAGTTAACTTATGAACCGTAAAACTTTGAAAAGACATAACTTTTGACTCGGGTATCCGAATGAGGTAATTCTTTTTTTGATTCCACATAACTTTTTGAGATCTACGCAATGACATCTCATTTGATATATTTTATCTCTCACAAACACAATTCAAATTTGCAACAATGATAATATAAAGATGGCACCAAAGTAGATTAACCCATCTATAAATAAGGATACTTAATGTCATATTAAAATATATACTTCTGCCAAGTGTTTGAAAAAAATAGTTTACAAGTTTATTTATTAATTATTAAAATATATACAAATTTATATAATATTCTACCAAGTGTTTAGAATATTTATTTAATTATTTTCTTTATTAATACAGATTTTTCAAATTAACTTTTGAGTTTAAATCACAAATTTAATCTTTATTTTATTTTTCTTATTAATAATAATTTTTTAAATTTTGTTGTAATACACTATATAATACAATTATTGCAAATTTGAATTGTGTTTGTGAGAGATAAAATATATCAAATGAGATGTCATTGCGTAGATATCGAAAAGTTATATGGAATCAAAAAAAGAATTACCTCATTCGGATACCCGAGTCAAAAATTATGCCTTTTCAAAGTTTTACGGTTCATAAGTTAATTTTTTTTTTTGCCACTGACTGCTATAGATTTGTAAATAGTTTCGAAACTGCTATGTATTCGTAATTATTTATTAAAATAGTAATATTTTAATTTTTTTGCCAATTATAAAGACAATAATAACTCGGAAATAAATTAAAATTACAAAAACACTCTGATTTCCGCCCCAAAATCGTATTGAGCTTACTGTAGATAACTTATATGCAGTAACTGCAGAAACATTTTTCCCTTAATGAGTTAATTTTTTCTGCAGTTACTGCATATAAGTTATCTGTATTTACTCCCAAAATGACGTCGTTTTAGAATTGAAAGATTGAAAAATTATAATTATAAAGACTATAATCACCCTGGAATAAATTAAAATTATAAAAATACCATAATTTTCGCCCCAAAATGACGTCGTATTGGGCTTATTGCATATAACTTATATGCAGAAAAAATGAAGCCTCTATATATATTCTAAACTTATTTTCCTGCAACACATTCAAATAATTGGAGCATAAACTTATTTTCCTGCAACACATTCAAATAATTGGAGCATGAAAATATATATATATATATATATATATGGGGCAGGATATTCTTACACCGGTGTAAGAGTTAGAAGTCTTACACTCAATCTTGACCATTGATCCACTTGTATCCAATGGCTTACATTACTAAAAAATTTGAGCCCTTAGATATAAGTGAGATCAACGGACAAGATTGAGAGTGTAACTTACACTGGTGTAAAATGATCCTGACCCTATATATATATATATATATGAAATGAGCAGTTTGGGTCATTCAGACAAGTAATGTTGTGAAATTTTTTAGAGTTACTGATTGAAGTTTTTTTTTTTAAGAGTTACACATCATCTTCGTATAGAAGCTATATATGGAACGTGTTTTTCTTTTAAAATCACAAAGATGGGGGGAATGAAATGCAATTTATAAAGTATTCCTTATGTTACTCTCTTGTGATAAAAGAAGAGGGTCGTAACTAGTAAATAAATAAAAAAAGAAGTAAAAAGTACTCTTATGATATTGGAAAATAACTCTTTCTTCTATATATATCCATCAATTTTCGTGTAACTTAATTTTATTTTATTTTTTATAAGTGAATTGACTTCACTTATTTGGTAGCAGAGAAAAAGAAACATATAAAAAAAAAAAAAAAAAACTCAGAACCTATGTCCTCCAAATTACGTAAGTATTAAAAACAAAATTCCCATTCCACGATTTTCAATATACAAAAAAAAAAAAAAAAGGAGAGAGAGAGAGCTTAACAAGGTTGACCTCCAGAGCTGGACCTCCGCCGTTTAGATGGAAAAAGCTGCCGGAAACCACCGTGGACCATGGTGGAAACATGCCACTCATCCAAACCAAACTGCTGGACAGTGGATGCTTCATAGAGGTCACCGTCCGGTAACCCACCGTCGTCACGGCATGGCTGTTTGGCCTTTCGGCGGCCAGACCCTACGGGGACGTTGCGGAGGGAGCCGCCGGCGGTCCAGTACCTGAGGCAGGCCTTGCAGAAATGCCTAGGCTGATTAACGTTGTAGTTATTGAAATAACAGAACTTGGTTTCCATGCTCTTGCATCTCGGGCACTGTATGGTCTTATCTGCAGGCCTCTTCTCCTCTGTCCCTTCTAATTCACTGCTCTTTTTATCTTCGTTTCTTTGTCTACCATGCAACGTTATTCTTGTCCCAAACAGCTTAATCCCTTCACCCTCATGGCCAATATCTACTTGAGCCATTTCAAAGAAAGAGAGAGAGAGAGTTAAGAGGGTGGTGGTTGGGGATGAGGAGGAAATTAAGATTTGTGGAAGAGTGTTTTTATATACATAGGAGGGATAAAGCTGAAAGTGTTTAATAGTTAGCACTTTGCACAATCATAAACCCATGGGTTCATGGCATGTGATAAACGCAAAAACAAAGGTGGACTTTAATTTAAAGTGCGTTGCCAAAATTAAACTAAACTAAAGAAAAGAGAAAAAAGAAGAAAAGTGAATAAGGGTTTGCGGGAGTATAAAAGCTAAGGATGAGCTTTTTTGTATACATCATTAGTCTACGTCATGATCATCTTGTGCTAAAATGTGTACAAACCTGGCCCAATCCAGGTAGATCGCGTACAAAGTGCAAAAGGTTGTTGTGTTTGAATTCTACAATTGTATTCTATTTTAAAAAGTGTGCGACCTCAGATAAGTAGGGGTGACTACGCCACACAAATATAAATATAATTTAGGGTAAAGTTCCCGTCTCTACTTTAGTCTCTTATAAAAAAAATTAGTCTCAAGCTTCTTAAAAAATTCAAAGTCTATCTATTTAGTTGAAATCATGATCTCTCACAAATTCAGAAAAAATCCACATTAATCCCAACTAAAATGGATTCACTTTGAATTTTATAAAGACCAGGTGATTAATTTTTTTTTAAGAGACTACAGTGAGGATCGTGTTTTTGTTTGTTAGAAACCCAAGATGGGCTTTACCTTATAATTAATAAACACAAATATGACTAAAATTTAAATTCCGGATGAAATTTTCAACATGAAGACAACCGGTTTATTTCATGGGTTGATACAACATGATACAATAACATGAAATTTCAAAGTAAGCTATTTGTTATGTAGGTATATATGATATAATAACTGTTTACGATATAACCCAATACCAATAACATGTAAGAATATTAATGTGAGTCAATTTTATGTTTATACATTGATATGTGACACGTACGTATAAATTTTTTCATATCAATTTTTACTAACACTAGTACGATATGAATTTGAAAATGGACTAATCTGAATTCAATTTTTTTATGTTATGTCAGAACATCATGTTGAAAATTGCCAATCTGCTTAAAAGGATAGCTTTCTCTCTTCCTATTAGTTTCATTTTTTTATTTCGTTCAAAGTTTCAAGAATGAGAAATAAATGTATGGTCTAGATTATTTGTTTCTTTGATGCGTCTGAATGCATTGATGCATTTGTCTTTTTGTGTGGAAATTTGCTACTGTAGCTTTGAAAATAAGGATGCTCGCGGAACATAACAGATAATTAAGTAATGCTCAAATGCTCTACAGAATGATTCGTTATTTGTTAAGTTATTGGTTGGGAATGCATGGGTGATGCTATCCTCCGCTCGAGCGTACGTGTGAGCACAGCCACGTGTTGGTTTAATACTAAATTATGCTGGACTTAAGATAGATTAAAAAATATATATAATACGAATATATTTTTCTAAAACGAATTATGAAAAAAAAAAAAATATATATATATATATATACTGTCAGTCGTTTATTTATTTTATTTTAACTTTTTAAGCAATTAAATATAAGACGTTGATAACGATTTGTTGTAAAAATGTTCGTATTGTTATAAAAAAATAAAAATAAATGTTCGTATCAAATTACGTGCTCAACCTTTCGATCGTTTTGTAGAATTTTCCTCTGTCAATATTTGGTAGATGTCATTCTTTGGGCTTGATTTGGACTTTCTATATTCCCAGCCCAAAGAAACTACCATGATTAAGGATTCTTATTTTATTTTAAAAAAATTAAATTTTAAAATGGTTTTGATTTTTTTTTTTTAGAAGTAAAAACAATTTTGTTTGAAGAAAAAAACCTCAAAAGACTCGTTTGGATCTAATACAATACTATGTTTGCTATAATAATATAAGGATATATTATATGGGAAAAAAGTTTCCGATATTACTTTATAATATTAAGACAAATCAATAATATTGTGCTCAAAACGTGTCACTTATTATATGAGGGGGTATATTAAGACAAATCAATAATATTGTGCTCTTCATAATTGTTGATTAGTTTGTAGATGGCTGAAATTTTCTTTATGATCTCCTATCAGATGAGAGAAATTGCTTTGTATATTAAAAGAAGTGACAAAATTATGTGTAGGGAAGAAATTATACGTAGGAAGCCCCATTTCAACTGTAAGGGTGACAATTTTCAATACGACATGTTAATATGATATAAAAATTTGTATTTGGGTCCCCAATTTGTGAAAGCGAAGTTTCACATACTGATTGTACATGCCTTATTGCGTAAGGTCAATCCATATAATAAGTGACACATTTTGAGGTTGATGAGTTTTCGTATCATGTAATGTCAATCCGTACAATAAATGAGTCATGTTTATATATCAAAGGTTTTGAGTCTTTTGACCCATTTTCAAATGTGTGTTCATAATCTTACTAAATTCATTAAAGTCATATCGTGTCAACCCTTTCATTTCAAAGCTTTGATGTATGGATTTATTATTGAGAATATCTATGGTAACCATTGGCTTCAATCTACAAAATCTCTTTAGAACATTATACAAAAATGAACAGAGTTATCCAGACAACGAGACTTTACTAGAATATATAAGAACCCAAATCATTTTCCCTTCTCTAATTGACAGAATATCCTATAGCTTTATTTATGATGAATCATATCGATAATAAATAAGATGACTGCCACAAGGCAACCGAGAAAGAAGAACCAGCAAACAACTTTCCTGAAATAAAATCAATGAGAAAAATTACCAGAGTAAGTGTATTTATAGAGAGAGTACTTTATATAAAAATTAAACAGCAACCAATAGAAACAAAATTTACCAAATTCCCCTCGGACACAATGGAGGTGCTTCAGTTTCTTCAAATCGACGAGATGGAACATAACAAACAACCTGCTTCTTTGATGCAACTTGAGGAACTTCAACGTTGACATAAATAGCCTTCTGAGACTTGGCTTGCGCTTCATCCTCAACCTCAGTCCCACCCTCAAGTTTTGATTGACTAATTGTGCCTGAATAATTACTATAATTTACATATGAATATGAAAAGATTGAATGTAAAAGGATAGTGTTTGTCTCTAAACTTTTTATGCACAAGTGTTAACTAATTATGTGCGTATTTGAACTGTGTCGGTCCTTTCGGCCCTTTGTTAACTAAATATGTGAAAAAAACCACTCTTACTAGTAATGTTTTTAGTTTCAATCATGTCAATAATCAGATAATATAGAAGCCTAGAAGGAATTAATGTGTGACTAATTATGTATTAAAACGCTAAACCTTTCTCAGTGGCCTCAAATGAAGGTTTCTGATCATGACTCATTTTTCCTAGCTCGGGTATCTCTATCAATTTGTAAGTTGTAGCCTGCAAATCTTCAAATTAAACAAGATTTATAAGTACAAATTAATGGGTAAAGCTATATATTAAAGAGAACTACAAAAAGGCATGAGTTAAGATTGATTTCAGAAGCATATACATATTTACATAGATTCTTCTGGAAATATTTGAATATTTATACTCTGCAGTGCAAAAATTAGTTCGACAGCAGGAGGAGTCAGTGAAAAGGTGATTTTTTTCATTTTTATTTTTTTAGTTGAAAGAAAAGGTGATTTTATTATCAAGAAAATAACTATCCTCACAACAAATTCAATGTTATAACTTAACGTATTAACATTACTTTAAAGTGAAGTGATCGGGGGCTAGCTTACAGGGCCGTACCTCGAGTGCAAGGTGACCGGAGATACTTCAGGTTATACGGAAAAAAAAGTGAAGTTGCTTTTAAAGGAATTATTTATATATAAACCTATTATTAATTTATTTTAAATACATTGTGATTTTAATTTAATAAGATTTAAGGATAAATAACTTATTTACTTTAAAGACAAACTTAATTTACAAGCTTTTAATTGGCTCCGTTCCATCGATATCACCAAGAGACATAAATCATGGAATATTATTTATGTTATTGCTAGCTAAGGCATGATTTCATACAATGAGTAAGAATTATTTGATATATCTTCCATATATTAAATGCTTTTCATTATTTAAAGAAGAAAATACTATATATTTGTTAAGTTCACACCGTACTGAAGATTTTCCTTTTCATTTAAATCTTTAGGTTAGTTGAAGAATATTTATTGTTTTCTATAATTCATGCAATATTTGTTATTTTTTTCATTCTAATTCGAGATAATCACATAATAATTAAGGAAGTAAAGTTTTTTTTTTTTAAAATAGAAATGGAATAATTTAGTCTTTTTTACAATAATATAACTTAAATTAATTTTATTCTATTTTAAAAAAATACTAAGAGACAAAGGTGAAAATAAAAATAAAATAATACCTCATAAATTTCTGAAACAATAAAACATAATATTTTTTAAGCTAGGGATGAAAAAGAAAGAAAAAGACGAGAACATCTACGCATTTTTTCATTTTGTTCAATTCATTTGCTTTTATTTCAAGTTAGCATGCATTTTATTTTTTATTTTGTATATAATATAGCATACATTTTTAGGCAACCCTTTAAGTGGACCTTTGCCTACGCTTCAGGGTCATAATCGCATGACATGCATGTTATTAACAGCGGCGGATATTTCGTTGTGACATGGCTCCCGCAAAAGTTGAACAGCACATTTTTTTATTTTTATTTTTTTAAAAAAAACTACATAACTTCTAAGTAAGGGTGTAAATAGATTGGGTTAGACTGGGATTTGGCCTTCCTGGCTCAAGCCTACGTAAAAAGAAATTTCAGCATGTCTGGCCTATTAACTTATTAAAAAATTTATTTGTAGGCTAAGCCCGACCTTTTTTTAAAAAATAAGAAAGTCTGACATGACCTACAGGTCTTGTAGGCCTCCACTTTAGATACTAAACAAAAAAATAATAATTGTATGTTATCAAAAAAATAAAATAAAATAATAATTGTGTAGAATAAAGAAAGTTTCATTCATACATGCATTATTACTTCTCATAAGAAAAAAATGACAAACAAGAAAAAGTCAACATAATACCCCAGACGAAGCCGAGAGTGACAAGCGGCGGTGCGCATAAAAATTAGGGTTGGTATTGGTACTTTGCCACATAAAATAAATATTATTATTTTATTATATTTTAATAAATTAAATAGGCTAGCCTACAAGGGTTTCTTATAAGCCTAAGTCTACTTGTTAATGGCGGCTTGACAAAATTGGTCTATGGCCTATTTATTAAAAAGATTTTCTTATAAGCCTAAGCTTACTCTACATTCTCTGAAAGGCCGGACTAGGTCAAGCTCAATGTAGGCCGAGCTGTAGGCTGGGCTGTGCCAGGCTGACTCGTTTACACCCCTACTTCTAAGAATATAAATAAAAAGAGGATGATTATATTGCCTAGTTATTTAATCTTCTTATCCTTATTATCTTTTTTATCACCATTCATTATATTTAAATCAATGGTTCTAAATATAATAATATTTTTTTTATTTTTCTCTCTCTTATTTTTCTCTACTAATTACATTAATTGTTTATCACTGTTGATTTAAATATAATAAATGGTGATAAAAAAGGGTAAGAAAATCATATGGGCTTTATTAATTTACATCAACATGAGATACAATATCTTCTATCACTCTCACAATCATGTGGTGGGACACACATAATTATAAAATAAATAAAATAAAAACAAAAAACAAAAAGACCCATATCTCTACATGAAAATGCACTACTCTTTTATGGAGAGTAGTTTTTCCCAAATTGGGTTTTATGTCTCATTTTCCTACTTATACAAAAAAAAGTGGTGGAACCCGTTATTTGTAAATAAAAGAAAAAAAAAACAAACACAGAATTTGAAGTGTCAGCAGAAAAGATACAAAAATTTCTGTCACTCTACTGGTAAACCACAACCTTCTATGTTTATGCTACTTGCCAGTTGCCATTTGTATTTAAGTAAAAGGGTTTTATAATTCTCATGTTGAAAAAGAATTGAAATCTCATGTTGTAAATATAAAAAATATGTGAAATCCATTTGTTAGAAAAAATTATATGTAGATCTCATATCAGCACGGAAATCAAAGAGTGTATAGAAAAATTATAATTATCATGTTAAATGAGAATTATAAAATCCTAAGTGAAAACGGTAAAAAAAATGTAAAAGCTTATATTTCTACCATTCTTACGTTTCTATACGGCATTAAGAACTATTTCTACTTACAATTTTACGCTGTTTCTACCATTTCTACATTTTTACCTTTTTAGACTAGTTTTTACAACAATGGGTATGCCCTTAAAATTACTTAAAGAAGAATATAGTCTAATTTAAAAAAAAAAAAATTTAAACAATGTACTCTGAATTATCATATTCTTTTTTCAGGAACTTTGTATAGACAAATCGCCAATGAGCCTGCTCAGAGACTTAAAGCGAAAACTACATATAAAGACATAAATTCAAATGAAAATAAAATTAGAGAAACTAGCTGCTGCTGCACTATACTTAATAATACATGCACAAGATTTATTCACACATGCGTACATACAACAAAGCCTCATGCAACATGACTGCAAGAGGCTATATAACATGGAGGACTATTCATGTACGAAAATTAAAAAATATTTAAAAAAATAAAATAAAAATCACGTATCACTCCAGTTATCATCATCTTCGCCATCATCACTCGCTGCAACAACCTGAAAGTTTCTCCATTATGGATGCTAAGTTAGATTCAAATAGCAAACACCATAAACAGTGAGGGAAAAGAGTATTAGATAACAATACCTGACGGATTGCATTTGCTTTCTCCAAAATTGCTGTAACTTTGACGTTGGCAGTGGGACCAGTGGTATCATTTGGCTTTCCTGTTACTGTGGGCCTCAGGTTGAAGGACTAAACCAATAAATGACAAGCAATGCAAAAGTTAGCTACAATAAACATGTTTCCTTAATTTACAACTTAATTTTGCAAGATCATGATTATGGTCTAGATTCCATACTTTTGACATTATGATGGCAAGGTTGATATATCTATATATATAATTACAAGTCAAACAGATATCCTTAGTCCTAGTAGAGGATGTAATTTATTGACGACTATAAGTTCCCCAGTCAAATTCATCAAGTTTCCATCCAGCAATGAGAAGGGGAAATATTAGTGGAATAACTACATATTCATCATAATAGTCATTTATCAAATCATGAACAAATGTACATTGGGTCCTCCAAAATTATAAGTATCATCATCAATTCATCATGTTAGTCCTCCATTTATAAATACATCAAAATAGTCCTCCAATGTCAATTTTTGTCATCAATTTCGTCATTTGGAGGAATAATTTGATCTCAAGAATTTAATATTTGATGACCATTTTGATGTATATATAAATGAAGGATGAACTTGATGATATATCTTTGGAGGACAAAATTTAAAATTTACACTTGAAATCGTTGAGATTATAAATGACCACTTACTTTCGTTCTGATTTGACATAGGAAATCTTCTCTTTCATCCATTTCCTTTCCCATTCTCAACTGATTTGCTTCCTTCTGACCATTCAACTTCTTCTGATCCAGCTGCAGGAAAGGTTGAACAAGATGAATACTTTACTAGATTCCATTACCCACCATGGTTGCATCAATATAATGTTCAAGAAAAAGAGGTAAGACCAAATGAATACCTTGTCCTTCAGTTTATGTATAATGTTGTCATAAGACTCATGACCATCGTGATTGATTTGTATTTGCTCAACCTCAGCAAGCCTAGGTTGCTGCAAGATGGTAGACTTTGGAAGAATTTGATAATTGATATGTTCAGCATCTTCATACATATAATTTTGTGTCCCATTTGTCATATCCAACTGTGGTTTTGAGATACACCATAGCGTTGGAGGAAGAGGAGGAGGAGGTGGTGGTGGTGGTAGTGGAGGAGGCTCTGCATGACTATGCGACACAACAGCATCATTGCATTTGGAATGCTTACTACTTTCTTTCTCAAGTACGGGATTCACATTATCAAAACTTGGAAAATCAAGTAAAGGGCCAGATAAAGAAGGTTCCACAACCTTCGTAGTATATGTACCATGTCCACTTATCACATTGGTATCATCGTTGGACACTCCACCATGATCTTTTGCACTTAACATAGATTCAGTTGATGACCTTCTGTGAGGAGAATCATGTACCCCATTGTCACTGCTTTCAGGAGTTTCATCAGATTCCCACTGATCAGAATTATAGTCAGAGCGGGCGCTGTGACAATCATCCGAAACATAAGAAGATGATTTATAAAAAGTGTCATCATCATCAGAATGAGAGGCTGAATCATCCAGAGGAATGGAAGAATCTGGGACCAACTGGAACGAAGGAAACATATCCCTTACACTATCATGATGATTACTGCCATCAGGAAATTTCAGTTTTAGTTTGGAAGCCTCAAGTCCACTGACAGGATGGAATGATATTTTCATATGTTCAAGTGGCGGCGAAGGAGGAAGCGAAACTATAGGATATCCAGAACCAACTTTCTCTTTGAAGGTTGTTGTCTCGGGAAGTGATTGCCCAACGATACCATTTTGTCCACTCTGCTCCAATATAACAGATTTCAGAGAATTATAAGGTCCAGATTTCTCATCAAAAGAAACTTTCCGGTGAAAGCTATTTATTAATAATCTATGACCAAGTCCAAACACCCGCGATGAGTTTTCACCATTTCCCAGGTTGGGTTCAACACTATCCTTCTTGTCAGGGGCAGATGGGAGAACACTTCTGGGTGCAATTACCTTGATTTCCCCCAAAGTGTTCCTCTCAGTTTGATCAGATCCATTACTCAGCTGATTACTGCCAGAGATCTTTGCAGAGGTACAAGCTTGGTCATCATTTTGGCTTGATGATAAGAATCTAGAACTTGATTCCTTTTGAATCTGTTCAGCAACTTCATCTGATAATTCCCGTTCCTTTCTAAAAACATTGCTTTTTTGCATTGAATTATGACGTGAACCAGAATCCGTCTCACTTTTTGTGCTCGAAGACCCTTGACTTAAAGAACTCGACATGTTAAAGTCAGGAGGTTTTGAGGGCTCAAGTCCTAATAATCCACCATTAGTCCAGAACCTAACTGAATGATCACCTGAAGACTCTCTACGAGTCTCTTCATATTTGCAGGTATTGTTATTGATCTTACCTTCTTCTTCCTCAGGTAAATTAGAGCTTTTAGAACCAGAAAATGATACATCAGTTTCAATGGGTGCTGACACTCGATCATTAACAGTATAAGAACCAATTAAGGTATCAGTGCATACAGATTGATCCAAAACAGAATTTCCACATTTGTGAGGAACCTGTTCACAGTTGGGACTCTCAGAGGAATGAGAAGCAGCTACATTCTTGGTTATTTCTTTGCTAACAGGAGAATCTGGTGGATTCACAGACCCTAAATTAGATGCATGAGGCTCTGATGTGAGAGGCGGAATTTCTTGCAATGAGTCTGGCAAATTCATGAACGTTGCTTTGTTGTTAAAGGAAACAGTGTCTCTGGTCATTTCTTCGCTATCAGGAACAACTGAGGGACCCACAGATCCCATATTAGATGCATTTGGCTCTGATGTGAGAGGAGGAATTTCTGGCAGTGAGTCAGGCAAATCCCTCAATGTTTCTTTGTTTAAGGAAACAGTGTCTCTGGTCATATTTTCACTATCAAGAACATCTGAAGGACTCACAGATCCCAAATTAGATGCATGTGACTCTGATATGAGAGGATGATTTTCTTGCAGTGAATCTGGGAAATCCTCACCTGTTTCATTGCTTAAGGGAACAGTATATCCAATTCCGGAAACAACATCGGATAAGTTATTGTCGATTAAATCAGGAGCTTCAGTAACTCCATTTTCAATCATTCCATGAGTTACATGTGAGGTGAACTGCTGCACCTCTCGTTTTGTTTCACAATCAAGATCATTTTCAGATTCTGATTCGATGGAGTTAAGAGCATCCATGTAATTGTCAGGTTCACTATCAATATCATCTGTTTGAACCTGGCTCGGAAGTGGTCTCAGGTTGATTTCTTCATTAAATAGGATATCATTGTGATCAATATTTGTTATGGTAACAGCCTCATTGACATGCATATCTGAGTCATGATTTTCCACAAGTCTCTCCGGACTTTTATCTCTATCACAGGCTAGACTCTTAGATTCCAATATCTCTTCCTTTTCATCCCAAGTAACACCAGATGAACTAGAGGCAATTTGCTTTTCCAATGAATCATGGGAAATACTATCATCTACAAGAGGAGACACAGACTCAAGAGTATTGGTTTTCTGGGTCAAACTTGAAGAGGATGGTTCCTTATAATCCTGCTCATCAGATTGCATGGAATTCCTTGGATGGAAAACACATTCAATGTAGCCAGCATCAGACTTTGAATCAAAAGAATTTGAATGATCTTCCAGATCTGATTTCATTGTCATGTCTACTGTGGAGGCTGTTTGCGAGAAAGAAGTTCGCCCATTGATAGTGGAAGAAATAAATTGCATTCTGGGTAGCCAATACACTATGTAAGTGTTGATTTTGAATTAATAAGAACACATCATTAGTGAGTATGCAATAGACATGTAGATGTAATACCTGCCACTACTGCTATGCATCTGTTCACCCCTCAAAAGTTCTCCATTCCTTCGTGATGACCTTTTCTTCTGTCCAAATTTTTTTATATAAGCACCAAGAAATTGTTTGCAAAGAAATTAAAGGCATCCATATGGCAGGAATGGAACTTAGTTAAAAATAGTCTTCCCAACGAGATGATCATTATAGTACCTTTTTACGGGATTTCCTAGCTTTTTCAGTCTTCGCAGGGTATGATTCGTCTGAATCTGCAGATACTCTCTTGAAGAAGGCTGGATCTGAATATCTCCTGAAACAAGATCCTGGGCCACCAGTATCGAATCTGATTGCCACAGGAGATATTTCATTAACCAGTAAAGGACACTTAATTTAAGCAGGATTAGCTCACAGTACTTGAAAATTTCAAAGCCGGAAAGAGAGAAAGAGAAGAGCAAGTAGGACAGGAGTATGATCCAGGGATACCCGTACAAATTTGAATGAGAATGTAATTTATAACATCTATAACTTTGAAATTAGTTTAAGCTTTGATGCCTAACTTATTTTGCTATTCTCAAACAGAAAGACAAAACCGAGGGAGTAAGGGAACCAAAAGAAATTTCATCATACTTGTCAAGCAAGTGCATGCGTGGAGGGTCACGGCATTCTTCATATGAATCCATAATAAAGTGAGGCAAGTCATTGTAAATGAAGTGATTTCGAGCAGTTTTTATTCGTGGATGCCATTCACAACCTGAAAGTAAACTGCATTTCATTAAGGACTCTTTTATTGTCTGAACGTCAAAACCATAATCATTAGAAAATGTAGCATTCCATAACTTAGAATAATATATAGATGTATGTTATCTTAAAAGTGTATAAAGCTATCTTACTGCCACTTGACTGCTCAAATATGTGCTGAATCAGGTTAAAAATGATTTGAGATAAAACACTTCAGTCTGAATGATAAAAGTAAAAGTTATGAGTTTGAGTTTTAGCATCATTCGCAGTTCCCATACTACTCTGGGCTCCCATGTCAAACAAAAAACAATTCACAAACAAGGTGTTGATACAGGTTGTACATCATCTTCGCTATATTATATATAAGTAAATCAAATCATGACCATATTGATCAGCCTCTATTTCATCATGATACCTTGACTCACTGAACCTATTGAAGACATGAATACTCAACCAACCACAGTGCTTCTTGTTTTCCTTAAATATTTAGAGGTCCCCTAACAATTTAAGAGCTTGCATGCTAACAAAGATCTATATTTGACTATGACGCACCCACAGAGACAAATGAAATTTCTCAGAGCAATTTCCCCATGAAAGTGAAGAAAACCTCATGAACGTGGATATTATGAACCATCCAAATAAATAGAAAGAAAAATGCATTGAAAACAACAAAACTTCAATATAACTCAGCTGCCTGACTAGCATAACATTAGAAAAACAAATCAAAGCCTTTTACATCACTTCCATTTATACAAATTCTAGAATGTAAATTAATGTTTTGTGATGATTGGTTTATCTAAAGATTCTGTTCAAAGAAACAAGTTTAAAAAATTTGAAATATACTCAACTACTAACACAAGAATAACCATCTCAAAAGCTACTCTATTTGATCAGGGCATATAATATGCTAATATCATATCAGAACTTCTAAAATCATAATGATTTTCATTCTACGACATTATCTAGGATGTATTAATTTATAATAAACACTTTGTCCTTTTTCTGAATTTGATTCCAAGACGTATTTTGAGAGAAAAATATGTTTGTGGATTTCAAAATTCCCTTAAAATAAAAATTTGGTAAAGATACAATCTATTAAGCAAAATACAAAAACTATCTTTCTTAAGCAATGACATTCAGTAAGGAATATATAATCTTCTGAATGAAAATAATAATAATAATAATAATCATAATATCTCCGGTAAATCCACCCATAGGATAAGATCATTGGCTAAAAGAACCATACCAGCTGTGTAAGCAAAATGTATGTGGCTTGTTTGTGCCAATACAGCCTTCTCCAAGGGAGGTAGGGAAGCTTCAATGTTTTGAACACGAACCATCAATCTATGACTCCTAGAAGCTGTTGTCATTACTTGCTCCTGCAGACCATGAAAAACCTCTGCTGCAAAACTACATTTTCATAATAGTTTCATCAGCTAAACTGAACATCAATACAAATACCAGAAGGAAAACTAGAACTACTTTCATTAAATTGCATTCATAACATGAATATTAAACAAGGTTTTCAGAAGCATGGAGCAAATGTCATAGTTATCAGGAACTGTTTATTATATTTACACCAGATAATGGGGCGCATACCAAACATGAAAACGGATGAAAGTAAAGAGGGTGGGCATTGGGAGAGATTAAATTGAATCCGACACATGCTAAATCATTATTTACTTCAACATTATAACTTTTCATGATTTATTTCAATAAATAGCAGGGATGTCCAACTTGGCAAACAGTCTAATGACAAATATGGGAACTTACTCTAAACTCTTTCACAACAATAGTCCAAACTTATTAAAACCCAAATCAAAATATACTCAAGAGTTTGTGGTCCATTCATCTTTTAATGATTGCTTGAGCAAACCCTTTGAGCATCATGGTAAGAATTACTATTGCATTATAGAAAGAAAACAAGTAAAAGCCATATGGATCAAAACAAGTAGGGAGTAAAACAGAGGGGAGGAAAGTGGTATATATCAGAAATGGACCGAAAACTAGGAAAATTCCACAATACCGTTTAGATTAGTCATATTCCTTCTACTGCGGACTATATCTATAGCTATTTTGCTGAAGTATGAGATGCAATTAGTTAAAAGAAAAAACCTCTAGAAGAAATGGAAGAAAGAACAATAGCTGCAAATAACTTATAATTGTTTATTTGTCTGCAAGCTTAAGTACCTCAAATGGAAAAGCTCAAAAAATATAAAAAGTCAAAGAGCACTTTGTCACCTTATAAATTGAAATTTGGCCCAAAAACCGAAAAATAGACCTTGATTCTAACGGCTAAGTGTCTTTCTTCCTAAACAAAAACTTAGACCCATTATGTTACCACCAAAACCAGCTCACTCAGAAACCCACAACCTCAAACCTCAACAAAGCCTCAAAAAACTGAAATTAACCAACCCCATATCCCAAACAAATACCAGAAGTGTAAAAATTTGACCTATTTGAGCAAAAATAGAAACAAAAAACATAGACATACTCAGCAAGATCACCAAGTTGCCTCAAGATCCCAACAAGGCCCGCCACAGCCACACCATCCAACACAGCTTTAGGGTCTTCTCTGTTGGTCTCTCTGTAGAGCTCAGGCTGCCCCAAACCGAACTCATTCCTCACCTCCAACCTCACCAGAGGCATCTCTTTCTGTCACTGAAACAGTGAAAACCCAAAAGAGTTTTTTTTTTTTCCGCACCTAGTAGTGAAAACCTTTTCTTTTCTTCTGAAATCAATGAATGAAGGAAGTGAATGAATAAGCGTGTGCGAAGGGAAGCAATAAATGAAAGAATGAAGAGAGAGAAAGCAAGAATAATAAAAAAAAAAAGATGGGATTTTTATTGAGTTTTTAGAAAGAGAAAGTAGGTGGGTGTGTGGATTGAAGCAGCTTAACTGCTAAAGAGTGAGAGAGCAGGTTTTAAGTATAAGGGTCGGTGAGGTAAGGGAGAAGAACGACATTGCCAACTCTGCAAGCCATTCTTGAACGGAAATCATTGTCTCTGAGAGAGGACGAAGGGGGGGACCAACGAAAGTACCAAAATACCCTTCGTGTTTTGAGACATTGACTTGTGTGATCGGAAAGTGTTGGGGTAACTCTGCATGTGGAAATGACTTGTTTGGGCCTGTGAACCTGCTGAGATTATTTATTGTGCTCCAGGATTATTTTTTGTAGTTCCTTGGTGTAAATGGAATGGTAAAAATGAAAAAGAGAAAAAAAATAGTAGAGTAAAAAGGAAAAAAAAATTAATATTATGAAAGGAAACATTGAATTATTGAGTAGTCCTGGAACATAAAAATTATTTCAGCTCCGTTGTTATGTCATATGTGGTTCCGAACTACCTAGTACCTACGTGGGAACCACAAACTTTTTGGGGTTTGGTCAAAATAGTAAAAATGCCAAATTCAGAACATGAATTGAAAATACAATGTTAGATAAATTTATTTTTTATTTTTTTATATTTTGAAATTTCATTGGGGTCAACTTGTTTTATAATTTTCAAAGGAAATACATTTTTGAGAAAAAGGGAGGAGAAGAAGAAGATTTCTACCTATGTTACAGATAATGGGAGATGGTGATATTTATGAACATGAAATTGTGGTGTTTCTGGTAACAATTACAGAAGGAATGGATCTGATATTTCATTTTCAAGGATTAAATGCTAAGATCTACAAATTTGTTTCTATGTGGTTAGATTCTAATAGATAGAGCATTAATTAATTAAAAACTATTGAAAATTATGTATCAAGTTTATTATATTGGGGAGTAGTTGGATTTCTAAAAGTAAGGGCATATATAGCCCATTCATAAATGAATCATTATAAAACAATTGATATGAATTACTTGAATTTATTCGGTACTGCTAATAAGGAGAGAGGGAGACAGTATTGGCATGGCGTGGTGTGGTCTACTTAAATCTTAGGTATAAAATTGGCATTTTGTCAGAAAAATGCAAAAAGTTAGAAAATAAAAAATTTAAAGAATGGGGAATAAAGAAAATGATTGAAAGAGATATTTCATTAATAACAATGAGGGGCAAAGAATTCACATCATAGTGTGATTAGTGTCCTTTGCCATACTGTATAAATGTTGATCATAAGGGAAGTTTTTTTTTGTTTTTTTTTTTAGTAGTTAAGCAAAAGGGTCCAGTTAATAAATTGTAATCCACATTTTTTAAAAACTAAGTGACTGCATGATATACCAAAAACTTGATGTTTGCTATGTGGTCTATCTGAGAAGAAGAAGCTAACAAAAAATAGAATAAAGAAAAATAATAATGAGAGTCTATTCACTGTGAGGCTTTGATTTGACATTTTAGTCATGTCTGTATTATAAACAAGGTGAAAGTTATATTTATAAAAAAACTATAAATTTTTATAAATTAAATTATGTATTTCGGGATACACACACTTAAATATTTGTATTTTTTAAAATACATAAATTAATTTATAAAAACTTGTAAATATAACGTTACTCTATTAAACAATACATGATTCGTGAAGCAATTAACATCACTAACAAAAATAATAACTTTAAGGCACCAAATTCATTGCAAATAAAATATGATCAACCATCTTTTTCGCGGAGTCATTAAGAGTTGACAAACAAATTCAGAGGTTAGACGTTTGGTAAAAGGTTTGACTTGGAACTGTTATCTAGAATCTTTAGTTGGCTTTCACTTCACCCAAAACAAATACTATTTGATTTGTGAGATTCTAATTAATTATTACCAAAACGATCACTTGTAACACTCTGAAATCTTTGGGAGCGACAGATTCTTTATTTATGCATCCAAATCCTTGTTGCAACCAATACACACCTATTCAGCACTCACCACTTGGGTCAATGTTGGTTCCGATCAACTTAAGAGGGGTGCATTGAATTATGTAAGTTTTATAAATTTAAATCAATACTAATTTTTCAATAATAATTTTGATAAATAAGAATATAGCACATAGATAACATAAGGGAAAAACTCCAAAAAAGGGGAACTCATTACCTCAATCTGAATACCTCCATCTAATTGGAAGACAAATTCATTATAGCGAGGCAAGCTCAACTCAAAATACAATAATAGAATATATTTTATCCTTATATAAGAATTTACCCAAACTTACCGTTCTTTAATTTACTCTCATAAATTACTCCACCAGCAATTGTTAAACACATTTTCAGCTTAACCTCAAGTCAAAAGCATAAAATCTCAATTATCACTAAATAATTACTCACATATTACCTACTCCATCAATAGCTAAAAGAAAATAAAAAATAACTTAAGAGATATCTTACATGCTTATTATCAATAAGCAAATAAGTATAAATGAAACCTAAGTGGTGTACTCAATGAATCTATTCATGTCTTGGTTGTCAAATAATTTTGAATGCGAAACTTAAGAATAAATACTCATAATATGTTTAATGCACCTTTTTCTTGAATGCTCATCCACACTTTGAAGAAAGACTCAAAATATAGTTTTTATAAATTTTTTCTCAAAATCAGTTTCTTGGAAAAAATCTCTACATTTTTGAATTACATCTGTTTTAAAAGATTATCATGATTTTTAATAAAAAAAATTCGAAATTTATTTATAAAAATTGAATCAAATTTTCAAAATAATTTTTCAAAAATTAACTTTTCAAAATTACATAAAATAGAATCACATCTTTCAAAAAAGGAATTTAATCTCAAATTAATTTTTTTCTTTTTCAAATCATAAATCAGATCTTCAAAATAAATTTACATTAAAAATAAAAATTCCTATCGTTCCAAATCTTTAATATAATGTAACTCAAGACATAATCATGATTCAGTTCATCCGACCATTATTTGAATTCTAGATTTTTATCTTGCAACATTGATCTTTACAGTTTCATGACAATATTGTTGCATCCACTTCTTCATAATTAATCACAAATTAAATCCTGCGATAAACTTAGAAAAACTAAACAGCCTGTTAGATAATTTGGCTTCACTTATTTGTTATCATCAAAACTATTCAAGTTATGAAACCGAATAATTGGTATAAACTAGCCACTTTTTTATAAAATTATGCAATAATTATTTTGATCTGCAAGACCGATTTAAGTTAAAAACAGTTATACTTTTTTTTATTTATTTACCAGTTTGTTTTTTACTTATCAATTTGTCAATGCTTATAAATGTAAAAATCATCACAATTAGTCTCAAATTTATGCGGTCTTGTTCCTCATTGGGTCGTTGGATACTAGAGGAAATGATTTGCTTTAAAAAGATAATTAAGATCGTGGAATAAAAAAACAACAGCTCTCAATCATCTCTCCTAATTATATCCTTTTCTTGTAATTATTATTATTATTATCCTACATACAGAGATTGTATATTATGTAATCAATTAGAAAATAACTTATAAGTTTTCCAATATTTAAATTGTAATTATTTATTTGTATAATTATTGATAGTAAATCTTATATAAATAGATTGGGTTGCTTAGAAATCTCATGAGTAATTCACTAATTCTTGTTATGTATGATAACTCATTAAGACACGATATATATTCAAGATAAATACATATGCATAGTAATAATTTATTCTTTTCTTATTCATAATAGTTAATTTTTCATGATAAAAATAAAGTTTAAGACTAATTTATCAACATAATAATTCAAAATATTGTTTAACATAAAATTTAAACAATACACACACACATATATATATATACATATATATATATATATATATATATATATATATATATATAGTGTTGAAGTAGAACCAAAATAATAAGAACTAAGAATGCTTCTAATCCTAACAAAAGCTCACAATAATATCTTTAATAATTAATTAATATCGAAAGGCATCCACTAGTCAAAATCTTAGACAAGATTGTAATTAATTATATAATCATCTTTTTAATAAAATCTTTAAAGAAAATAATTTTGACGTTATGTCATTATAAATTTTAGTTCATCTTTTCTGCGGTTATTGCAGATAAGTTATTTGTAGTAAACCCAATACGGTGTCATTTTGGGGGAAAATCATGGTGTTTTGTAATTTTTTTTTTTTGGTAAAAGAGTAATTTTAATTTATTTCAGGGTTATTATAGTCTTTATAATTATAATTTTTTAAATTTTCAATCTCAAAACGATGTCGTTTTGGAAGTAAATGCAGATAACTTATCTGCATTAATGGTAGAAATATTTTTCTGTATAAATTTACATGTAATAATATGATATCACGTCATTTAATAAATTTGACATATTAGATAGTCATTAACATAATTAAACTTATTTCAAATATAAAAAGGTATGAAAGTGTAAAAACTTTACACAGATAATATATATCAAAATTAAACTCTTCGTTAAATTATTCCAAAATAAAAAATTGACATCAATAAGTCCAAAATATAAATAATCCATGGCTGGGTATAAAAAAAATAATAATCCATGGCCATTAAGTATCGATTATTAGTTTATTCTCTACATGGACATTTTTAACAAACTTAAAATGGTGATATGAGAGTTGAATAGGTGGAGTCATCAGAACATGTATTCGATCTTTTTCAATATTATTTTTGAAAAAAGTTTAAAATCTTAATGATATATATTGGACTCATCTCGAACTCTAAAGTTAATCCATAGAGAACCTATAGAATTAATGGGAGGGAGAAATCGAAATAAAAATAAAAATGGCGACACTCATCTTAAGGTTAACTATGATTCGTAAGTCAACATAATTCTTCCAACAAAGTGCCACTACGGCACTCTGCTGCCAAATCCAATGCTGCCATTAGCAACGTAGTGGAAAGTTCACGCTGCTGCGTCACAGTAATCAATATAGACATGCAGTATTTCCAAAAAAATAAAAATAAATAAATAGACAGGCAGTGTCCTTAATGGAATCCTTCAATTTGCTTAGGTTTAACAATATTAAATGGATATTAATTATTTTTTGTTACTTTGTCAATTTATCACAAATCAGGTTCAAGTTATTAGATTATGAGAAAGTAAGTGAAGGGTGAGAATATAATAATGCATGGCAGACCAAATAAATAAAGCCAGGGTGTTACCATGTCTTTAGGCATCTTTGGCCATAATTAAAGTGTTCATGACTGCTCAATGCAATTTATATACACCGAATGAACAACTCCTTTCACTTTCTGGTGGTATGATTTAAATAGTTGGACTTGAATGTGCCATTCCTTTTATTTCTGTCCATTTAATTAATGTATCATTACTTTGTTGTTAATTTTCTTTAAGATATATATATATATATTTTTTAATAAATTCAAAGGTATCCTACAGCCGTAACCGAAGACTAATCCCCATCGAGGACTATCAGACCCTTTCGGGGACGGCTCTCCCAAATCCTTTCGTTAAGATATATATATGTATATAGATACGTATAGAAAGTAATTAAGACGACATTGCTCTTCCATTTCTTTAAAAAGTTTACATATCCCTAATGAGAATGAGATTCGTTGCAACAGTCAATTCAATGGATTAGTTTCCTTTTTGATATCGTTAATCTTAAACTCGAGTTGTAAATATTTAGGTATGCCTAACTTTTACTCAGCAAGGGGTAGGAAAAGAAAAACGGGATGGCTATCTTTTCTACGCACGATTTATACTTCACTTCAACGTTTGATTTGCCATATATTATATTATATTTAGCTTCTTGATTTGCATTTGCTATTCTTCATTTTTTTTTTTGGTAGAAGGCTATTCTTCATTATTAATTAAGGATAGTGACTCTTTACTTGTTTTTAAATGCTGAATTCATTTCTTGCATGTTTACGAGTAAAAGTATTAATTTTCCATCTAATTCAGTTTTGACTTCAACTTCAAATTAAATTTTATTTCATACAAATATTAAAAAAAAAATACAAATTACAATTGAAAGTCATTAAACAATTAATCAAATTATGTTATATTAAAATAAAAAAACTTATCAATTCTTTAATGATTTTTCTAAGCCTGTTTAGTGAAAATGCCAAGAGATAACGATAATATTTTATTTTTTAAAGTAACATGTAAGATATATAAAATTTATTGTTCTTCAAAATGGAAAATATTTTGAAACAAATATAATATTATTTTGGTTCTCTATTACTATTGGTTAATTGGTGTTTTAAATTCAACTACCAATTCATTGGTAGGTCATCCTCCGAGGTTTGTGACATGCTCTAATCTTAAAATTGAACAATCTCTTCTCTCCTTAAACTTCTATATAACCACCAAATTAAATATATTATTCGTGCTTCTTCTTTTTTGGAAAATACATTATTTACTTTTATTCTATCATAAGGACAGAGATGTCTAGTCAAGAGACTAATATGTTGATGTTGAATCTAAATGTTCTCTCAGATATCTACGATTTAGATACCTTTGAGTTTAGCAGAGCATTGTGCACTGAAAATAATAACGTTTGTCAAAGGGGTAGTGTGTGTGCATAATGATAGCATAACAGTAGAGAGAAAATGTGTCTATACATGTAGGCTTTACCTTTTATTTAAAGGATTTATTTTTAGGTAATGGAATTTTGGACCTTTGGTGCCTCCTCTAAAGGCCCATATCCAGGTTCATTACTGTCGTATTATGATTAGTATCTTGGATTGATACTCTCCTTTAATTATATTTGTTTCATCTTTCTGTTGCTATCGTATTATTGGGCTTTATATAATGTGGGCCTCTTATATGGGTCCATAACAACTTTTAACTTTTGTGATACAATATTAATATTAAAGCAAATTAACAATAATTATGAACAATAGTAAATATGATCTAGTATTAATCTCCACCAACATTAATCAATATTAATTAATAACATAAAATCAAGTAAAATATAAAATAACATAATTATTGGGATATAATTCAAGTGTGATGATGTCCCACACTGGTTGATAATGAGCTAAGAAAAGATCATATAAGTGGATGAACCCTTTAACTCAAAGATTTAAGGTTTTGCATTGAGATATGGTATCAGATCCACTTGATGTGATTAATCTAGGTATTCCACTAGTGGTGGTTCCTCGCCATGGGCTCCTCATGGTCTACTTGATAGTGGTATCGAAGCCGGGTTGAGCTCGAGTCAGCCAAGTGTTTGGTTGAGGCTATTTGAGTACTCGGGTTTGGGGTACTCAAAGGGATTTTCGTTGAGAGGAAGCATACTAATGTGAGATTTCACATTTGATGAGAAGATTGTTGGGATATCAAGTTTATGTGATGTAGTCTCACATTAGTTGGTAATGAGTAAGTGAAGTGAATACCAGTACCATTTTTGGGAGGGGTTTAAAGCCTTAATGCCGGAACCCATCATGAATCAGACGAGTCACGAAACAATGAACTGATTGGAATATCTCCTAAAAAATGAGCTAAGTGAGGACCATATATATAAGTGGATGGACCCATTAATTCAAAGCCTTAAAATTCTGGGTTGAGACGTGATATTAGATCAGTCTAGCTTAACCTATAAGTGATGATCCCCGTTAAAGTCTTTTTCCTTTTTCACACAAGAGAAGCATAATACCCAGTGTCAATGATATCATTTTAGAATCAAATGGATATTTAGATACGTGATACAACTTGAGCTAAAGCACTTAGGCACTAACTCTGATAATTTGTGTATCTACTTCAAGCTTAAATGACTTCAACAGCAGTGTTACTATTTTGAACACCCCGGCCAGCTCACACTGACTATATGGGATGGTATGTGGTGCAATTTGGATATATGAAACAACCGTAAGCGGCAGGAAACTAGAGAATCGTCTCAAATAAAACTTCAAAAATTAAATCTCTTTTGTAATTGATTTTTGGATTTTATAAGAGTTATGTTGTATGAAAAGTGATTATGTAATGTTATAAAGATTTGTTTTGTGTGTCCTAATTTTTTTTTATTTTTTTGTTTTAAAAAATGTGGGTCCCACAAAATGTTGTGTGTGTAAGAAATTTTGTTGTATCATGTTAAAGGACAAAACAAAAACCCTTGAATTTTATTAGTATCGAAAATAACTCACTAATTTATTCAAAAAAATAAAAATAATAACTCACTAGTTTACAAAAAGAAAAAAAGACAACTTCAGTGATTATATTACACACGGTACCTTTAAGGCTTCAAGAAATCAGTTGACAAAACATCAATAAAATAAGGTGAAATATTTCATTGCTTGATTTGTTTGTAAGTTGATGTCGTCAAGTAGCTGTAGGATTCGAAGTCAAGTATCTTAGGGTAGTTCAATGTTTTCTTTAATATTTAAATTAAGGAAAAAATGTTTATCCTTATAAATGATACAATTTATATCCTTTCCTCTCACAAAGAGGTGAGACCTGCACTTTTATTTTTTTTGTCAACTCTTTCTCTTCCTTTATCTAACTTTTTTTTCTTTTTTAAAATGACACAATTTTATGAGGAGGGATATTCTAACTTCCAAAATTTTCTACTACCTATCTAATCACCATTAGATTAACATTTTCTCTCTCTTCAAAAACCTTTTAACTTTTTCTCTCTCTGATTCAATGGTGATGTGATGGGTAGTAAGTTACTATTAAGAGTTTTTGGTATTTAGAATATCCTCGCTCCAACTTTATATCCTTAAAAATATACACAATTTTCCCTTAAATTAATATAAATGAAAGAATAATTACAACGACAGACAAAGATAACAGTTTCACATGAAATGCACGTGAGATACTTACACATCCTGCAAATAAAGATAATGGAAAGGACAATCAGGTGATGGCCAGGATCAGGGTATCTCGTAACTTCGTTCACAATTTTTCAATAAAATACTGATTCCATAGATCATGCCAGTGAAATAAGTAATAAGGGAGATTTTCAAAGATAATTTTTTTGAATAATTATTGATATATTTATAATGGTATATATCTTGGTAAAATCAAAAAGCCATTTAAGAGTTTGAGTAGTTAGCAAAAAATCATAGATTCAAATACAAAGGAAAGAGGATTTTTTTTGAACTTCTGTTCTGATTCCTCGACATTGTTCGATCCATCCGTGTCCATCGTACTCTCCCTCTAACATTCCATCGTTAATGAATGGGAAAAACAATTGCCATGAGATTTATTTTTTCATATTGTAACTTTTCATCAAGTTTGAAAATTCAAATTAGTAAGCTATCCCTTAAATGTGAGACCTCATATTAGGGCCTTCCCCTCAATTAAAGCCTCTCCGACCCCAAGCCCGAGTATTCAATCCAAAGTTATTAAATTCGAACTGGTGAATGAGTTACTGGTTGAACCGATTTCATATGTACATATCTATAATATCTATATTAAAAATTCTATAGAAACAAATATAATATAACTCATACAAATTAATAATTTATATTATGTTCATTAATTAATTATTTTTTATTTAATTTTTTAAATAAATTTTAAATAGATAAATTAATTATAAATGACATAGATATATAGAGGTAGGATCCTTTGACACTAGTGTCAAATTTGAAATTTATCAGCTCATTTGATAGCCGTTAGATAAAAAAAGATCAATGGTGTCACATGCTTACAAATCAGAGTCGTTGATCTTTTATGATATAACGGCTCTCAGATGATGTGTCAAATTTCAAATTTAACACTGATGTCAAAGGATCCTAACTCACATATATATATATATATATATATATATAATTTCAACAATATAAACTTAGTATATATAAGTGTTGGGGCCAACATCAATTTGTATTAGGTTTGGATATCAGTAAAAACCCAATTAAAAAAATAAAGTTTAAAAATAATTTTAAAATTTAAAATCGAAAAGAAAATTACGGACTTTTCAAATTTGAACTAGCTATATTCTAAAGCTCTTCTCATAGCCACTTAATTAATTTTTTCGTTGCACACTTTCTCGAGACTCCTATTATTGTACACTTTCTCCTCTGTCTTTTCATTTGTCCACTTTCTCTCTTTGGTTCGCATCTATTTCTCTTTTCCTTTGAACAATAGATGAAACCATTAGTTCACATCTGATCTTTTAAGAGAACAAGATTTGTTCAGAAAATAGTCAGGCCATAAAAAGAATTCAATAGCAGCGCTTATGCCTTCAACAAAAGCAGAGCTAAGCCCGAAAATCACAGAACTTTCTGCTTTCTCTCTCTTCATTTCACATCTTTGTAGCCTTTGTCTTCGTTTCAACTTTTCATCTCAACAAGGTTTTTCTCTCATTCTTCTTTGTTTTTTTAGTAGATGGAAAGGGCAGAAGCCCCAGGATACTAGATCCCCCAATCCGTCTAAAGAAGAGAAGCAAATGTTTGAGCTGACTCTTGATCGACATGGCAATATCGGTCTGACCTAGTGAATAAGGGGGTCGCTGGTTTTAGTAAAATCGGCCGAGTCGCACGTGTTAGACTAGGTGTCTTGCATGTTCGATCTTTTAGCTTACTCGGACCGGTTACATGATCGGTTTCCAGGTTGAACCGACTGGTCCGATTCGGGTTTCATAACACTAACTCGACCCACCTCTAACTAAATACTAGGTTAGCTCAAGTCAAATTCGGCTCTAATATCATTGTTAGGTGGTTAAGTGGTGCCCATGGCAATAAAACCACCACCAATTGGTTAAGCAACAATGCATTACATGGGCTTGACATCATGTCTCAACCCAAAATTTTACATTTAATTCATGGGTCCTTCCTTTTTATGCTATTTTCACTTAGTTGATGTTGACTAATGTGAAACTTCATCATAATTTCCAATATTCTTCCTTTTCAGCATGAATCTTAACATTCACTCCCCCTCAAGCGATGAATATTTATGGGAACACACCAAGACAATAAGCCCAAACTGCAACAATTATCATGTCCAAGCCAATCATACATGGTTAGCCCTACTAAACCATTGACTTTGACATCAATATTACATGACGAGGAGGAGCTCATGATAAGGAATACCACCTTTAATTAATGAGCTAAGTGATAGTCTATCACGATAAAGAAGCTCAACATTACATTTCAACCCCGAATCTTAAGACAATAGGTTATAGAACCTTCCAATTATATGATTGTCAGATGTCAAACACACTATGTTATCAGGGTCAAAAGTAGGATAAATGACGTTGTAAATGGTAAAATGCAAAAGACTTTGGAGTTTTCATGTTTGGACATGATTCTAACTTAAAAATATATTGGTTTCAGGTTTAAATTGTTAAATTTGAGCATTAAAGCAGTGGGTAAGCTAGAAGAGTTTAAAGCGATAAAGGAAGAGCAATGATTTAGTAAAAATTTCCCTGGAGTTGTCTTCCGTACAATTTTTAGTATCCAAGATAATGGATTTGGATCTCGTGTTCTTCATAGAAGTTGTAGGTATCTCTTTTATCTTTCAAATGAGACTAAGATCATATCAATTGGAAGAATATAGCTCAAGTCATGCTCAAAATTCGAAACAATATTTTTGCTATCAAAGTATCTCTTGAATTTGCTCGCTTTAGCTAGTAAACTTAGCAAGAACATCGTAAATAAGGCTATGGATCTTTTGCATTAAAATGGGATGTCTAGGGTTATTTTTTTTTCATTCATGGGCGACCAAGTGGAGAGCAATTTTCAAAGTGGAGAATGAGGAAAATTGATCAAGAACTCACCGTGGATCCCGTTTGCTAAGTTTTCTTTATGATTTCTCATTGTCTTTCATCTCTTGTTCTTGTTTCTATGACAATGTTAGGCTAGTTTTGTTTATGTAGTTAGGGTAGATGTAACCAATGGATTTTTAATGCTTTCTATTCATTTTCTGTAATTGATGGTTGATTATATGTTATGCAATTAATCTTATTTTAACTCATAGTTTGTTTATGATCTGGTCAATTGTGAATGAACATGTAAGTCTTTCATGACAATAGGGATGTTGGTGTAGGATTTCGATTAATTGATTGCTGAATTTTGTATGATCTAGGGATAAACTTACAAATTTATGACTTATAATTCTCTTTTTTAATGCTTGCTTTAGGAGAAATCACTAAGGTATTAGGATTTTTAATAGAGTACAGGTTTAAATTACCAAGGGATTGAGATTCAATCACTCAAGAGAGAATTGTTAGTAACATGAATTAAGTATTAGTTATAGGAAATGGTAGAATCATTAGGAAGAAATTGGGAAAATAACATTCCTAGCTACGCTTTTGCATAATTAATTTCAATAGTTCTTGATTGCGTTTTTGAATCCTTGTTCTTGTTTTTTATCTTGTTAGTTAATAGTTAATTTAAAATTGTTATATTAATTTAAATCATATTCTTAAAAACTTTTACAATCGATCCAACTTTGATCGTACAGATATGCATGTTATTATTTGATACATTAATCCTCGTGGGAATGATACTTTACTCTTCACCTTATTACTTGTATGACCAATATATTTGTCGTGATCACACCAATGATATTCGTTTAGCTCATTACCGACCAATGTAATACAACGAGAAAGAATTTATATAGTTTGTAAGAGGTCATGGCCTAAACCTATGTGATGTCACATTGATTTTTTTTTTTTTTAAAATACATAAACCATCTGTTACTTTTACATACCGAAAGCTGATATTCGAAGATTGAAGGTGAAATTAAATACTATCTTGTTTTCCCAAAAATCCAACTTTCATTTGGTAATATTCACATGGCAAAAGTTGAATTCAAATATTAATTTTCCTCTTTGAAAAAATGACCACTTAGAAGATGAGATTTGAATGTCACAAGATGTAAAATATTCAAATGTTGAAAGAAATGCTATAGGCTAGAATCGCAACACCCAATGGCACGTGCGGGCCATAAGACCCGATCCTCCGCTGTCGAGACATCATCCTCTAAATTAGGAAGTCCAAACTTGGCGGCCTTCATCTTTGGTCCAGAAGTACCCGGGCCCTTTGAATGGTGATCTTTAGATTTTTTTGTATTACTTGCATGGCTCATCCACTTGCTCATCATTTCTTCCATGTGCTTCATTGAATTCTCTATTGCTTCTAATCTTGCTTCCATTTGAGCTTCTTGTTCCTTTAAATGACCCTTTATCTCTTTGACGCTCTCTTCCAATCTGAAAAAACTTTTTTCTTCTGCAATTTCTTGATGCTCATTGCTTCCATATGATCTTATTTCCATATGGACTTGTTGTTCCTTGACATGATCTTGATGCTCCTTTATCTCTTTGACGTTGTTTTCCAATCTCAATAATCTTGTTTCTTCTGTTGTTTCGTGATGCTCTTTGCTTTCATATGTTCTTGTTTCCATATGAGCTTGATCCTTGATATGATCTTGATGCTCCTTGATCTCTTTGACGCTGTCTTTCGATCTCAAAAACATTGTTTCCTCTGTCTTTGATGAATGAAAGAACCACAACGGGTAAGTTCAACTTATCACATAAGGAAATTATGGTTCCAATCAAACTCTCTCTCTCTCTCTCGTTTTACTAATGAATGATAAAATGCATGCATTTGATCTTCCTATCTTCGTTATTATTGTGGAAGTTTATGAGCTAATTAATTCCCTATTAGCCAACTGCTATAACTAGTCATACATAGTTAATTATACATGACTGTATCCTAGGTAGCACCGATACTCACACGTGACATGATGCGACACGACACGTTAATTCTAAAAAATATTAGATTTCGACACGTCAGGACACGTTTTGATATTAAATAATATTTTTAATTTATGTGGTGTATATTATATTTAATATTCAATAATTTAATAAAAAATGAATCTAAACTTATAATATCCATAAAAGTTGCAAGAAAACATAAGATATCTCAAATATTTATATTAAACTCAATAAAATAGTAATCGTAATCCAACGAATTTAATAGTTGGAACTAAAAACTCAACGCAATGTAACCTTTAAAACTTTTTTTGAATTTCTATAACGTGTGTTGGAGTGTCGGGAAATGTCGGACACGACACGTCGGGATTTTTGAAGTATCAATGCTTCAATAGACTGTATCCAACTAAATTGATATGAGACCAACACATTTTTAACTAATTATATATAAATGTTTTTCCTCTTTTAGTTGGTTCTGATTCGCATCAGTTTGCGTATATTATCATATAATATAGGTCTTATTAGTTTCTAAAAAATATATGATCAATTCCAAATAGAGACACTATAGGGCCAATCAAATAGGAGCACTTTGTACAATAAACTTCGGGCTTCAAATAATCATGGTTTCAGTATAACAAATATTTAAAAAAAAATACAAAAAAAAAATCTAAAAATAACCATAGATACGATAATGTGCAAGAGATAAACTACATAATGAAAACCTTTTTCTGTTGTTTCTTTGAATTCCACTTTTTTCTTTCACCCAATCATTTATTAAAATTTTTATATACAAAAAACTATAAATATTTATTACTATTTTTTAATTTATATATGTTAAGTATTATTAGTATTATTATTATTATTATTATTACTATTAGTGTGACCATATATCTCACCCAAACAAATTTTTAATTTTCATGACAAACCACTAAAAGAAATTAATAGATGAGTGCAAGCATAATAGTTTTCAATGTTGAATATCATTTAAACGGTAAATGGAACGGTAAGGTCTCAGATTAGTGGCAAAGAATTATAATGAGAGAAAAGTCAAAGCATTCACGTTATTAACAAAGCCCCATCTATAGTTTGCTTTCATTTACGCTCAAAAAAATTTGTTTAATACAACTGTACACAAAAATGAGTAGAACCCTCTAAGAAAAAAAAAAAAAAGAGAAAGAAAATAAGTGAGTCTCACACATTTTTTTATATCTTGTATCAGATAATCTAATTTATGTCATGCAATATAAAACAATATTCCCTAATATATATGATCACCTCTGTCATTGTCAAACATCGGTGGCAATTAACAATCTTCGATCACCTTATGGAGCCCATTTGATATAGAAGCGTAAGGTTCAATAGCCCATGATGTTGGTTATCATTGTACAAAGAGTAATGGGCCAAGTATCTTTAGCAGCATGAATTTCCCAAATATAAATCACAAGTATATATTGAACTATAAGGCTCCTTATTGCTATGTAGAAGGCTTGAAACAATGAAGCGTATGCTTTGGAGCTTAGATGAACGTTACTAATAATATATAGGTTCATACTTAATATTGATCAATATTCAATATATGGTAATCTCGTGACTGTGTCTAATACCTCTGTCTTTGGCCAAATCAAGATCTCTAATGAGGTTTTAAGATATGTCTTTCCTTTGGTCATCTATTATGTTTAATGATGATATGTGATTTTCCATGGCTTTTATGTGTGAATTTTAAGGATGACATGAGAACTGCTTCCTCGAATAGAATACTATTAGAGATTGTTTCATATTTCCTTATATATTTAAGCATATCCATATGTGTAAACCATCATTTTCTCACTTTAGTGTAGTGTGGGCAAATTATTCTGAAATCACAGATTCAAAATTCACAAATATAATCCTTGCTAGAAGAAAGAGTTATGTTGATAACCAGATTATAATCTTAGCTATTGCAACTACCATGAAAAGGTTTTATGGTCCATTCAGCTATCTTCTGAAGGAGCAGGATAGTTATAACAACTGGTTGAGGATGGATACTGAGATTATAAAAATAAGAAGCATATTAAGTTATAAAAAATAATAACTTTTTATAGTTACAGATAAAAACAGATTAATTAAAAATTAAAAAATTCTCTCCAAGCATTTTCTATGAAAGGTCTCAGTGCAGTGGCTGACCCACGTGCGGGTGAATTCCTGCAAATGCGGTCATAAACATTTTCGATTTCAGTTTTTTTTTCTTCTTCTTCATTATTGCAGTTCCTTATTTGTTTCTTAGTTCAATATATATATATATATATTAAGAGTAAATACTCTTTTAATTCCCTAACAAAAAATATGGTCCCCATTTTACTTCCTTACAAAAAAAAAATAGTCTCGAGGTCCCTAAAAAATTTAAAGTAGATCAATTTAGTTAAAATCGTGGTCCTCACAAATTCAAAAAAGATCTACATTAGTACCTCAAAAAGACCAAAATGGTCCACTTTGGATTTCATAGAGACCGGTTGACTAAATTTTTTTAAATGGACTAAAGTGAGGATCGAATTTTTTGTTAGGAATCAAAAAGGATATTTATTTTTATTAGTTAGCAACGTAGCAACGTACGGAGATGATTAAAACAATGTAGCAATGAAAATTAATTAGAGAGAAAACTTATTCTTCCTTCTCTGTCACGTACTCATTCTCATGCTCTCTTCATCCTTTGTTTCCTTTTTCATTTTTATAAAAAGAGATTATTGATTGCAGGTCTAACATTCTCAAATAAGTTAATATCTAGAGACGAGGTCTTTAATGTGATTTTGCTTGCCTTATGTACAGGTAGTGATGATTTTTGTATTCACTACTATAAAATAGAATGATGATGTATGGATGTATTGGAGTATATTCTGATATTTGTTTCGGAGGATTGGTAAGATTTAGGGGGGAATAATTTGTCAAACTATTGCCTGCAACTTGTTATTATGGAAGCAACTAAATTATGAGAGAATTCAAACGTTTTAAAAAAATTAAAAAAATTCGGGGTCGTTGCCCCGAACCCCCACCACTAAATCTGCGGACGTAAACTTCTTCTTCTGGTACTTCCACCACTGATCGAGTGGAATATGTTCCCTCAATTAATTATTTTGTGATATTCAGATGATCTTACTTATTTTGTGATATTCAGTGTCAAATATTGTGAAAAAAAGGCTATGAGTTTTTCCTTCGAACTTGTGCCCTCTAAGAAAGAATGTAGGATTTCGGATCTTTGGTGGTGTCCTCTAAAAAAAATGATGCTTTATTACAAGCTTGAAATTCTACATTGAAGAACTTAAAACTATGATTCATTATTATTAGGGTTTTATAATTCTCATGTTGAAGGAGAATTGAAATTTCATGTTGTAGAGATAAAAAGTATGTGGGACTCATGTGTTAGGAAAAATTATATATAGAACCCATATCAGCACGGAAATCGAAGGATGTGTAGGAAAATTTGAATTCTTAGAATTATAAAACCCTTATTATTAATAATGGAAAGGTAGTTTATTCAAGGAGTAATAACTAATAAGGAAATTTACAAAAGTTACTTATCCTAGGAGGAACGAAGTCTGTCTTTTATATAGGGGACTTTTAGACTAGCTTAGCTAGATATTTAATCATTTATTTGGAGACCGCTAAAAAAAAGTGGGGGCCATTTCACGTGGATGTGCTCCTATATGTTCTTTCTGTTCAGTTAAGTGTGTGATTTAAACGAATACCAAAAGCTAGATGTTGACATTTCTGGTACACATCAATCCTCCACGGACTGAATGCAGCCGCACATAAAATTAAAGAGGAGGAAATGGGAGAGGAAAAAATAGTAATAGGAACACACTTTTAATGCTATGCTATAAGAGTATCTATTTCTTTATAAAAAAAGGAAAAAAATAATAAAGATATTGGTGGAAACGATCATAGAGATAAGAGCATTACAAATATGTTAGATTCTCCTAATTGTAACAGTTGATTTTGTACTTTAATGATTTTAATTTTTTAGATATATGAATATTATAAGACTCGGTGTATGGAAAATAAATTGACAAAGAAATAGTTTCCCGAATTCAAGCATTACGTGAGTCACAAGCCAAGCCAGAATGGAGAATAAATGCTTCATATATGCCACAATCATACCTAATGATTCATTTTTATTCATCACGAGATTTGAGATGATATATGAATTTTAAAACACTTTGAGGATGTCTGCTTTGAGGTACTGTATAAGAGTTTCAAAAAGACTATCGTACAAACAGAGGAATTGAATTAAAAGAATGAAAAAGAACTCGTTATTTAGTTAATCAGAAGCAATTGAAATGTTAAATCCCGTCTCTTTTTTTCTTTAATATTCCAATCGATTTATGCGGACTAGTTTGATTCGAGTTACGGAATTAAGGCTTTAAATTCCTCAAAAAAAAAAAATAATAATAATAATACTAGAAAGAATCGAACACATGTTTTCCTCCTTCCTGTTTAATCTCTTGGTGTCAACTGAGCTTTTCTCTTTTAAATCCGTGGGAGTGCCCAAGGCCTTATAAACAACTCCACTTCATTCAACCAATGTGAGATTATATATCTCAACATTTAGACATTAAGCAGTATGGGAATTGTAATATATATCACTTCTGTGTTGGGGTCAAGGCAGCATAATAACCATTTGTCAATTAATGCATGGACATGTACTCTCAAACCTGACATATTTAATTTAGAGCTGAAAATTTGTAAACAGGGGGCCGAAGGTGTCTCTGATGCTTCATACATCTTGCACCTATTTAAGCAAACTCTGAAAAGAGCCTTACGGAGACACTGAAACCATCATTTAACAATGAACTTCTCTTTCAAATTATGCTCTCGCCATTGATCGTAGAGTAAATATGATGCACACTGTACATCGCAACACAAGTATCAATAAAAAAATATAAAAAATTCACACGCAATAGAGTTAAAAAGAATAAAAAAGAGTTATTGATTTGTTTTCTTTATGTAGTATAAAATTTTGTGACTTAATTAGTGGAAAGTAAAAATTTGAAATTCTACATTGTTACTTCAATTTCTTTTTTCCCATCAACATTAACAACATTTTTATCCTAAATTAATTGAGGTCGGTGGTAGATGAATCCAAATAAAATATACGAAAGGGTTGAAAAAAGATAAAAAATACAAATAAAAATAAATAAACTCGTTAATTAATTATTAATTCGTAATAAATAATAACCGTTGATTGACAAAAATCAGCGATTAAGATATAATTATAAAAAATTGTAAATGAAAGTAGGTTGTAAATATAACATTCCTCGTTTATTTTATATTATATTATTCTTTATTTTTAAACAAATCAAACAGTAAAAGTAACCCCATTGAAGATCACCATTAACGACAACAACTCATTAAAATATTAATACAATATATAGTGGGTTATTGTTCCCTTTTCATTAAGTTTATTTATTACTTATTAGTTATTTTGAGATGTCCCAATAGAATGTTTTATCAATTTATGTGCTCACCCAACAGCACCACGGCTATACCAATTAAGCTATTAGTGGACTAAATCATGCTTATTAATAATGTATACATATAAAGAAAATACCAAAATCAAGCAAGACTTAGATTATAAGCACCGAGTCACCGACTAATGAGTAATAGAACTCTAATTGGCTCCCACATGAATTAGACAAAATCAAGAAAAAGAGGGTCCTTTGCAAACCATTACCAAGTGATGATCATAATGCCTATTAAGAAAAATGATGATCATATATATCGGTATGATTGTCTTATTAACAATTCCATATATATCCTACATAATAAAACATGTATATATTTGTTTACCTATCTAGAAAATACATATAATAGTATACTCTAGAACATATTGGGTAAAAGTAAAAGGGAAGATGGAATGTATTTTAAAGGATATAACTAGCAATTTATAACTATGTATTAGTATGTAATTACAATATTAAAGGTGTACATTTTTTTCTTTCTTCAAAAGTTGTTGCTGAAGTAATGAATGAAAAAAAAGTATAACTTTAATATTATAATTATGTACTCTCTGGATTATATAATTATAAATTGTTAAAAGAATATAAACAAAATATTTTCCCATAGTAAAAATACAAATATGCGAGAGGAAGGGATGGAGGAGGAGAAAAAAGGAGAAGAAAAACAACTTCATAGGACCCACTTCATGTCCTCTCAAAAGACCACAAGACGTGATTTTCATCTTTCTCCACTGCACTCACCCTGTTATTTCTTCCCAACAATATTCCATCCATCCATCCATAGCACATAGTTAACAGAGACATGTCTTCCCAAATTCAAAATGGTTCTTCTCATGGCTCCTCATCATCATCATCACAAGCTCCCTCCAATCAACAACAACAACAACAATCACAGCCACCACAACAACAACAACTGAGCAGGTACGAGTCTCAGAAACGGCGAGATTGGAACACCTTTGGTCAGTACCTGAAGAATCATACTCCCCCAGTTCCACTCTCTCAGTGCAACTTCAACCATGTTCTAGATTTCTTGCGCTACCTTGATCAATTTGGGAAGACCAAGATCCACTTGCACGGTTGCATCTTCTTTGGCCAACCTTCCCCCCCTGCACCCTGTGCCTGCCCTCTCAGGCAGGCTTGGGGCAGTCTCGATGCCCTCATCGGACGGCTCCGAGCCGCCTACGAAGAGCACGGCGGGTCGCCAGAGACCAACCCTTTCGGCGGCGGAGCCGTTCGGGTGTACCTGCGTGAGGTGAAGGATTGCCAAGCAAAAGCAAGAGGGATTTTATATAAGAAGAGGAAGAAGAAAAGGAACCAAATTAAAGTGACTCAAGGTGCAAAAGCTTTCAAGGAAGAACAAGCTTCTTGATATGAGATATGCGGATGGTAATTTTGTCATATTATTTATGATGCCTATAATTGTTGCTTTATATATTTTGATTCATGCAATTGGCTTCAACCCTTTGAATTAATGTTTTTGATATTTGAACAAACTAGCAACTTATAATTTAAGATTTTACATTAGAGTATGAATCAGTTATAAATATAATATAGAAGGGTTATAAGTATGGGTAGGGATACCATTTTGCAGCATACAAAACCCTAGAAGCAGAATAAAACCCTAATTTTACATTGTCGATTAGAAATGGTTTGCCTATAGAATAATTTACTAGCTAAGACTGTAAGAGTAATGATTAGACTAGATAGAATATTGTATCTCTCCCTCCCCCTCACTTTCTCTCTCCTATCATTCAAAACACTGTTATTGGTGTTTCCTAAATTAAATAGTACTCTTGGGTGTTTGCTTTATGCTAATTTTGGGCCTTTTCTGATTCTGTGAGATTTTGTGCTCCCCATGGATGTGTGAGCTTGATTTATCATACGTTGCATGTGATTACATACACAATCTGACGTAGAAACTGTAACATATTGGAACTCTGTGATGTATTGTTTTAAACAAATATATGTTTGAATTAATAACACACAATCCTCCTTTAGATTAAACACACTTTGCATATAGCTAGATAGTACTGTGGTTTATGGAAAATTTTATAACAATGTTGGTCATCCTTTTGGAATACTTAAATCTTGTCCTAGCTAGTTTGTGCAAGTGAAGAGACAAGTGGCCTTGGAAATGCCCTTTTAGTTTGTCTCGTGACTTTTTCTCTAGATTGTTATGTACATTATAGTCTCTCATTAGTGAAAGCTGAGGGCTACTTTTAAATCTAGTTATCTACAATGTTTGTTTTTCTTATCCAAATGATATAAAAGAGCTCCGAAAATGTAAAAATAAGTATTTTCTAAAAGAAGAAAACAAGGTGGGAGAAGGTTAAATGGGAACCTTGTCCTATTGAATAAAAGGAATATACCAACAAAGGTTTCAATAATTTGTTGCCCTTACCACACAAGCCTAATTGTCACGAAAATCACATAACAAACATTGTGCTAATTTGTTTCATGGAAGACTATTAATTTGTAAATCCTTATTCTATAGAATAAGGATTCTTATATTTGTTAGGGGGAAAATGGGGAAAAAAACATCATTTTAAAGCTTTTGGATAAAAGAATTGTTCGGTTAAAGCTGATTGGATAAGTTTTTCCAAAGTAATGCAGTCAAACATGTCACCTATGCTGACGGGACTAGTCCGGTCACTGATACTGACGGGACTCGTGTCACGTCAGCGCCACGTAGGCAGTCCAATTACCGTAAAGCTTCGGAAGGCCATGACTTGTGACTCGGGTATCCAAATCAGATGATTTTTTTTTTTATTTCACATAACTTTTCGAGATTTATGCAATGACACCTCATTTGATATATTTTATCTCCCACAAACATAGTTTGAATATCTTCTGGATAAACGCTCTTATGATTGAGGTACAATTGTTACAAATTCAAACTATGTTTGTGGGAGATAAAATATTTCAAATGAGATGTCATTGCGTAGATCTCGAAAAGTTATGTGAAATAAAAAAAAATCATCTCCCGAGTCACAAGTTATGGTCTTCCGAAATTTTACTATAATTGGACTGCTTACATGGCACTGACGTGGCACGAGTCCCGTTAGCATATGTGACTTGTTTGACTACATTACTTTGGAAAAACTTATCCAATCAGCTTTAACCAGGCAATTTTTTTATCCAAAAGCTTTAAAATGATACTTTAGCCGGAAAAATGGAATTTTATTCATTTTAGGGTTTATCATCTATAATTTAACATGACCAGAAAAAAATTCCTACACTCACAACATTTTGTGGGGCCCGTAGCAAAAAAAAAAAAAAAACTCCGGCGCACAAAACGAATCTCTATAACATAACACAAACACTTTTCCTACGACATAACTCTTATAAAACCCTTCATTTTATATGCTTGTAGAAATATAATATAAAGTATAAAAGTATTCATGTGCCTTTACTGAATTGCTCTTAAGCTATTGTCTTTGCAAGTTTTAGATGTGATGCATGTTAAAGAGGTTTGGTTTGTTGAATATATTAAAACTCGTTTCTCAAAAAGAAAGTCGATATCTTTGATATGCACATTTATAGACCTCCAAAGGCAAAAATTATTGGAAATTACTACAACTGCAACCAATTTTAATATTCAGTGACTTCTCACTCTGATTATGTGGATAAAAATTTAGTTGTAAGGGTTTTTATTGTAAGTAACAAGTCACTTTGTTGGATATTCTTTGCATGCAGGGCAATACGAAGGAGTTATAATTGGATAAGGAAGGTTTAGCACTTTGAAAGAGCATGTGGTAAAAGTATCATTTCTCTGCTGCTTACGCCAGAAATTATTACAGAAAATCACAGTGATATTTCACTTAGCAGTTCAGAAAATCAGAATAATCCTTTGTAATTTCTTTTAACATGAGACCTCTTCTCCAAAATAGAAACAACAAGAATTACTGGCAGTAATACAGACTATTGCTCTCTCTCTCTCTAGCTATATATGTAATGGGAAAACCACAGTTTTCCTTACGCTTCTTTGAAGCATCAGCAATAATGCGAACTAAGTTCATACATTATTTATGCATTATGTTGAAAGAGTTGGTTTGAACATTTGGATTATAAGTCGTAGTGTCATGAAGTCACTATCTTAATGCGAACTTCTCGGACTTCAATTTGATGCATACTGCTGAAAATATTCCCAGATTGAAGTGTAATCTTAAGAAGAGTTGCAAAAGTTTTGTACATTTCTCGAAATAAGCTGTTAAGTGGAGTCCTAGGAATGATTAATCAATTTTTTTTATACCATATTTTGTATTCATGTGATTTGGTTAACATAATGTTAGATATTTTAGTTTCTGCATGCAACTAGTATTGATTTCAGAAACAATAATAATTAAGAGATAAAAACATATATCGATCTCGCTTATGTAGCAATCAATTACACGGTTTAGTTATCCAATTGGTCTCAAAGGTGATGAACTTGATTTATAGCAAATGAAATTACATTAAGCACGCATATGGAGCTAGGCTAAAGAATGGAAGGAGGGAAACCTGAAATACGCCGTGTATGTTGCATGCAACCACTAGCAGATAAGCTTATATCATTTTAGATCCTAACCGTTGATTTCCGTCCATCAATGGTTATAATCTATCGGGTCAAATTTAATTGGCCAAATTTATTATTAATTAATTAGTAATTTTGATCCAATAAATTATAACTGTTGATGGACGGAAATCAACGATTAAGATCTAAAATGATATAAGCTTATATCCTTTAAAATGACAGATGTTATTCCCTTTATTTATATGTGCATATTTAGTCCGAATATTTAGTGGAGGGGATTTGGTGTCTCAGAAAAAAAAATAAAACAAAGTTTTAAATGCATTAAAAAATAAAAATAAAATATAAACAAAAAGGAATTTATATCCCTCATGTTACATGAACCAAATTTTATGTTATGTTAAGAAAAAGACAAGATCAACTCATTAAATAATGTGTCATCTCACTTTCTTTAATATTATATAACTTGACAAAAAATTTCGTTGATATAATATGAGGGATATAATCCTCAAACAACAAAAGAAAAGAAAACTTATTACCAAAAAAAAAAAAAACTTGAACTTAACATAAAAAAATAGTAATCAACTTGATGATATAAAACTATTAATACATAAGTAGCAAATAAGACGTGTTTCTTTCTTAGTATTTGCTTGTATTCCTCACAATGCAGCCACTAAAATTACTCCTTGGGTGACACTCCTAATTAATTAAAAAATATATCTCTTCTTTACTAAAAAAAATATATGACCAAATTTATGTGTGCACTTGCATACATTGGCAACCAAATAAGTCCGCCACTACATGCAACACAGAGAAAGTTGACTATAATTATATGGAAAAATTGTGTATCATTTTAAAGGACACAAAATTATGTCATTTTAAGTGAGAGAAAGAGATAAATCATGAGAGGAGTGGAGGAAAAAAGTTTTAAAAATATGGGTACCATTTTTTTGTGAAAATGAAAGAATGTAAGATGCGTCATTTAAAATGTCACACCTTTTTCCCTAATTATTTTCAAGCAATTGCCGGTGGGTTAGCAATCCCATTGTTCAGATCCAGTCCAATGTCCATGATGCAGTGCAGGAATCTCATGGTCCATATAGCCCAATTTAAGTTCAACGGCCCAATCTCACTTGATTTTACGTTCAAAATATTATTAATAAAATAAAATAAAAAACTCAGTGGGTCCCTTTATGGTTGAGTTCGTTGTAGTTAACTAGTTATACTATTACAGTGAACCTAACCTACTCATTGTGAAATACTTTGGTAATTTTATATCTTAAAAATGGGTTTGAATTCATTTATCTTATATTTAAAATAATTTAGAAATAAAATATTATTAAGAGTTAAAAAAAAACACATTAATAAAAAAAATATGATCCGAACATGCTACGCCTTCTGAGCTTGTTCTTTTTCTGTATATACACATCTAGGCCGTTGATTTTCTTGACCTTTTAAGTTTCTTAAATCTTAACATATCTTTTAAATCTTGTAAATTAAAAAAAAATAACATTTATATCCTCTTGCATCCTTGATTTAGATAATTTCTTAAATTACAAAAGGAAGTCACCAATAAATATAAGGGAAAAGTTCACCAATGTCCCTGTGGTATGGCACTGCTGCAGGGCAAGCTGTAGAGGGGATTGCGCCACAACCGGAGGTAGAGGAAAAAATACAGGGCACTTTATTACTTAGTCTGACTTTTATGGAAGCTTTAACAATTTATGGACCGGTTGTTGCATTAGCACTTTTATTTGTGAATCTTTTTGTTTAATGTAATCCCAAAAAAATAGAAAAAAATACAAGTTTTCGGTGGACTTGTCCTGCTACTCTTGCTTTTTTGAATGATATTAAGATATAATTCCTAAAATTATTTATTCGTTCAGACAAGAAAACAAGGGAAGGACACATTATAAGATGAAGAATTAACATACTTATTCACCGTCTTCCTTATCCCTTTTAGTTCAGAATCATTTATGTCCCTGTGATTTTTTTCTATCACATATGTCCTTATGTTTTGTAAAAAAATAAGAAACCACAGGGGTATATGTGATTAAAAAACATACCATTTTACAAACCACATGGGCATATGTGATAAGAAAAAAAACCACAAAGACATAAGTGATTCTGGAATAAACCACAAGAGCATTGGTGAACTTTTCTCTAAATATAAATAAAAATTTTATTGACGTGTATTTTTGCGGATGAGTTAAAAATTAAATTAACATTTATTAGTCATCTTAATGATTTAAAGAAAAATAATTCATATTTTTAAAAAAATTAAAATATTAAATGTTTACACCTTTATTTTAATATATATTTTTCTTAAAGTGTGCCACGTTAACAAAATCCTATAAAATGAACCAAACTTTATCATAATACATAAACAATTTCCCAACTATTCATGCACATAGACAACAAACATAACATGTTAAAAAAGTTCATAAAATGCTGATTACCCAAAAAAAAAAAAAATCATAAAATGCTAAAAAATATTATTAACTTTTCGTCTTTTTCATCATACACATTTATTTTTCACGGAGAAATGAACCAAAGGGAAAGAGACAGAAACCTTTTAGCTTCCATCTTAATTATGGATGCAAAAGTGAGGCGCCGCTTGCATCTATGATTGCATTGTTATGTTTTCCCCCCTTTCGTTACATTCTGCACCACAAAAAAACACTAAAAAGATGACGAAAATAATTCAACTTTTCATTTTGATTTTATTTTATTTTATGGATTTATCATCTATCATTTAACATGACCACAAGAATTTTCCTACACACAAAATATTTTGTGGAGCCCGCAGCAAAAAAAAAAACTCTGGCACGCAAAACAAATCTCTATAACATAACACAGTCACTTTTTCTACAACATAACTCTTATAAAATCCTTATTTTATATATGGACCTTAATTACATCGGAGTCGATCTCCCATATTTCCACAAACTAGGATTAATGAGTCCGGACTTAATTATAATTCTTTGCCTATCCCTAGAAATGTAAATGGGTAAACTCGCCAAACGGGACATACAACTCGTTTCAACATGTTCCGTATAATCAAACAGAATAGACGGCTTAAAAAAAAAAGTTTATTTAAAATGCAGGTCATAGATTTCTTTTATATATCTGGTTTATAAACTCACGGGGTCGACGTATATCATATTATTTATTTAAATAAAATAAATAAATTATTATTTTAATGATTTTGAATAATAAAGTAATACTATTTTAAAGATTTAATATTTCTACTTTTATTGCAGAAAAAATTTCTTCAGCACACTCAGATAAAAGTAAATATGTCCTATTGGAAAAAGAAAAAAGAAAAAAAAATAAAATAGTAGGACTATTTACTTTTATGTGAGTGCGGTTGCCGCGGACAAAAAAAATTCTACAACAAAAGTAAAAAATATTTTTTCTTTATTTTAATTATTAAATACTTAATGGAGTTAAACAAGCTAATAAAGCCAGGCAAAGCCTCCAAAGTATTTTACACAAAACCTAATTGAGCTCATCCTATTTATACTTCTACCTCCTAACGCTCTCCAAAGATATATTTTGTAAGAATTAAAATCAAGTTCCTTCCCCGCCTACTTAGTCTATGTCGCCATCTCACGGTAACTTTTCATTTTGATTTTAAATTATAAGAATCCACAAACTTTTGAGGCCAATCTCAATGGTCGCCCTCAATGAAAAAGTTGGTATTCTGTTATTCCATATCCTGCGTTCTTCCCTGCCATTGGAGAAGAGAGAAAAAGGAAACATTGAAAATATCTTGGTATTGATTTTGTCTGAAGTCTGAAACACACATTCTCCTAACGAAGTGAAATCTCATTTGTACGTAGTTTATAAATGTAAATTAGTGAAATTTATATGGCAGTTCATATAATATGAGGAAGTTAAAGATAGAATCTATTCATTTCTTTACTGTAATAGGTGTATATTTTTTCTTTTATCATGAAGCTTAAACTATTCTCGTGTCTTGGAGAATAAAACTGTTGTTCGACACAACAGCTTGAATTTGTTAGTAATTTCTTAACAACTTATCCATTTCTGTTCATCACTAATATCTATACTTGGATTTTTTGAATTTCAAGAAAGTGTATCAACACTATGCAACTTACTCTGCTTCAATAATAGGATATGTATTATTTAATATGGGATTAGTGAGTGTATAGTGACTGGATGTAAAAGTCGGTCCAGTGCACTATGTTCTCCCGCGAGAACACAATTATAGTAAAATTATAATTATGTTCTCCCGGGATAACACCTGAAGAACACCATTGTAATATTTTTGCACTATGTTCTCTTGGAAAAACATAGATAAAATTCACTCACTGGACAGTCCAGTGACTGAATTTTTAATTTTTCGTATATATATATATATATATATATATGGGTTTAGTGAGTGTACAATGACTAGATGTAAAAATCGGTCCAGTGCACTATGTTCTCCCGCGAGAACACAGTTATAGTAAAATTATAACTATGTTCTCCCGGGAGAACACCTGAAGAACACCATTGTAATATTTTTGCACTATGTTCTCGCGGGAGAACATAGTTAAAATTCACTCACTGGACAGTCCAATGACTGAATTATATATATATATATATATATATATATATATATATATATATATATATATATATATATGGTTTAGTGAGTGTATAGTGACCGGATGTAAAAATCGGTCCAGTGCACTATGTTTTCCCGCGAGAACACAATTATAGCAAAATTATAACTATATTCTCTCGGGAGAACACCTAAAGAACACCATTGTAATATTTTTGCACTATGTTCTCGTGGGAGAACATAGTTAAAATTCACTCACTGGACAGTCCAGTGACTAAATTTTTATTTTTTCGTATATATATATATATATATATATATATATATAAGATTAATTGTCATTTTTTTTTCTGAAGCAGACATAGAACATGCATTACTACTACTGATAATTACTATTGTATATATATTCCTATATGACTCTGATTTTAAATCAATTTTAGGATGATGCATAAGCGAGGTCCAATCCAATGAATCCATGATTAATATCCTTGAGTTAATTTCAATTAATACTCTCCGAAATAAATTATATAAAAAATGTAATTCTACGAATAAATTAAGAGTGACAAAATGACAATGTTTGTGGTAGCTTTTTAGGATTTGTTTGGGACGACATATTTAATTAGAAAATAAAAAAAGAGGAAGAAATAATTGCACTCTTTTCTTTTCTTGTCATATGTATTGTGCGAAAAGAAAAATATTATGTGATATACAATTTTGGTGAGTCCTATCATTTTCAATCTTCTCTCTTAGAGGGAAAAGTAAGGGCGGAAATGAAAAGAATTATGTGGTTTCATTATATATTTACATGTTTTTTTTTTAATGTTTTTTTTTTTTTTCATTTTCTTCTCTTCTCTTTCCGTACATGATACCAAAGAGACCCTAATGAATCATAGCAAAGTTGTGATTTATCTGTTCCCATGTCAATTTATTTCCATATAAGCAAGAGCACGATAATAGTCCCATACTCAATCTATATGCAATTTTAGTAATGATTGTCTGGTTAAGAGAACCACAAAATAGTTTATTTATGTTTCTGAAATTTGTAGAGAGAGAGAGAATTCAGACAAGCAGATTAATGCGTTCACCTGAACCACTGATAGCACTGACATGCCATGAGATGAATAGGAAAAATTATTGTATTTTAAGTTTTTTGTTATATTTTCTTTGGATATTTGAGTTGAATCAGATCCTTTCGGTATTCCCACGTGTTGACTCTTTGAGTCACCTATAAAACTTATTTGGAGTTCGGAATCAGGTCTTGGATTACGGTATTTCTTTCCTCTCCCCACTGTGACATTTGATGAGACTCGAATCGTGGTTCTTGTCCTCACCTTGCTGAGTCCCCCGGCAACCAATTGAGCTGCCCACTTGCGCAATTTATGTGTTATATTTAACTGCTTTATTAATCACATGCAATAGGAGAAAAAGTCTCTCATGTTATAGCGATAATTATGTACTTGACTCAACCACTTATTGAAAAGAAAAAAAGAATTAACATAAAAATCGATGCATGTGTAAGAGAGAAAAACACTCTTACATGACATAAGAATATATTCTCCCTATATTTAAACAGACGATAGGTCGATTAATTAATAAGTTAGTTCGCATAATTAATGTAAACTAAACCCATACTAGCATCTCTTGATGAATTGGGCTAGATGACATTGCAGGGATTCACTCCTTCATACATTAAGTAGTGTGTCAACATTTTGTTGGCCAAAGATGGTGTGGTGTGACATTCAAATAAAAACCCCATATATGCTATTGGATCAGAAATGAGAATCATAACACAGAATCAGAACCAGAACAGAACAGGAGCTTTGCTCGAGGCTCAAAGCTCAGTGATCTGCAATCCAGCCAATCGAAGAGGTCAAACTCTACTGTGTTATTCACCTTTACAAGATGCCAGAGGCACTAGCCGAACGAGATCATAATCATATTCATACCCAAAAGAACAAAATGCTTAAAGCCATATCACACTCATTTGTGCAAACTTGCAATGCATTATTAGAATATGTTGGTAAAGCATTGTGGGGACTTCCAATTCCTCTTACCTCAAAGTTATCCCATTGGCTTTTTCTTGATCCAAACCTCAGCTTTCCTTTTACTTTTTATTTTCCTTTCATTTGTGGGGGAAGTACAACATAGACACCGATGAATATGTCCTTCCCATTTGGGGGTGCCAAAGGATTTTTTCTTTTTTCACCTCTTCATTGAAAAAGAAAAAGCTATCTACTTGAATTTAATTTTATTATGCTGATGACTCAGTACGTGTATAGAAAGTGATAGCAGTACTATGTCATGATCTCTTGTTAAAAGAATGACTGACACTGACGAACAACTCTGTCATTTTCCTCTGTGAAACAATAGGAATAATAGTAAATAAAATATTATAGTGCTAGCAAAAGCATCAACATCTATCATGTCGTAATCAGCTTCAATACAGAATTACATATGCCCCATAAACTCAGAGAGTAGATTTTGAATCATTCTCTCTGTATTTCAATCACAATTTATCTTTTCCGCGTACACTTCCCAATTCTGAGCTTCAACAATTAAAAGCAAAACAAGTTGAGACTCATACAAACTGAACTGTGATCATGAAACCCTTTGATCAAATTTATGCCTCACTTACTGAACAGTGAACACACCCTCAAAACGATCATGAAGGTTCAAAAATTTGGCAATTAAAATGGACCCAATTATGTTTTAGTATGATTTCAAGTCACCAACTATTTAACAAACCTCATATATTGACAATCCTACGTACACAAAGCCTAAGCAGAGGAAGAAGAAGTAGAATAAAAAAGGGTGGGTGGAAAGAGAGAACAAAAAAGAAGTTTATTTTCTATATATTTCAAAAAAATGGAGATGGAAATCTCTTTAGAACCCTATAATATAAGGATTATGAGGACATGACAGGACCCTTGTAGAAGAACAAGAGTTAGAGATCACATGGTGACTCTGAAATGCTTTCCAAGTGAGGCCTCCACACAGCAACACGCCCTCTTCGTCTGTCTCTTTGTGTTGACACCTTCTCGGAGAGTATTTCAGTCAAGTAACGATCAGAGACAATCAAGCTAGCCATAGAAATGTTGTTGCTGTTGTTGTTGCTGTTGCTGTTCCTTCTGTCGCTGTGTTCCTTCCTCTTCTTCTTTCTCTGCTGGTTCTTCTCCATAGATGGAGGGAGGGGCATGAGGAAGTAAATCTTCCCACGTTGGAGCTCTGCATCAGGTGGCACGATCACGATCTTGGGGACTCCACCATCTTCATCGGAGCATGGCTTCTTGAGGACATGCTTTGGATTTGCTTTCATGATATCACTGGCCTTGATAGTGCCACTGATTTCTTCTACTCTGCCATTGGAGTGTACTATGCGGATTACGTCCAAAGCCCCACATGGGAGGATGCAGGAGATGCAACACCTTATGCTGTTTTTCATGGCTTCTTCTGATCCCCTCCCTCTTTTTTGCATTGGTGTCTCAGTTCTTCTCACTGGGAGAGAATAGTACAAAGAGTAAATATATGGTGGGAAAAGAGAAAAGAGTGATGTGAGACTCACTGTTTTTGCTAATCTTTCATTAAGAGTGGGAATCAGTCACATTAAGGAATTAATTGTGCATCAAAATGATGCATTCTTTTAAAAGGAAAATATTAAATTCTTAACCTCCATAATTACGATATTGTTACAACTCTTAAATGGACTAGTAATTAATTACTTTTGTCATGTACTGATATAAAAAATAAATGTATAAATTGAAAATATATTTTTAAAAATAGTAAAAATAATATGTATGATTGATGTTCTGATACGTGGGATGCCTTTGTTCGGTCAGCCCAAATATGGTAGGATTACCTTCACTTGGCTTGTGGAGGGCATGATTTTTTTATACTTGTGTGCTCTTATATTTTCTACGCACACATGAGTCTTTACACATCATGGTCACGCAGTCTCACACTTAGTAGAGCTCATAGGATCAAAAACATTTATGTCATCACTTCTTACACTCTTAATAAGAATTTACAACCTCCTATATAAAGCAACTTCAGCTCCCTTCACTATTCATCTTATTGGTGTTACTCTCTCCCCAGCCATAATCGTAGCCCTCTACACTCCTCCTTCCTTCGCACCCTCAACTAGATTGAGGCTAATATAGTGACACCTCATAGTTTTGATCCATGTCATTGTCTCTTTTGTTCCAAGTCAACATACTTTACTCTGAGGGGGAAATAGATCCATAACCTCAAACTTTGATTCAATTCGATTGAATTAAACGGATTTAAATTAATTTTTTTAAAAAATATCATGTATGACTTATATAATTTTTAAAGGAGTGTATAATTAAAATTATGCGACTCTTAGCTAATTTAATAAATAAAACAGTTGGTTTTATTCAAATAGTACATGTTTGATTCTACTTAAGTAGGTCTCAGATTCAAGTTCCTGTAAATGCAAAAAATCTTTCTTTGGGAGAACTAGCCTCACCATAATAGGAATGTTCCTGACTTGGCTCGAACAAACTTACTTTTCTTGGAGAATACATGTAATTTATCTAAAAGGTAAATAAACAAAGCAGCTGGATAAGTGGTAACTACATAATTTTTTTTTTAATTTTAAAGCTTTTTCTCCTGTTTTTAAAAATTTGTTTTCTTTTTGTTTTTTTTTTGCTTTTGAATAGATTGGAGGAATATTTTCGGTGCTAGCTTGAGGATGAAATTCATGGTGTGAATAATTGCACAACACCCTGTAGTTTGGCTTTTGATCCATTATTTAGGGACCCTACCCTCATCCCCTGAGCTAACACTGTCTCTTCCCTTTAGCGTGTTCAATAATATTAGGTTGGGAATGAAAGATTGGGACACTCACGGTATATTGAATGATGGGACAACTTAGCAATCAAAAACTTAGGACCTCTTTTTATCATACAATGACAAGGCCTGCGTGTATCAATAAAAACTTGACACGTGTCGAGCCAAGAATGAATATCAACACCAAAGTTTAGTTGAGAATGCTGGTGACGTAGGGCCAGTCAATGTGAGAGAAGAGAATGTGTTTGGTTGGAACTATGAGAGCTGGGAAATGGGGTACATAGGAGAGGAGATATTCTTTTGATAGGAGTTTGTGATCTTTCAATATCCCCAAGCAAGATCATGTGGGTTGGAGTTTTCATTGGAAAGTGAAGTGTAATGGCTTTTAGGTTTGTGAAAGTGCTTTGACTGAGGCCAAGGTGTTTGTCTCCTAGCCATATCACCAAGAGCTACCCTTCCAAATGCTTTATCCGTTTCATTTTCTTTCTTTTCATACATGTAATTCCACCTTTTTGGTCACCTTTCACACAATATACATTGAACTAAATTCAAATATACACACCCACTTTTCTTCTATCCATTACCATATGGTAGGGTGTTTGAGGCAATGATGGTAGGGCAAAGTGTGTGTCATTTTAAATGATGTAAGGTTGTGTCATTTTAAGAGAGAGAAAGAAATAGATAAAGGAGGAGAAAGAGTTGACAAAAAAAAATAAAGGCATGGGTCCCACTTTTTTGTGAAAGTGAAAGGATATAAGTTGTGTCATTTAAAAGGATAAATATTTTTCCCATGATAGTACTAAACATTATCTCTAGAGTACACACTCACTTTGGGGCTGAAGCTCCACAAGTAATTTCTGTTTTTGAGGTAATGGGGGTGATGATTGTAGGTATTGTCTACAAAGAGATTGTCACTGTAACGACTCATACACGTGATCAATGCAAAATTTAATAACACAGCTCAAATCATAATTGTAGTACCTATGTACCACAAAAAAACACCTAACATCTATAAATAAGAGATGGTATTATACTTTCCTAATCGTTCAACATTTTAAAATTATAATATCTTATTTTATGAATGAGCAAGACACCCTCACAAACACCTAATTTTATTATCAAATGTTAACAAATTGCTATTGGAAGGTGTAGTTTTACTTTTTTTTATACCTAATGTGAATATTGGGATTTCAAGTAAAAAAATGAATTCAAAAGTAAGATAATGACATCCAAGAAAGAGCTTTGTCCTAATCTTTTCGAGGAAGCAAGCTTTGGGTGATTGATATGATTTGTATATCATGTTAAGCTATGAATTTTCTAATGAATTAATAGCCAACCCTATGAGATTTGGCAAAAGAAGAGAGGTAGTTTAAACTGTTTGGATGATTTAATTGCCTGTTAATTTTAGTTATGTCCCATCCATAATGTGGCCCGCTCATTTAATAGGTACAGATATAGATGTTAGTGGGCATCATGTGAGGCACGGAGGGAGGGTCCATAGCTTAACTTTGATATTCTATTTGCTCTGTATCTTCCAAATTTTGATGCCAAGTTAACTTCCATGTGTTGTGCGGATAAGATTGACCTAACTAAATATATCGGCTTGCCTCGTAAGAAAAAATTAGTTTGATTTTTCATGTGCCACTTGCATTCCTTTTTCCATTCCCCTTTTCTTGAAAAAATAAAGTTAACAACTTCATGTTGTGCTCACACATTCTTTTGTTTCCTTTTTGACCATCACATTGTAAAGATCTGATGAATCGGTTTGCCAAATTCTATCAATTTCTCTCAATTTGTAAAGTTAACAACTGGGAAGGGATATACTAAAGTAAACCATTTATGGTGTAATTGGGTTTCAACTAATTGGCCCAATATTCTTTTTGCTATTATTTATCCATTAAGGGTGTATTTAAAACCCACAAAATATAAGAAGCGTATATTGGGGACCAAAAATTAATACTTAATAAAGTAAGGGTTTGATTTTTATCATGTTATATGAGACAAATGAGATAATTTGTCTCATGCAACATATAAAAAAGTGAATGAGACCCACTAAGAAGAAGAGAGAAAAAGAAAAAAAAAAAAAAAATGGATCCCATCTATTATTGTGTGTTGTATGAGATAAATTATCTCATGCAACATGAGAAACACATTTCCCATCAAGTAAATTAACTAAATTATTTTGAGTTCTATTAAAATGATAACAAAAATTGAATTTTATGATAAACTATATCGCATTTTTTTTAATTTAATTAACTGTTAACTTATCATGTTAGTGATGTGAGGGGGAAAAACGATAAACAAACTGTATTAACGCATAGTCAATATCAGTAAGCCTCTATTGGACACCAAATATACCACAACTCATACAAACCTGAAGTCCACTTCCAAGTCTCGTAACATGTTTAGAATCACCCAAAAAATCCAAGTTTGTAGTATGTAAATTAAGTTTTATCTACAAATAATATGTTTGGCAAAACCATGGATATAATCCAAACATGACAGAACCTCTGCTACCTCAGTATCTCGTTCCTTCGGGTGCAAGTTGATTGTTAACTCACACCGGCATCCTCAGAGGCTTGTACCATGATTTGGGTCAGTAAATGCAGCTATGAACAATGTGAAGAAACGTGTTGGTAGCAAATATATGACATATACCTTAAACAGAACAAATTTCTTCAATTTTTAATTTAATGATTTAAAGACTCAATTTCAAAGTTTGATAGAATTTTTCACCAAAAAACAAAGTCTGATGTTCAAATTTGAATAACATTTGGAACTGATTGTGTGTTATTACTTTGATATTATTGTCATCCTGTTTGGGGAAAAACTTAGATTTAGCTGTTAAGATATGGTACATATTATTTAACAGCGGAAAAGAAAATGGATCTATGGATTGAATTTCTAATGTGATCCTAGACTAAGACTACCAAAAGTTCTTGTCGCTATAATACTATAAAATCTAAGTTGTTGCTCTAAGGTTGTAAACTTATGCAGTACTGATAAGGTTTATGTAGAGGTTCACTGTTAGGCCTATATCCATTACCCTCTTTCCTTTCTAATTTATGGATCAGATGTATCATATTGTCTTCAATTTTTCAATTCTTTCAGATTAGTTTTTATTCCTTCATGCCTTTAGTAATTCTTGTTTCAGACCTGTAACCTTGAATTCAAGTAAACCTTCTGTACCGAAAATTTGAGTTCTGTTCACAACTAATATTCACTAAGATAAAAAGCTATAATTTAGTTTATACTTTGCCCACCCTGGTCTGGAAATTAAATCAAGCCAATTATATGTATATAATAATTCTTCTTATCCAACTAATTGCAGCATTGCTCTCTATTTGCAATGATACTACAGTTAGGTAAATTATCCCTTTTTAACTACCTAGTAATACAGAGGTGCCTCCTAAAAACCAGATACCACAACACTTGGATAAGAAGGGGCATAAAAACCTGCATCCATTGCCAATTTTCTCACTAAGGTAGAGGCTGAACCCCTTCATCTGCAAGGATTAGATAAAAATGCCTGAAAGATATTTGTCTAATTTTGGCGCTGAGCAGCAAACAAAGTGGCATCAACCTGCATACGAATCATGAGATCATGATTTTTCATGAACTCCTTTGTAGATTTTGAACTCCTCCTTTTTTATGTTTGCTGTTAGTGGGTTAAATTTTGGTTTCTCTTGTACATTAGCTTTGGGTTAATTTAAAAAAATATGAGTTGTTGAGTTGGCTTTATTAGAGTTTAGGTTTATTTGTCCAAGTGCTCATTTGACTTGTGATTCTTTGAAGTGTTAATTTAATTGTGTTTTGTTTGCATCACATAAGCACTTTGGTAGTAAAAGCATTGATGAGTGTCAAAGACACTATGTTTCTAGGATCAAAAATAGATTATGTAATGATGAATATGATTAAAAACATAGTGATAATTAATGAATGCAAAAGATTATAGGGTTTTAATGTTTGGACATGATATTGACTTAAAAACATATTGGTTTCACGCTTAAATTGTTTAATTGGAGCATTGAAGCAATGGTTAAGCTAGAAGAAGTAAAGCGAGAAGAGAAGAACAATGATTTAATGAAAATTTCCCAGCAGCTGTCTTCCGGCCAATTTTTAGTATCGAAGGTGATGCATTTTGATCTCGTGTTCTTGTAGAAACTGTAGATCTTACTCTTATCTTTTTAACAAGATCACATCAATTGGACAAGTATAGCTCAAGTTATACCCAAAATACGAAATCAAATCTTTGCTATTGAATTTGCTCGCTAGAGTGAGCAAGGCTAGCGAGGACGTCGTTTTGAAGGCTCATGGATCTCTTTTATTAAAAATGGATGTCTAGGGTCATTCTCATTCATTCTTGGAAGACTTGGGGAGCAAGAACAACAAATTTAGGAGAGAAATTGGTGGAGGAACAACCGTACTCTTTATCTCTTTATTACTTATACGACTAGTGCACTTGACGAAGTCGCAACAAGCATCACACACAAATAAAAAAACTAAATTCCATAAAATAACAATCTTAGTAACACTTTGGTAACTAGTTACTTTTTACTTTTAGTAGGTTATATATCTTTATGTCACATATAAAATCTGCGGAAAACTTAGTTTACTAATTGTACCTCACCTTATGATTTTTTTTAATATAAATAAGAACTAAAAACGTAATCTAATATAAATTACTCAAATGCTAATGACTTCAATTTATAATTCTAAAGGGTTTTACTTCTCTTATGTAGTATGAGAGAAATTCTTATGTTGTGAGATAAATAAAGTGGGGCCATCAATTTAAAAAAATAAAAAAACACATTTTTTATGTGAGTGTAACATAAGAGATGAATATCATGTAACATAATAATATAATTTCCCAATTCTAAAAGCATCATTTTGAAAGACTGTCAAACAGATTCTGCCATGAATAGAAAATAAACTTTAATGTTTTGCCTTAATTCGATGGGTAATCACAAGTCTTCAGTCGTTGACAAAAGGCCTCACCGTAGGCAATGCACGGAATAATATAATTACCTCTGAAAGTCAAATACTCTTATTCGAGGGTGGTGATCTCCGTATCAGATTTTTGCTTTGCAAATGATTCGGTGCTCCTTAGTCCTTATGAGCCATGTTCAGCATACCAACAGCATCATTGATCTTTTGTGTCTACTTTGGGGAAATAAATTTAGTGGTCCATTCCTCTCTCTTATTGTTAATTAAGTAGCGTATGTGAAAATGTGAAATATCACTAAATATTATGTGGCTTGCATTTGTCATTTAATATGACATAATAAATTTTCTTACACATATAACATTTTGTGGGGTCCACACTTTTAAAGAAAAAGAAAAAAAAGAAATTATGGCACGCAAAACAAATCTCTATAACATTACACAATTATTTTTCCTACAACATAACTCTTATAAAACCCAAATATTATTGGCACAACTGATAAGAAATTTGTATCCCTTAATTAAAAGTTTCTAATTTAAATTCTAAGATAAAAAAAATAACGAAAAACTTCAAAAAACCCCTACATGTTTTCTCAAAATCACTTAACCCCCTCCCAAAAAATTTTAATCATTTACCCCCTTATTTAATTTTTTTTTATTACTTACCCCCCTAATTTGATTTTCCATCCAAAATTTTGTTAAATTTTTTAAAAGGTACACCAAAATTACCCTTAATAGAAAAAAAGAAAAACATAATTCCTCACCAACGCAGTTTTAGACAAAATCACATAAGTAAGACATGAATGTAGATCAAAGATTGAATTCTCCTTCTACTACTCTCAATGACTCAGAAAACAATGAAATAACACCCTCTGCATGTTACTTGGTAATATGATATGATTAAGGGGAAAACAAGTCATATATGAAGCATAGAACATAAAGCTTTTCAGTGCGAGCAAAATAAAATGCGATCTGAATAAATTTATAAAGTCAGATTTGTTGGTCATATAATAGCAGAAAAACTTATAACAGAAAAGGGAATATCTAAACTTGTTATTTGTTGGTCATATAATAACAGAAAAATGGAAGATCTAAACTTGCTGAGATGATGCCTCTTCAATCATTTTATTTGAATAACGACACCAACAATTGTAAGTGGGTATTCAATAACAATGTGATTTGTGATAAACAATTTTAATAATTATTAATTCTAACAGGACTACTTTAAAGAAAACATTCCGCGAGTTCGTCTAAAATTGTGTTTGTGAGAAAATTATGTTTTTCTTTTTTCTATTAAGGGCAATTTTGATATTTTAAAAAAATAATTAACTCTGTTAATAAAAATTTAGATGGAAAATCAAATTAGGCGGGTAAGCGATAAAAAAAATTAGGTAGAGGGTAAATAATTAAAAATTTAGGGAAGGAGATTAAGTGATTTTGAGAAAATTATAAGGGATTTTTGAAGTTATCCCAAAAAAATAATTACGAGAGAACCGTACTTTAATAGTACTCAAATCAAACTAATTCAAATAATAAACCAATTGAGGAGGAAAAAAAAAAAGTGAAATACCTAAGTTCAAACGTACAACTTGCAGTACAATATGACACGTCGGCACTAATGGACACATGTGTCAATATTGGTCAAAAAAGCAGTTGACCTCTTCGTTGTCAGTAAATTTCATCGTAAGCAGCAGATAAGCCATCCCTGTTCCCTGCGGGAACATCGAAGCTTTTTCTTTATTTTATTTTTTGTTTTTGATAAACAGCTTTTTCTTTATTTTTTCTAGGACGTTCTCATTAATTGTCAATTATTTTTTAATAATTAGTTTTTTTCTTTAAATATTAATTAATGAATTAATTGTTAGATACAGATCCTATCCTACATCATGCGATTTTGTGAAAGAAACGGTGAGGGCCTATAAATAAAAGGAAATTATTCTCTCTTTTTTTATTGATGGAAAAGGAAGTTTTTTCTTAAAAAATAATAATTATTATTATGTACTATGAATAATATATAATTATGTTATTAAAAAAAGTTCTCTCTTCTCAAATATTGTTAGCTAATGTGAAGGAGAAAAAAAATAATTTTACCATTATAATTATGTATTATCTGTAATACATAGTTATTTTTTTTCTATATATGCAGTTGAGTGAGTTTTGTAAATAGTATTTATAATAAAATTGTTTTTTTCTTGTAATTAAAGAGAGATTATAATTTTAAATTTTCTTATAGTAACTTTTTTTAACTCTTGCACCGTAATTTTTTTTCTTAATTTGTTTGAATATTTTGGATGTTAAATTTCTATCTTTCGTTTATGACTTTTAGTTTTTTTTTTTTTTTTTTGTTATTCTTCTGTCCAATATGATTCAATTTCTTAGCATTACTATCTAAAGGTTTAATAATTCATGTATCGTTGATTTGATACGCAAGAAAAGAACGCGAAACGATCAAATTTTCATAGATGTTGTGATGGTTTTTTTTTTTTTCTCTTGACATTGGTTTCTTTTAGGGGTTATCAAAGAATTATTAATTACGGACCTATTACCTTCAACTCTGCAAGATTAGGCCTGATCCAATAGAGGCCCAAAAGACATGCCTTAACTCTAAACGCACTCTAAAAGAAACGAGTGTATTCCGTATAGAAATCATGCGCATCTTGTCAACTTGGTTGACGGTCACTTGACTCAGCATACAAGCAAATAGGATTGACAACATCAACAACACAAAATAACTTGACCTTCATGTGAACCCAACGACCCAAGAATAGCACTAATTTGTCACCACCTCTATTAGGACTAGTCGGATTATAGGCATCTCGTTTAAGGAATAGCCTGTAAAATGTCATCACTCCACCAATAGGAGTGAATACTCAGCCGAGCTATCTCATTAAAGTAAATAGACCATCTCGTCCGCAACTTATTATTTAGGCAACCACTCTCCATTTTAGCATCCTTCTCTTCACCAACATCTTCTACATCAACTGTGTCTGATCAAGTCCTGCCCAATAGTTGTTGGCCGGATCAATTACTAATTTTATAATAAATACTTAGAATTTGTTAAATATTATTAATAATTATTTAGTATTTAACAATAAATTAATGTATGAATACTCTTAAAATAAAATATTATAACATCAAGGGTAGCTCAGTTGGCAACTGAGCTCCTAAGGGTTTGCTTGAGTCAGGGGTTCAAACCTTGCCTCAATTCTCATCCTTCCTCCGATAGCGAAGTTCAATGCACCCGCTGTTCCAATGATGGACTAGTTTACAGGGCTGTACGCCGAGGGTAAGATGACCGGAGAAGGTTGAATGGGGATACCTCCGGTTTATACCAAAAAATAAAAAAATAAAAAAATAAAACATTATGGAAATAATTCTCCACTTTCATTCATTTTGATCAAAATTAAATAAGTGTGGTTTAATTTCAGAATCCGCCCACTAAACTAGGATCTAATGGTTAATATACACTGGCGCATTTGATTTGCTAAAATAATTAGAACTTGCCAGATAAAATTCTTTGTTTTATGTTTCATTTTAAAGAGCATTATAGAACAAAACAATAAATAGGTGAAGTACAGGACAAAACTCAAAATATTTACTATGTTAAAAGACCCAATTGATTTCTCACCTTAGCGCCACCATCGGGTCTAGGAAACTTTCGTCGAGCAAGCGCCATCATTCAATCCCACCGAACTCCCCTATTTTTGTTCCTCTTCTCTGATGCCTTGTTTGTTTTGATCTGCAAACTTTGAATATCAATCTAGGAGTAAGAAAATTTTATGAGAGGCCAATTATATACATGAGAGGCCAGAGCCATTGTTGAATACCAAGACACTTTCTTCAATAATTTTATTTTATCTTATCTTAACATAATTAAATTATGAGTAAATATCATTTTAGGTCCTTCACAAAAAATACAGTCCTCATTTTAGTCCCTTACAAAAATAAATTAATCTCGAGGTCCTTAACAAATTCAAAGTGTACCCATTTAATTGAAACCATGGTCCCTCACAAATTCAAAAAAGATCCATATTAGTCCCTTAAAAGGATTAAAATGGATCCCTTTTGAATTTCTTAGGGACCTCGATACTATTTTTGTTTGTAAGGGACTAAAGTGGGGATCATATTTTTTGTTTGGGACCCAAAATGATATTTACTCTTAAATTATTTTTCCTATAACATAATTCTTATTTATCCCTTGTATTTTATATTCTCTTCTATTTCTCTATGTCACTGTTGAATACGAAGATCACATAATGGTTATCACCGGTGGTTGCTAGAGTCGAAAATAAAATCGGACTTTTAAACAATTTAATGCAATTTGTTATACAAATTACCGAGTTGATGTAAAAGCAAAACATATTATCAAAATAATAAGGGTGTGTGATGTATAAATAATGCACAATACAAAGAGTGTAATAATAAAGTATGAATCGAACTCATGCATAAAATAACTTCCACCACAAATTTATTCATATTGTGCATTGAGTACTGAACAATAAAAATTATATTGTGACTTAGCCACTTAGGTATTTGTCCCCGTTATTCTTTTATGCATAGAACGCAACCTAAATTTTATGGCACATTATGTGTGGCTTAAAATTCATTGTTTAATTTAATGAAAAATGGTTTTCAGTATTTTTTTGAAATTCTTGTTATTTAAAAGTTAAACTATATTTTTGGTCTTTATACATTATATTCATTTTTTTAATACATTGAGAAATTGAATGCACGTCCCTCGTCCCTCAGCATACGACGAATTCTAGTGGCTTACATTATACTCATTTCTTATTTGGTCTTTTCATATTTTTGTTCTCAATTTATTCTCTATATCAGCAATCATTCTCAATATTGTCCTTTTCACCATTTTTTTTTTCTTTTTGGTATCCACACCATATTTTATCATTATATTGTTGTATAATAGACATGGAATTATGGTAAAGTATAGCGACCATATTAAAAATAATGTTCGTATACGGGGTAAAAAATATAATACTTATGGTCCTACATTCATTTTTAATATGGTCCATACATTTTGTTATGTTGTAATTCTAACAGATGATAGTATAGTAATAGCAACATATAACAACGACCCAATTGAAAAAAAAAATTGTATATATATAAGATTTTTATTAAAAAAATTTATAAAAATATATATATCACATATAAACGCCAAAAATATATTTTAACTATTAAAAATTATTTCTCATGTGTTGCCCTTTTCTTATTGTAAATAATATTTCTCATTTGTCTTTTTATTGTAAATCATGTTTCGCGTACGGCTCCCTTTTTATTTTTGCTGGAAAAGTCATTTTATTATTTATGACATAAATTAAAAGATATTAAGTGCCTAATTGACATATATTATTTTTAGCTTATCTTCTCTTTAAAACTAAAAACTTAGTTAAACATGTTTTTATAAAAACACTTATTATAAAAGAACTTTTTTCATAATGAAAAAAAAAAACTAAAAGTTAAAAGCTCGAGGATTTTTATTTTTTTTGAGATGTATGTCAGTTTTTTTAACTCCTTATTTATTTTATAATTTTATCTTTATTCTAAACTTATATTTATACTTTTTATTATTTACCTTAATAATTCATTCTAATAATAAATTATTTTTACTTTCCTATTTCAAAACCATCAAAACAACTATATATTTCACCAAATAACTTTTATCTTTATTTTTTAAGTTCTTTCTTTTATTGAATAAATCACATGTATCTTTAGGGATGTAAATGAGCTACACGTATTAAAGGCATACAGCTTGACCTAGATTAGGCATGATCTAACCTACTCTGTTTTCTAAGGAGAGCGAATTTAGGTTTAAAAAAATAATAATTTAAAAATTAGGCCATATGCTCATTTTAAAAAGTCTTACCTAAAAGCCTGCAAGGTTAGTCTTTTTATTTTTTTAATAAGATCATATATTTATAATATATATTATTTACTTAAATAGATATTTTGAGATCATAATTTATAAAATTAATTCTCAAAATAATAGGATTGATATAATTTTAACAAATAATAAATATTTATTTAAAATATAAAATATAATATTTAATTAAATTAGTAAAGAAAGTGTAATTACATATAGATGGGTAGGATTTTTTTGACACGTGTCAAATTTAATATTTGACACCTCATCTGAGAGCCGTTAAATTAAAAAAGATCAACTACACTGATTTGTAAGCATGTGACACAATTGATCTTTTTTGATTTAACAACTCTCAGATGATATGTCAAATTTTAAATTTGACTCTGGTGTTAAAGGATCTTACCTTATATATATATATATGTGTGAGTGAAATTTTCATGTGATCTTTATGAATATTATTTTAGGTGTTGTTAATGAAAATATTATTTCATATGATTTTCGTGAGTAAGAAAATTCATATTTCAGTTTGTTTTGGGACTATAAACCTTAGTTTGCAACTTGATAGGCCTTACGAGCTATGTTAGGCTTCTTAGTTTTTATATAATAGGTCAGGTCAAACCTATAAATCAAGTTTTTAGTAGGCTAATAGGCCAGTATAGGCTCTAAATGTTTTGCATAGGCTTAGCTTATCAAAGACAAAATTTGACCTAACCTGGTCCATTTACATCCCTATATATCCTCCATGAAAGGCAATCCTGTTTGGGGTGGGTCAAAGATTAAGATTTTAAATATCTCCCAAACGTAGCACCGGGAGGATCGAATACATACTCTCACCCCACATGCTCAGCTCTCATACGCCAACTGAACTACTAGTATTTGGTAAGTTCTTTTTTGTTAGCTTAAAAGTAGCTTTTAATTTTAAAAAATAAGATGTTGTGTCAAACAGACTCTAAGTAAAGGAAATTTGTATGAGAGGAAACAAATAAAAATCCAAAAGCAAATTAAGGGAAAACAAAAGATGCTTGTTAGAATAAAAAAGATTTCAATTATTATTATTTGGTAAGTATAAACCTTCAATTCATTATCATGTAATATCCATATATAGGATTATAATATTAAATGAAAATTAATCATAATTAATTTTATATTAAATTAATCAATATAATGAGAGAATAAATGTCAATAATTTTCAGAATTCAAATTAAAATTATCATTTCGAAATTCAAAATACAGTCATTTATTAGTACTTTATAATAATTTGGTATTTTTTAAATATTGTGTTCGGTTTGGTTAACAGAACAATAGAAAGTAATCGAATTAGCTACTTTAAGTCTTCTCTTTTTTTCTTTTTTTTTTGGAGATACCTTTGAGTCTTCTCTTTTTTTTTTTTTGGTAAAAAGAGTCTTCTCTTAAATTAGTATAAAATGGTGTTTACCAAAAAAGAAGAGAGTATAAAATGGAAGAAAATCTCTTAAATTTGATTGATGCGTGATTTACTTTTAAGTTTTAAAAATGGCAAAAACAATCTTCAAATTGTATTAATGAATTTGCTATAATAATATTATAATTAAGTTTATTAAAAAAAGGTGGGATTCACATCTTTATTTATTTATTTTTTTGAAATATTTCAATCAATTCATTGCTTCGCAACTAATCCGATTCGGGGCGGGTCCAAAATTAAGGCTTTAAACCTCTCATCTTTATTTATTTTTTTGTCAACTCTCACTCCCCCTTTATCCATTTCTTCCTCTTCTTAAAATGACACAATTTTACATCTTTTAAAATGATACACATTTTTGTCCATAAAAATAATATTACAGGAAAGTGATTATATATCTGAGAGTTTGATTTTTGTGCCAATTTTTTTTTTCCAATGGGCCACCTGATTATATCTGAATGAAAAAAACTCTCTTATAGGAGGAAATGGAACACCAATAATATAATAGTGTGAAGAAAATTTATCTCGATAATATATTAAAATTAAATATAAATTTGTATTTATCTCGATAATATATTAAAACTAAATATAAATTTGTCTATACATATATTATTGTTTTCTCGAGTCATGATCAAATTTTATTAATAAAATAATTGAGTGGAGAGAGTTTCTTTTTCTTGAGTCACCCATCATTACCGTCTTACCGAATCTTATAGTGCCAGGGAATCTAATTCAGCTCCTTCGTTATTTTTATTATTTCATACTATACATTTTTTCTTTAATTAAGCGAAATGGTTGGTGGTGACACGGTTCAGTAATAATTTACTCATTAAAAAATATAAAAGAAACATAAGAAACTTCACCTGTACTGTACGTGACCTTGAATCAATGATTAAATACAACAACAAAAATCTACCCAATAAAAATTAAAAAAATATTAAAAATAGATAAAAACAACGAATGTGAATTATTTATTTCATACATGTATACAATCCAACACTATACTCCATAGCTTCCACAACATCAATGGAGGCTTATCACTAGAAAAAAAAAAAAAAAAAAACCTCCATTGTTGTTTTTTACAAGGACAAGGTTCCATATTCTTCATCCATGGCAGGGGTGGTTCCCAAGAAGGCTAACAGTAACACCACCGCCACCACCAACCCAGTTAACAAGAAGGAAAACACGAATCTTCTGTTGGGTCGGTTCGAGATTGGGAAGCTCCTCGGCCATGGAACCTTCGCCAAGGTCCACCATGCTCGGAACATCAAAACCGGTGAAGGGGTAGCCATAAAGATCATAGACAAAGAGAAGATCCTAAAGGGTGGCTTGATGTCACACATAAAGCGCGAGATCTCCATCCTCCGCCGTGTCCGCCACCCCAACATCGTGCAACTCTTCGAAGTGATGGCAACAAAGACAAAGATCTACTTCGTAATGGAGTATGTCCGTGGCGGCGAGCTCTTCAACAAGGTTGCCAAAGGAAGGTTGAAAGAACAAGTTGCGAGGAAGTACTTTCAACAATTAGTTTCTGCAGTTGAGTTTTGCCACGCGAGAGGAGTGTTCCATAGGGATATCAAGCCTGAAAATTTGTTACTTGACGAGAATGGTAACCTTAAAGTTTCCGATTTTGGTCTCAGTGCTGTGTCTGATCAAATTAGGCAAGATGGGTTGTTCCACACTTTTTGTGGAACACCTGCTTATGTTGCTCCTGAGGTTTTGGCTAGGAAAGGGTACGATGGTGCAAAGGTTGATATTTGGTCTTGTGGTGTTGTTTTGTTTGTTTTGATGGCTGGTTATTTGCCTTTCCATGACCAAAATGTTATGGCTATGTACAAGAAGATTTACAAGGGTGAATTCAGGTGTCCTAGGTGGTTCTCTCCTGAACTCTCTGCACTTCTCACAAGGCTTCTTGATACCAAACCCGAAACCAGGATTTCCATTCCGGAGATTATGGAGAACCGGTGGTTCAAGAAAGGGTTCAAGCAGATAAAGTTTTATGTTGAGGATGATAGAGTTTGTGGTATTGATGAAAAGGTGAACATTGATGATGATGATGATGATGTATCATCTGTATCAGAATCTGACTCAGAGGTTGAGTATAAAAGGAGGAATAATGCTTCACTTCCAAGGCCTGCAAGCTTGAATGCATTTGATATCATATCATTTTCTCCGGGTTTTGATCTTTCTGGTTTGTTTGAGGAAAAGGGTGATGAGGCTAGGTTTGTGTCTGGTGCCCCAGTTTCCAAGATTATATCAAAATTGGAGGAAATTGCTCAGTTGGTTAGCTTTACGGTAAGGAAAAAAGACTGCAGGGTGAGTTTGGAGGGTTCTAGAGAAGGTGTAAAGGGTCCATTGACGATTGCTGCTGAGATATTTGAATTAACACCTTCTTTGGTGGTGGTTGAGGTGAAGAAAAAAGGAGGGGATAGAGCAGAATATGAGAAATTTTGTAACTCTGAATTGAAACCTGCGTTGCAGAATTTGATGATGGAGGAATCCGCTACTTCTTCATGCCCACATACACCCACTGAATTACCTCTTTCTGACTCTCCGCTGGACATACCTTCAGATACTGAATCTTTGTGCTAAGACACCTGAAAATTTACAGAATAAGGGAAAAGGGTGTTAAGTTTTTATTTTTATTATTTTGTATAGGTAGTGTATGGTAATTTTTCTTTTTCCCTTTTTTTCCCAGGATTGTCCTGCTTTTTTTAGGTTTGCTCCTTGTCTGGAGCATTAGATGCTACTGTATTTGTATGTCTAATTGCTGTAAGAAGAAGGCTAATTTAATTTAAATATAGTAATGGAGTGTGCATGTTCACATGTTTGGCACATTGTTGTGTGACTGTACTGTATATTTTTTTCATCCTTTATTGCAAGTAATGAGAAAATAAGAATGCAATATCTTGATAATCCATTATGTGTTGGGCTTTGGATTTCTAGTGCTTCATATTACATCAATGTATTTATCATCTTAATTTGGAGGAAGCCATTCCAACATAAACTTATCATTCCATGCCCTTTTAGATTGGTCTAAAAGAGAGTAACTTTTATCAGCATGCCCCAACTGCAATCTGTTAACTGAGTATATATAACCAAATCAAGTTCTGAAATCAGACCCTTTTCTCCCACCAGTTACAGATCGATGGGAATGGGAAGGGGAAGGGGAATGAAAGTCTTTTTCTAAGGTGATTGGCTAGTTCATTCATTTCAGTGGTAGATCACCATCACGGGTATTTTTCAATCTTTTATAAGATATTTGAAAGCAAGGACTATTGAAGGCAATGTAACAAGAAGAACACTGTTTAAGGATAATCACACTTATCTCTATTTTATGGGTTAAAGTCAACTAGCAAGAGAAATAATAAAAAGGATCGCTCGGATCATTTTAAATAAGTCCCAAATATATATGGAAATCAATTTATTATGTTGTAGGATGACACTCTTTCATCATAATCCGGTTCCGTATCTTGATTTTTTTAACGGATCCGAGATTCCGAATGGATTATGACTCTTTTTTTTAAGTGTGGGACCCACACTTGATTTGTGTGTACAGATGAAAAACTATTGTCATGTGACATGATGTACTTATCCAATTCCTATAGAACCTATCACTAAAATATCCCTAGGGGGTAGGGCTAAGCGGAGCGAAAAGGGTTTCCCATGAGATGGGAAACGAAAATGATTAACCCCACATGGGGTTTGTGAATAAGTAATTGTCTGATAATGAGCAAGAAATATACGTCGTAAGCGTTTGCCCCCGATCCAATCGGGGGATCGGATTGATTATAAAAACATGAGTTTAATTAGTCGATTTATTAGTGAACAAGGAAAAATATTATCTAGACGTGTAAATAGATTGACCTTAAAACAACAACAATGATTAATTACGATTGCTATAAAACAAACTTGTTTTTTATCTTCGTGAGGTACATCATGTCACATGACCATACAAAGGTAAAAAACGAACCCTATATATATATATATATATATATATGGGTCAGGATCATTTTACACCAATGTAAGTTACACTCTTAATCCTATCCGTTAATCTCACTTATATCTAAGGGCTCAAATTTTTTAGTAATGTGAGTCATTGGATACAAGTGGATCGATGGTCAAGATTGAGTGTAAGACTTCTAACTCTTACACCGGTGTAAGAATATCTTGCCCCTATATATATGTGTGTGTGTGTGGGGGACAAGATGTACTTATCACCACACAAATTTACCACCTTTACAACCAACCTAATCACCGTTGATTTTTGTCAATATAATATTTATAACTTATTGAAAATAAATAATTAATTAATAAGAGCAATCCATAATTCTCAATAAATTTTAACCGTTAGATTGACATAAATCAACGGTGATTAGGTTGGTTGTAAAGGGTAAACTTTTGTTGTGGTAAATATATCCTTCTCCTATATAAGTTATATTTATAAATTTTTGTTTACAAATTACATTATGTATTTCGGAGAGTACATTCCTAACTGAGCATTCTCCCCGAAGTACATAGTATAGTTTATAAGTAAAAAGTCTATAAACATAACCTTCATTGGCGGAGCCAGCATGACATGTTAGCAAGTGCCAAAAAATTCAGCCAGTGTCCAAATAGCTACGGTTCTTTGGCTACGACCAAAACGTGGCTAATTTTTTTTTAAAATGAAATAGAATCTGCTACGTTTCAAGTGTGGCTAAATGAACGTGGCTAACTAAGCCAGTGCCAAGGCACCTGCAGGCCACAACATGGCTCCGCCACTGATAACCTTCCATCTATGTAGCACCGACATGTGACACGACACTCCGACACGTCAATCCTAAAAAATTATGGATTTCGACACGTTGGGACACGTTTTAATATTAAATAATATTTTTAATTTATATAGTGTATATTTCATTTAATATTTAATAATTTAATAAAAAATGAAACTAAATTAATAATACCCATCAACACGTTATAAAGATGGAAGCTTTAATAAAAAAACAAAAACCGGATGAGAGATATATAATATCAGATAGAGAGAACAAATCAAATTAGAGAGAGATCAAAGAGAATGAGATATAACAAGAGCGTAATAGGAATTGACAACAATGATGCTGAGATGATCTCTTATCCACTTAAGGGGAAAAAAGACAAAAAAATAAAATTAATATGATCAGGTGGAAGCTTTATTAATATATTTTAAAAAAAATTTAAAAAATTAAAAAAATTTAAAAAAAAATTACGAAAATGCCATTTGACCGTGTCGGAATGGTCAACGTGTCGGAAAAAGTCAACCGCGTGTCCGACACCGTGTCGGAGCGTGTCGGACCCGACTTTTCCTGTTTTTTACAAGTGTCCGTGCTTCCTAGCCTTCCATATATATATGAGAAAGATATTTGTCCTTTTAAATGACATAACTTGTGTCATTTTTCTCTTACAAAGAAGTGAGATTCACACATTTATTATATTTGCCCACTCTTTCTTCCTCATAATATATCTTGTTCTATTACTTAAAATGATATAATTTTATATCCTTTAAAATTATATATATATATATATATATATATATATATATATATATATATAAGGTAGGATCCTTTGACACCTCATCTGAGAGCCGTTAGATCAAAAAAGATCAATTGTGTCACATGCTTGCAAATCCGCGTCGTTGATTTTTTTGATCAAAGTGCTCTCAGATGATGTGTCAAAATTGAAATTTGACACCGGTGTCAAAGGATCCTACCTATATATATATATATATATATATATATATATATATATATATATAGGGTTATGTTTATCTCATTTTACATGAGATAAACAACTTTCCTACATACACAAAAAAGGATTGGGTCCCACCACTTTTTTTTCTCTCCTCTTACCTGTGGGACCCACTTATATTTTTATTTATATAACATGAGATAATTTCTTTCTTACAACATAAGAAAAATATATCCTATATATATATATATATGAAGTGGTTTGATTTTCTCATGTTACATGAAAATTCAATTCTCATGTTGTGACTCAACTAGTGGTGAGCCCCACATTTATTATAAAGAAAAAATGAAAAGAAAAATTTTGCACGTAAATCAAAGGATCATAACGTGAGAATTCAATTCTCATGCAACATAAGAAAATATTTTCCTATGAACGAACAGAAAAATATGTGGCTAATTGAAAAAGCAAGGATTCATATCCGCCAAGTGTACATAAAAATGGGTGAAATTCAATACAATTTATCTGCATGGATGACATTCACTCAAATCTCAAAGCATGCTTTATTTCCAATGGCAGGGCATTGATAATTGCTCTGGAAGATCTTACATTCCCACCTATCCAAAAACAAGCTTATAGGCCCTACACACTGACAAGTGGTGCCTATTGCTGGACCCAAAATGTTTATGTAAAACAAACACAATAAGTCAGTTGAAGCGTGGACAATTGACTATAGGACTGGCATAGCTACTACAGGTGTCAGATTTACAATGTAGAAATTCTAACAAAACTTTATTTTTTTTATACCATTCAATTTGAATTGAATTTTATTATTATCTCGTGAAGAGAATTTGTATAGTTCAAATTACTTGTTAGAATATGCACATGTGTGTGTAATATTATGTGTGTACCAACACTGTTCTCTAATTTATGGTTTTGTGGAGCATTTGACACTTTATGCTGGTGCAATGCAAGCATGGGATTGAATTCAGAAGAAGAGGACTGTCTGGCGTGTCTTTCAAACTAATTATAACTCATCCTTCACCGATTTCGATACTTGTTCCTTTCTGTGGTCCAGAACAAAAAGCAGCACTGCTTTCCAATAATTCAATTGTAGGGACCGTAGTGGCTAATGTAACCAACTATTAGGACCCATTTTTGCTGTTCAAAACTTTTTTATGTCTCTCCATTTTTGCTGTATGTTATTTTTATAGGATTTGCATTCATCATTTAATATGATACATTCATCATTTAATATGATATCAAAAAGATTTCTACACACACAATATTTTGTGGAGCCCACACTCTCTGAAGCAAAATAAAATAAAATTAAGGCACGCAAAACGAATCTCTATAACATTACAGAATCATTTTTCCTACAACATAACTCTTATAAAACCCTATTTTTATATAGTGTTTTATAAGAGTTATGTTGTAGGAAAAATGATTCTGTAATGTTATAAAGATTCATTTTGCGTGCATTAATTTTTTTTTTTTGCTTTAGAAAGTGTGGGGCCCACAAAATGTTGTGTGTGTAAAAAAAATTTAATGTCATGTGACATGATAGATGTAAACTCCTTTTATATATTCAAAACAAACTCGAAAGTGGATGGCTGAAAAAGGAAAAAAATTTAATATGCTCCAGGACCACTGAATCTTTTGGTGCTCCCTCTCACAACATTAATTTTCTCTTTCCTTTTTTACCCCTATTATTTTCTCACTTTTCCCATTTTACCCTCCTATTTACACTAAGGGACCACTTAAAAATGGTGGTCCCGGTACACTTTAAATAAAAAGATACTTACGAGCTGTTTTTATTTTTAATTTGTTTTTCCCTGGATTAGGGAATAATATCAAACTTCTTTTTATTAGTGTTAGAATAATAAAGATAATATTTGATTGGGTTTAATAATAGTTATGTTGTAGGAAAAATGGTTGTGTAATGTTATAGAGTTCATTTTGCGTGCCTTTTTTTTTTTTGCTGCGGGCCCCACAAAATATTGTGTGTGTAAGAAATTTTTTGTGGTCATGTTAAATGATAGATGATAAACCCTATTTGATTTCAGTATTTTATCTATCCACTGCAAAACACTTCATAACACACTTATACAAAACTTTGACATGGACACAATTTTTATTATATAATATTGATATTTCTTCACATATGTTGATATAGGTTATAAAGTTCTAACTTTCCCCTCCAACTATCAAATAGTTTTGCTATTACTTTTCTCTTTTTCAATATCTGTTCATTTCATTATTTTTAATCCGGTGATACATTTTGAATTACTGAATAATATGAACTAATGGCTTTAATCCTAATTTCATCCATTTAAATTACTTGAATCGAATGTAAACTCTAATCAAAGGCGAAAAAGTAAAAGAATCTAACCCCCCCAAAAAAAAAAAAAATAGTAAGAGAATGAGTTTTTCAAATAAATAATGTTATATTTGTCTTTTCATTTCAGAAAAATCTGAGCAGTTGATTTTTTATTCAATAATTACTGTATTATCCCCATTTTGTATTTTCATGTCATGAATGATCTAATTTATATGACAATGATGTTTTCGGGATTATTGGATTAGTCTTGTGAGGTGTGAGTGACCTTGTTCCGTCTTAATAAAGTTGGGTACTATGTTTGAAGCCATTTGGCATAGGATAGAGATTTGGACTTGTTTGTTAAATGAGCTGAATTTGAATTTTCACATTTTCAGCTCACTCGTACAGTGGCGGAGCCACTTGTTGCTTGCGAGTGGCCTTGACTCGAGTTAAATTTTAACAAATTATATTTATCATGTATAGTTATATAATTAATTATAATTTGACCTAATTTAAAATTGTAATTTGTTCCAGGTTAAAATTTCTAATTTGACCCTATCAAAACATTAAAATATATTTGGTAAGATATTTGGGTAAGTTGTATTAAGTTATTTGTTCCATTTTCATTTATATAAAAAATGAAAATATATTCAATAAAATTAAAACATATTTAATAAAATTATAATTTTTTTAATGCTTCTTGCTCAGGTGTTTAATATTTAATATAATTTAAATATATTATGATATGAACTAACTAAAATTAAGAAAAATAAATACACATATTATTTTTTAGCCTGGGATCCGGTTGAAGCCTGGCTCCGCCACTGATCTCGTAAGCACCTTGATATAATAATAATGAAGATGATTTTTTTATTTGTTTGTGTAATTTTTTTAATCAAATACATGAAAGAAAAAAAAAAACCTTATTCAGTTATGATTTATGAATTTGAGCAGAACTCATTGAGCCTAGAAAGCTCAATTAATACAAGGTTTAATATATATTCATCAAGCTCAACTAGTTCATGTATCAACTTAGGATGACCCAATAAAACGGACTCGATTTCTAAGAGAGTCCTAACTCGGTTCATTTCTAATCCAGATATTAAAAAGCCAACTATAACACAACTAGATGTACAAGAATATATTTTATGTTGTTTGGTGGAATCTGTTTCTCTTTAAGTTAATAAAAGTTGGTAAAATCTACTGGTAATGCCTCATATGAAATTATGGCTAAAGTGTAAAAATTGTTTATAGTATTATCCGACCCTGTAATATCAAATTATTAAAGAACTTTAGGATATTGCAATAAACTACTTAGGAGGTCTAACTTTTAAAATAATGTACTGACATATCTTTAGGTAATAATAAATTTAACATTAATTGTATGGGGTGAGGGTAATGAAAGCGAGCAGTGTTTCTTAAACCTTGTAAGGGGAGATGAGTCTATTTGATTGTGTTTTTTCTCTCTTAAAACTATTTTGTAGAATAGTTAATAAAATATATTTTTTTTGTTTTGAAAATTAAAAGTTAAAAAAAAAATTCAGATATATTCTTTAAATTTGATTCTAAAAATTAAAAAATAATTATTACTTTTAGAGCTAGTTTTACAAAACCGACATTATCAAACATTTTTTTTGGTTTTTTATTTTAAGAATCAAAAAAATAATTTTGAAAACTGAACATGATTTTGTATTTTTGTTCTCAGTTGGGACGGTGTTAGAATCCTGGAAAGGGCCATGCTTCCCTATGTTATGGGTACGTTGACTTAACTCCTTTTGAAGTATCAGGAGTTAAAAATAAATTATATTACACCAATTCAAGGATATTAAAGCAGAGAATGTTATATTATAAACTACACTATGTCTGATCGGTTATATTTTAATCAAGAGTGTATGACCGATCATACTTAGTATAATTTATAAAAAAAAAATTTGTAAATGTATCATTCCCCTATCAAAATATAACTAATTCCAATTCAATAAACATATCAAATGTAAAATGTGACTAATAAAATTAGCAAGGAAATACTAGCTATTACTGTTTAATGCACTGAACGGGTTTTTCTTTCTTTGATTGTTTTTTTTTAATTAGTCTAATTCCGTTGTTTGATAACTTACCTTTTGAATCACATAAAGATCAGTTCTAGTTGTTATTGATGTGTTTGTTCACTTTTTTTTTCCCCTTCCTTTTGAAGAACACGTACAAATCCGTGTTTCGGAATATGTGGACTATCTTAATCACAAAACAATTATTGGGACCAAGATGATGGCAATAGTATGTTAAGACTTTTTACATCCCAAACTTCATCAACAAAAGTACAATTTTTACAACACCCCACTTGCAAAATGACACATAACAAGCTTCCATTGGGACAAGAATAGCTATGATATTAATCACAAGGAGTTGCAAAAGAACAAATTCAATCAAAGAAGAAACGAATTTGAGAAGCAAATATCACATAGCATTGCCAGCTTGATACAGGTTAGAGAGAGAGACTTGACTTACAACACAGAGAAGAGAGTCAGATATAGCTTTTTAAGTGGCCTCTACTGACAAGATCTCCAGTTCAGCCCACCATAGTGGAGAAAGTCTTGGGACAGCTTGGTCAGGTGATATACGAAGCACTTCACTCAATTTGGAAGTTGTGTCTTTTATTGTTGGTCTTAATCTTGGATCAGATTGAAGACAATCTTTAATCACCTCACAGATTACATCAAGTTCATTGTCTTTGAAGGACTTTAGTGTCGGATCAATCAAATAGCTGATGCTTCGTTTATCATTCAAGTACTCAGCAGCCTAGGAAGTTGATGATTATTTATTTATTTAGAATCATAGAACAATGAATTTGCACTTAAAATTACAAGGAGGGGGAGACTTTCAAAGTAGAAAACAAAGTAACTTGGGGGCAAGAGGAAAATTTCAAACTTACCCAGTTCACAAGGTGGCCTTGTTCTTCAGAGTAAGGTAGTTTGGCAGAAAGGATTTCAAGCAACAATATTCCAAAGTTATAGACATCGGTTTCGGGATCAGAGTGGGGTGGCAACTCAGATTTTCTTGATTTATGTCCAGGTGAGTTGTCTGCTGATAACAAATTCTTGCCAAAAGTGATCTCTGAAACCTGATAGAGAGCAATAGGATGGAGATATGTTACTTGATAGCTAACATATAATAAAAGCAAACAGAACAGAATAGAAAACTTGTATACCTTAGCGGCAAAGTCATCTGTTAATAATATAGAAGCTGAATTAAGGTTGGAATGAGCTACTGGTGGATTCAGATCATGGTGCATGTACTGAAGACAATACGCAGTGCCCATTATAATCCTCATCCTTGCACTCCAATCAAGATGTTCAAGTTCCTTAACTGAAAAGAAAACAAAATATACAGAACTTAAGCTTTTGATTGACTTAAATTTGCTATGTGCAAGGCAATAACTTAAACAACTGAGTATTTACCATGCAGATGCTCGAATAAGCTTCCATTTGGAGCATACTCAAATACCATTATCCTTGTGAATGGTTCTTCTTCGTCACAGTACCCAATAAGATTAGTAAAGTTCTTATGGTTAACGCGAGATAAAGTATCAATCTGAAACATATAACACAATTAGCAACAGGTAAGTTCGAGAATTGAGACTCTTGATTCAATCTTTTCCTTTTCACTGACTTAAGAAGGAGAAAACCTTTTTCCGATAGGCCATGTCCATGTTCTTCGACCAATTTTTGGAAGAAGTAACAATGGTAGAATCAACCGCAATCTCGACTCCACTGGACAGTGTTCCTTTGTATATGGTGGACTCATCAAAGCTATTAATGATATTGCTGAAATCTTCACAGGCTGTCTCCAGCTCTGATCGATTCAACTTGGGGACACCTGTTCATACGAGGAGGACATAAAACTGTCTCACCATGATATAAAGGGCAAAGGGCAAAACCTGGTACACAAAACTTCTCAACTTTGCAAGGGTAGGGGTGAGGGTTGATTGTACCCAACTTTACCCTTATATTTTCCAAGAGGTTGTGCCAACATAATATTTTTGAACATTAATATTTTTTTTTTCTTTTTGGCACCTTGGAATTCTTTACCATGACTTGAACCTATGACCTCCTACCAAAGTCCCTACACATGCCTACCAACAAATTTAAGCCCAAATAGCAGTCAACAGGAATTTCTAATACAAGCGAGCATACTCATGACATTAGATGAAAGTCATTGATTGAGCTAATAACTTAAAGAAGAGAGCTCAGACATTAAGATTTATATTAATGGTATATTGCATAACAAGCCAGAATCAATTTTCTTTCACTTGACTGACTGTAAAATAATGAAAGTTGTTCGTAAGTTGTTACTATTCAAATTAGGAAGATGATGCTAGAACAAATTGAACAGGCGAGTCTGCATATAACTCTACAAAAGGTTATGGACTTATGGAAAGCTTTTGTGAATAATCAATCACACATTACTATAGGCTAAAGAACAGAAATGAGGGAGGTCAATACTGAGTCATTTAAAAATTGGTAAGCAAACAATTTCAATTTTAAAATCAAATTTTATTTCAGTCAAGTTTTGTCAGGAATCTTAAATTATATGATGAAACATCCATCATGCTGTTCTAAATTCTAATAGTTTATATGTCATGCTAAATAAATTAAAATGCCCTGATCACCCTTAAACAGGTTTGAAGAATATGGAGAAACCAAGAACTAATCTGTCAGATGCTAAGTAGCAAAAACACATTTCAGTCAAAAAAATGAGTTTACAAACGCATAGACCTTTATTTTAAATATTTGAACATAAACCCACAACAGGTGATAAGCCCAAGAAACAGGACATATATTTCAATTGCAGGTTCCACTTTGTTAAATCTAATTTCCAGTTCAATCATGTATAAGTTGTAACTGTTATTCACTTTTTGGAAAACTACCTGTTACAAATGCTTTCTGCAACTGTCCACTTATTCCTGTCTTCCAAGGCTTTATTACTTTTACTGCTCGTTTTCGCCAAATGCAAAGCATGATGACAACAACAATGACCAAGACAGCCACACCCAAGATAATAAAAATACACTTCCACAATTTTCCAGAAGCACCATTAGCTGAACTTTGTTGACTTGTGTTATCATGTGGAGAATCAGAAGGTGAAGGCAGTGGTGCAGGTGACTGATTTTGTTTCTTATTGGGTTCTGGCACAGCTGGGAAAGCTCCACTACTCACGCTAATTGGAACAGAACTGATCTGTATAGGAGGCCCACCAGTAAAAGGTGCAGCTGCGAGGTTACTGGACTGATCGAGTAACTTGCGACGTGCAGAATTGACTAGATTTGATAAATCCTGGCCAATCTCTGGCTCTTTGGAACCTGCATGATGCAAGGCATGTTGTCAAAGTCAATTAAATGCATATTTTTCAAGTTTTCACAAGCCACAAATCAATCAAGGTTCTCCACTCACTAGGCAGATTGTCACAGTAATTCTCTTCATAGCCATGAGGGGCATCCTTTCCTAGCTTGAACCTTCAAATAAGAGCAGACAATTTTAGTAAGTTCAAAATTATGAGAATAATTTATGACTACGTATTAAGATTGAGATGGGGCAAAATGTTATCTACACACAGTGGCCGTGCGATGGTATTAAGGTATTTTTTAATTGAGATAACCAATGAATCTGCTCTATTCCATTGCTTGAAATCTTTATGCCACAAACCATTACATGCCATGCATCAAAAGGTAAAAAAATTGGAAACTCAATCATTCTTGTTAACGATAATAGATGCAACAATTTAAGAAAAGTATTCAATCCCAGTGGATGACAGTTAAAAGTTTGATCCTGCAAAATTTTATCTTACTACCTTAATTGATGTATAACTCAACTCTTAACTTTCAGCTCCTCATATAAAATTCAATCAAATAATTCTAGTGATCAGATTTAAGGAATTAAATGGAAAACCTAACACTCTACACTCATATTTCTGTAAGTCTCCGAGTTTAGATGGCTAAAGTACACCAAGAACTTTCAGTAACCATTATGAAATGATCAATAGTTTGGTTTTTCACCAATCCTTATGTTATCAAAAGACAAATTATAAATAGATTGGTTTTTCATCAAGTGTTTTTTAGATGAGTTTTAATCTTCTCAGCACACTTGCAAGTGACATGAGCCAAATCATGGCTGAATAGAGAGTATGACTTCTAGCGTTATAAATTGTGTAAAAATAATCCAGCTGTGCTTTTAGAAGTAAATACAGATATACAATAATTAAAAAAAATTAAAACAGAAACAACTTTCAATTTATCTTTGCCCTATACAGACCTCCAGTCAAGAAAGAACATACAATGCCATGGTGTTGATGCATAAAAGGTTAAACAGATAAATGAGAAGCCCCCTCTGAATGAAGATTTGTATCTATTGAAGACAATGTGTACAGGAACTTTACATAATAATAGAAATTAACTATTTCAATTATGATAATATGTGAGATGTCACATTGATCAACAGAACATCTGAAACCAATTAAATAATGACATCAATAAGAAATCACCACTATGCTCCATCATTCATATATTCTGCAAGGATAGATGTGGAATAAGTAAATATAGGCACATGAAGAGTTTAATCAACAAGGTGGAATCTATTTAACATGATGCCTGAACTTGTGGAAATAATTTTCCAGAAATCATCCAAACAACATCATTGTTTGCAAAAGAATAAAATTTGTGAGAACAACGGTTCTTATGTCTTATTAACCTTCCCCTACATATAAGTGAAGCAGGAGGAAGGAGAGCATGCAATGGAATTACTAAGGTAACTAGGTCAGGGAGAAAAATAAAGATATGCTTACCAGTGGGCAAACTTTCTATTCTTGCAGAGAAATAAAGTTGTCAGAGATGATGAACAATTGTCAACAAATGGTGATTTAGAGGGCAATCTGAGCTCTTGCGAATCACTTCCTTCAATTTTATTGCCAGAAACCAACCTAGGGAGAAATAATATTTCATTAAAGGTATACCCAGAAATCTAACAAACAGAAAAATTAAATGTAAAGTCAACTTACAATTGTTTTAACAACAACAACAACCTGCCAATTCCTGCTGGAATACTTCCAGTCAAGTTATTCTCCCTTAAATCCAATAACTCCAGCATGTCTAGATCTTCAAGTTCTTTGGGAATGGTGCCAGAAAAATTGTTCTTGCATAACACACTACCTCAAAGTAACAAAGGGAGCATATCTCAGAAATGTAATGGAATGTAAATTTACTATATTAAGTCAACTGAACTGTTGGATTTCAAACTTCTGACAAAATTGCATCTAATTTAGTTTTTCATTAAAGACATAGATTAACAAATAGGGTAAAATTGGGTGATAGTACAAAGAGAACTAAAATAACCAAAACCAGGCCTCATGTTAATCTGTCCAACAAAAACAAGAAACCCTCATTGTTTTAAGAAGTTTTCATATTACGTTGTGATAAGAACCTTGAGGTACCACTCCAAAAGCTAGCTCAAAAGGTGGGAGTACCCAAGGACTTATACACCCCAATTTAGTTGTCCATACAACCAATGTGGGACTCCAAGTCCCATACGTTGCAAATGGGTCCTAACATTCCACCACGCTCCGCAGCCCCGCGCTCACGCAGACCGGCTTTGCACTAGTCTTTTACTAGCCCCGGGTGAACACTGCAATGCCGGCATCACCACCCACGCCGCTCGATTGCAACCAGGAGACATAGTGGAAGACTCTAATAACATTTGATAAGAACCTTGAGGTGCACCACCCCAAAAGATAGCTCAAAGAGAGGGAGTGCCCAAGACCTTATAAACCCTACATTAATTGCCCATACAACCAATGTGAGACTCCAAATCCCATACCTTGCAAATGGTTCCTAACACATTGTTTTTGGAAACTAAAAAGATATACTAATCTAGCTGCAAGCAAACTAACTGTGTTTCTTTGGAGTGAATATTAGAATGTAGCTACTTAACTTCCAGCACTTTTGGAGGATAGGAAAATGCTTGGCTTACAAAATTACATTGCATGGAAGATGGGAGACGAAAAGAAAAATAGAAAAAACAAAAGCAACACCAAAAGGAAAAACATTTACTGCTAGCAATCTATGCCGACCTAATGAACTGAATAGAGTTAATGGCTTCATTCCAGATACAAATGCTACAAAATACATGCAAGTATTGTAAGAGCTAATGTACAATTGAGTACATAGATTGTATGATTAGTGTAAAAGTAAATGTACAATTGAATATATAGATTGTAGTATTAGTGAAAGAGCTAGTATACAATTGAAGATTTGTGTAATATTCCTAGGAATGTCCTTCAATGATGTTTATAAAAGCGAGTGCCCTTTTATGTGTCCAGATGAGATATGAATTAAGGTGAAGACTGGGATGACCTGTAGTTAATATAGGTTAAACCGAGTACCAATGCTGAATGAGAATTGGTAATTTGAATCATAGGTGAGTTGAGGCAGAAGTGATGAGTAAATTGCAAATGAATGTTAATTAACCGGCTGCAGACAGGGCGTTACAAGTATTAGTTTTGGCAAACATAGCCTAGTGGGCCATTCCAAACTGACCAGTTCATCATTTCTATAATAGGGACCGATAATAGTAGCACCACATTCCGATTTTCTATTATAAAATCAGTTTTCTTGACATTAATGTCAGTCAATGTAATCATAATCAGATTTTAGCAGGAAAAGAATCAATTAGTTTAATTGAAGGCAATGGAATGGCCATTACACAATGAACTGAGGATAGGAACTTGCCAGAAGCACGCACAACCTTTGAGGGAGAATCAAATTCATTTTTGATGCATATCATGATTACTTATCAACTGAACTTAAGAAAGATGGCTATATGACAAATACTGAGCTCTTAGATCAAGTTATATTATTATAAGAAAATATTGAATCAGAGCCTTCCCCGTTTCAATTTTAAACTGTTATTCAAAATCAGCACCAGTTAATGTTACAAGCTTCAGCATAAAATGTGTTTTGCTTTTGACATAAAGGTAAAAAAAGATTTTTCTATTCATTTATTTGGGGGGGACGGGAACATTGTGAATAATCCTTACAGAGATTTTAAGTGACCAAGTTTCCCAAGCTCAGGAGCCAATGTCCCTTCCAAAGATAGCCCATTTAGGTCCCTACAAGAAATAACAGGAAGGCACAAATTCCTATAAGCACATATAATTCAGCACTGCATTCACACTATCAAAACGACAGCTTTCTTTAAACATCAAGAACAGCTACATGTATTAGTCTTCACTAAGAAATATAATGTGTCTCACTAGTAAACAAAGAGGAAACCGAAGGAACTTACAGCATCTGAACTTTACCATCAACACAACGAACACCCAACCAATTGCAAGGATTGCAATCATTTGGATTCCAATTTGCCAGAGCACCATAAGGATCAGAAGTTATTCTTACCCGAAATCTCAACAAAGCTAATCCTGCATTTTCCATTCCAAATGAAACAACAAAAATCATACATCAAGATACAAGAAATGCATGACCTGATTCACTGTAAATGAGGGAAGAAAAACTAAAAGGACAATCCATGAAAATCACCTTCATCATTCAGAGACCAACACTGTCGAGTTCCCCACAGACAAATGAATCCAATATAAATCCGGAGCCATAATCCAAATGGGTCCCATTTTCTTTCCATTGATGTGTGAAGGCAATGTCACTTTGGCAGAGATAATATTTATATCTCTTTAGAAGCAGGAAGCTATATGATATTCATATCATATGTACAAAATTGCCAGGCTTTTTCTATACAAGAAACCCCTTCAACCCTATTCGGATGAAGCAGCACAAAATCACTAACTAGGCAAAACTTGCATGCTACAATAGAAAGCGAAAACAATCGCAGCTCTTGGGTCCGAAGATCACATCAGGGTCCCTCATTTTTCTATAATGTAATCTCTTCCTTAAAACCTTTTTCTCAACAAGGGCTTAACCCAGCTCAATATCTTCCTCTCAAATGATTCCCAGCAATGTGAGGTGGACCTGAATGAAATTACACCCAGAAAAGCAATTTACAAAATGAATGAACTTTTGCAACCAAAAAAATAATAATTAAAAGAAAAATGATGATAAATAAAGTTGATAACCAACCAAAAACCATAACAATGAAGAAACAAGGAATAACCCAACTAGCAAGCAAGCATTTTCTGGGTATCATCATCAATGTTAAAAAAACATTAAAAAAAAAAAAATAGAAAAAGGGGAAAAAGCAAAAAGGGTAAGACAACATGGAATTACCATGCAAATGGGAGAAAAGGGTGCAGGAAAATAAGAGCCTTTCTTGCAGTTATTTGATGAAACTGAACAACCAACAATGTACGATAATGATGATGATGATGGGTGGGGGTCAAATTGAGAGAACAGAATCAGAATAATGGCAGCAAAAAATTCAAAGAATGAATTATTGTATTGAGAATTTAATTAATTTGAAGCCTTGATTGTTTTTCTTGTAATGCTGCCCTATTGAGGATGATCTCAGAGGAAGCTCTCTTCGACCACCTTCATGAGGGACAAGACAAGGCTCTTTCCCCCTCTCTCTCTCCCTCTGTCTCTTTTACAATGTTGTTGGGTTGTTTTCTCTCTCTTCAACCCCCACACACAATTTCCGGTCTCAGAATTCTTTTTTTCCTAAAATTTGTCGTAGGTCCCATTAGCCCTCACTTCCGACTAACTCGGACGCGCCTTTTGTTACTGCTGCCTCACTCCATCATAGATACCATACCAATACCATTGCTCCATTTCCTTACCTGCATCACCCTCGACTTATAATAATAATAATAATAATAATCGTATTATAAAAAATAAATTTATCTCTTACACACATAAAAACATACAGGGGGCACATAAAGAAAAAATATGAATCTCACATATTTTTTATGGGTATATAGAAGATAATTTTTTTTTTATAAATTATAGGAGATAAATTTATCTCGTATAACATGAGAAACATCAAACACATAATAATAAGGGAAATTATACTCTTATGTTACATAAGAGTCCTCTCTCATTTTACACTCACATAAAAAGATGTCCTCTCTTTTCTTTCATTTTTTCTTTTTTTAAAAATTGGTGGGCCCCACTTAATTTATCTCATAACATGAGATAACATCTATCATACAACATGAAAGAAGTAAAACCCTAATAATAATATAAAAAATTTATTCTTGTTTATGATAAGGGTTTTATTTTTCTTATGTTGCACGAGACAAGTTGTCTCATGCAACACACAAAAAATGGATGGGACCCGCTTTTTTATTTTCTCTCTCTTCCTTTTTAGTGGGTCCCACTCACTTTTTGTGTATTGCATGAGATAACTTATCTAATGTAACATAAGAAAAATAAAACCCTTATGATAATTACAAATATTGCTTATATTAATATCATAAAATTATTTATGTAGTTACTGCGTATAAGTTATCTACATTTACTCCTAAAATGATATCGTTTTGGGATTGAAATATTAAAATATTATAATTATAAAGACTGAAATAACCATGAAATAAGTTAAAATTACAAAAACACCATGATTTCCATCCAAAACGACGTCGTATTGGGCTTACTGCAAATAATTTATCTGCGGTAACTGCAAAATAAAACGAACCCTATTAATATTCGAGTATCAAATACAGCAGTCTTTAAGAAAAATTGATATAATCAACATTTCTAATTTTTATAAAGGAAAAAAAAGACTATCATTTATAAAAAATAAAAAAAAAAACTATCATTTAAAAGGACACAAGTTGTGTCGAGTATTACCGGTCATACTTTGTGTAAATCTGAAAATATAATTTATCTCTCTCTCAGTCAATCGCTGACGTGTAAAGTGAAAAAAAAAGGAATTTTTTAGAATTACACAGAACATGACCAGTCATATTTAAAAGGACACAACTTGTATCCTTTTGCTTTTTTGAATGACACACACTAAACTTTTTTATAAATGAGTTTTATAATTCTCATGTTGATGGAGAATTGAAATCTCATGTTGTAGAGATAAAAAACATGTGGGACCCATGTGTTAGAAAAAATTATATGTAGGACCCATGTCAGCATGGAAATCGAAGGGTGTGTAGGAAAATTGTAATTCTCGTGTTGAATGAGAATTATAAAACCCTTTGTAAATTAGGATAAAATTTTTACATTCTCGTGTGCATCTAGAAATTACATACAGTTGGTATACAAAAAAAATAAATAATAATAATTACATATATAAAGTGAACTGAACAGATTATAAATTCTCGATGGGTTTGTTGAAGTTGGCTTCGAAAAAAGTACATGTACAAATAGATATAGCTTAAGCCATCTCTTTAGCTTCAATAGAAATTTATAACGGAATGCTTAGTTGTAAATCTTAATAACTGACCATTGATAGTTGTTAATAACAAGCCTAACTGAAACTGTACTAACTTCATTGCTCTACATTACACTTGAGCTTAATAGCTACAAGAGTAACTTACTCTAATATCTCTTACTCAAACTCGGGAAGGGTAAGTCAATGAAAATAGGAGAATGTAGTTGAACCAAACACATGAATCGAAATCAAATATTGGAAGTAAAGTCAATGGTGTATATAATTACAGATTCATGTGATACTAGTTTTTCTTTTTCTTCTATAATTTTAATAATGACTTTAATGTTTCTAAAGTCAACGTAATTAAGTTATTTACATTCACTCTTAAAACGACGTTATTTTGAATTGAAAAATTAAAAAATTATAATTAAAAAGACTATTATAACTCTGAAATAAATTATAATTATAAAAATACCTTAATTTTCGTTTCAAAACAACGTCATTTTAAACTCACTATATATAAGTTATCTACATTGACGGTAGAAAAAGTGAACCATTTAATAATTTGTAAATCATTAGTTACTCATTACTCGAAGAGTCATTATAAAATGTTTTCAAAAAATAAAAAAGAGTCTTTATAAAATTCTTCAGTGCAGTGCTCCCCAACCCCACCCCATCCCCTGCCTTTGGGTTTCATGCATCTTTTAGCCAGACAAATGTTCAATTCGACAAGTCAATGAAAAATGAAACATTATGCTTACAATTAACCAACCCAAGTATATAATTAATGATATATCAAGAGTTTTATGTTTATCATATAACATAATATAACTTCACTTTCCTACACACACATTAAAGATGTGGGGTCCATATGTTTTTCTTTCTCTTTCATCATTCCACTTTCTCCCTCCCTTTTGATGTGAGAGTAAAAAATAACACATAAATTATGTAACATAACATTAATAAAACCCATGTATGAATTCAAAAGTTTCTAATTAATTAAATTCATGTGCGAGAGAACAAAATTAATTAATAGGTCTTTTTGTCGTTGAAGTTAATGTACGGTGAATCGTGTTAGCCGATGGTATTTGTGTCAAGTTTGTATCTTACACAAATATAAATATATTCAATCCAAATATGACAGTTATAAATATTCATATTAAAATCTACAACATAAATATGACTCAATCATTTTGCAAGTTAGCATAGCACAACAAGAATAATTGACAAATCTTAAATATACGTTCTCAATACTAACACGATTCACTTATTGTTGTACTAGTTGACAAGACGCCACATAATATAATAACATATGAACCATATTACTACACAAATAATGCAATGGTCAATAACATAATTAATCATAAAAATACAGGTCAATGTTGTGTTTGCAAGTTGATATGTAATATGACACAATTTTTTATTTTTTATTTTCTTCAACACGAATATAAAATGAATATGAATGCGAATTAACTCGAACACAAAAATCTTGTATCATGTTAAGTGATTGTGCATAGAATTTTGGTTAGCACATTCTTTGTTTTTTTGTTTTTTTTTTATATAAACATCACTTTCTTTGTTATTTGGTAGTATTTATTTATTTCTTCTTTTTTTTTTCCAATTAATTATATGAAATTAATAGTAGTTGTTAATTAATTTTGTATGAAAATCCTTGATTTATTTGCTTTATTTTTTTATTGAATAATGAACTTGCTAAATTGTGCATCAAGTTTTTTTTTTTTTATCATTGCAGGATCATTTAAGCCCTCTTATGTTAGTATATTTTAAATAAAAATGCCTTCTTACACAAATAGTGCATAAATGTATACTAATTGAGAGATATGTTTACATGAGAGGCATATTACATTTATATATCCATTCAATAATTTTGGGAGACATATAGTCCTAATTACAAATATTATCCTAACAAACACAGTAAAATAAGTGGTCAACATTTTGAAAATAAAAAATCAATTATAACTTTATAACACAAATGGTTACGCCAAAATCTTAATGTAGATTTTAGCAGGAGATGTAAAGTGGCCATTAGCAGAATATTATAGGGCGGCGAGAGGCCGTTCCATTATTTATTATGACTTTCAAAGAAAAAATTATTTATTATGACCAACAATAATGAGAGTTGGCTAAATTAATTGCAAAAATATTAGGTTTGATTCTTACTAATGGTATTGTGAAAGTAACCATTGTAAGTCTTTAGAATTACGAAAAATCTAATCGTACTAAAAAAATAATCTTTGCAAAAAATCCTGGTATTCTGATTTTATTTATTTATTTCGGCAAATGATATTTTTTTATAGAACAATGTATTATTATTAATAACTTGTCCAATAAAATTTGGAATCCAATGAATATTATCAACAACTAAGAACTGAAATTATCCATACCAAAAAAATAAGAACTGAAAATATAATTAATTATATTTAAGCCATGTATTATATAATTATATTTGATTTGAAATTTAAATCTAGCAACTTGCTTACCCTGTTTAGAAGTAGGTAAAAACGATTTCAACCATTTGCAGTGAATTGCCCCGTCGAGTTCATTTTTTAATTATTAATTAATGAACTTTTTGGCATATTTCTTTTATCTTCATTTAACATTATGTATTGTGATTAGTGTGCACTACATACAAATGTCAAGTTTGTGTGTTTTGCTTTTTCTTCTTCTTATCTTTATTAGATATTTTTTTGTTAATGATTATAAAATAGTTACTTTTACTTTGCTTTTTATTTTTTAGAATTAAAAAAAATAAAAAGTTTTCACCATTTTTTTTGGACGCTCTTGAAAACAATAAATAAAATGAAAATAAAAAAGACGTTTTTTTACAATTATCAATAAAAAAAGTATCAACGGAAAATAAAAACAAAACGTTTATCCTTTAGACATGGTCTATTTAATTATTTTTTACCTTCATCCTTTCTTATTGTTGATTTCTCTATAAATTATAAGTCTAATTATATTATATAAGATATGAGATGATTTTTCTTTTCTTTTCTTTTAGTTGATTGATTCACTTTCAAATTTGTTTTTAATAAATATCATTTTATAATGTAATATCTGATCAAATATTGAAATCTAATTTTGCCGTAGGAAAAGAAACGATGGCATTACAGGCTAATACACAAAACTCACGCTTACGATATTACTTTTCCAAATTGAAAATTCATCAATTATTTAACTAATCAGGTTTTAGTAAGGCAGTATCAGAAAGGTGATAAAGTTCTATCTATTAAAATTCTAATATAATTGATTAATTGATCCTTATACTTGATGATATGCTGAAATTATTCCTAATTAACAATTTATTGGCTCACGCATGAAATTAATTAATTAATTAATCCCTAACCCTCTCTACAAAATTGAAACATATCAATCGGGGCTTTATGCCTGTAAATATAATACAACCATAATATTAGGCTCTCTGCGTGCAATAAATTAATAAAAGGCTCTCTGTCTACAAATGAATCATGATGCGTCAAGACTAACATTGATTGTTGTTAGCGTATAGTGTTTTGATGAAGTCATTTTCCCAGAACTGATTTTAAAAATATAAAATGTAATATATATGTTTATCATATGAGAGAGCCAGTCATATATGCATATAAAAGATTAATAAATGCATTCATATTGCAAAGCTTCTCAAGTATTCAGCCATAAAATCCATAATATCCTTCCACAACATTTATCAATTCCAACAAAATCAAATCAAATATTATATAAGCAATTTAAATAATATGACAACATAATAATTCTAAACTTACAAATAATCAATTTCTAAAAAATAAATAAATCAAGAAGTCATAATATATTTTCAACATATTATCAAATAGCATTAAAATCAAATTGATTAAATAAAGAAAGCTACCAAGTTTCGTTTCAAGTTATCTCATCCCTTCAAAATAGTTATGAAATACTGTCTTTTAATTAAAAAAGTCATTACATATCGAAATAACAATTTAACTTAAAAATAAAGTAATGTTTGGACTTGTCACAAAAAAAAAAAGTAATGTTTGGACTATGGGGCATTTGGTTGAGTGAGTTTGCTCTCAAACTAGGCCTGTGCTCATCATTTAAAGTAGAGCTTTTGGGGCATTCTTTAATGGATTGGAGATGGTGTGGAATGTGGTCTTTGATGTTATTTTAATTTAGAAGGCGATTCCACGCTGGCTCAGTTGGTAGCATGGGGATTGAGTGGTGGAAGAAGATCAGTTTGAATCTCACCAACATCATCTGGGAAGGGATATAAGTATCGTAATCCTAGGACTCACACCCGAACTCTGGATTAGTCCCATAGACGGCTCAAAGAAACGAACCCATGGGAATACCAGGAGTTCTGATTTGTCTCAAAGAGATGATAGCATCAGTTTAAAAAAAAACGATTCCATCAGGCGGATCATATTATTTTTCATGAGCTTTCGGGTGGTATCCATATGCTATATTTGACTGATCTTACTGTTGGGTACAATAAGCCCTTTTCTCTACCAAAAAGAGAGAATAAAATTTAGGCTTGTCATAATCTCTACTATTCACTCGATGATATAAAAAACCAACAAAAAAGAAGTCAACAACTAAAAGTTTTGCTCTTATTTAATTATTTTCCTATATTTCCCCACACTCTCCCCTTCTCCATCCATTCCTCCCAATTTTTTTCTTTCAAAGTTCTACAAAAGCCACCCCTAATTAGAGGTAAATTTCAACCTTCATTTCAAAATTTTCAATATAAATTATGGGGGAAATGTTTGTCATTTTATATGACATAATATTCTGTCATTTTAAGAGAGAGACAGACACAGGAAAACAAAATTTATTTAAATTTTAAATTAAAAAAATCACTCACTTTCTCTCTTCCATAATTTCTATTTTTTGTATCTATCTCTCTCCTAAAATCCTAAAATGACATAACTTATGTCATTTCCCATAAATTATAAACCACGCCTTCCTCGACGAAGAAAGTAACAACACTTTCAAGGCCTGACAAATTTCATCGGCCAACAATTGCTTATAATACAATTGTTTTTGTCATTTTCCATTTGAATTTTTTCAATCATAAAAAAATGCCCAAAAAAACTCAAATTTATTGAGAATATTTTAAATTTGGTCTTATATAATAGCATGATGCATATTTTTTTTTGAAATTTGTTTGAAATTTTATAGCATGATGCATATTTAATAATAAGTATGTTGTGACTTAAAAGGTCAAACGTGATCTATTAGCCTATTCAAATCTATCAGTAATTAAAAAATAACTAAAATAGCTTACCAAAAATAAATTAAAACAAAAAAACTGTAAGATGACTTTATAAATTTTTAACTACAATTTTAGTGGTATAAAATAACTAATTCAACACTGATTAGAAAAAAAATATGTTAACTGTAACATGAGCAACCCAAAGAAAAAACATCAAACATAAACATATAAAATATTCAAAACTGTAATGCTTGATTATAATTTTAAACCAAATTAAAAAAAAAAGCTTCACCAAAACAAAAACAAAAAAAGGTTTTTCCTTCACCAAAACAAAAAAAAGTTTTTAACCCTCTTAATTTAATGAAAAATCATCTAATTGACATTTAGATAAAAATAGAGCTTCTTATAGTCTATGTAGCACCGATTCCAATACAGGACACGCGATGTAATATTTTAAAATAATAATAATAATAAAAATAATAATCAAAGTAATAATATATATATATATATATATAAAGTAAAATAAAAAATAAATGATTAATATTATTACAATAAATAAAGAAGTAATAATAAGTAAATACAAATATATATTAAAGTATTAAAAATAATTGAAATAATATATTATAAAAAAAAAAGGGAAAGCAATCAGCAGGCTGATGTGTGCATATATACGTCACATCTTCAAGTCTAAGTAAACTATCTTACTTAGGAAGTTATCTAAAGTAGATTTTTTGGATTTTGTTTAAAAAAAATGAAAAAGAAAATAAATTAACATCTATATAATGCATACACTTTGAGATTGTAACAAAGAAAGAAAACAGACAGGGAGAGAGGAGAGCGTAGGCGTCGGAAGGAAGAAAAGAAAAAAAAAAAGAAAAAAAAAGAAAAAAGAAAAAAAGAAAAGTAATATTGGGAGTAATCAACTCATTCTCTTTTATTTTTAAAGTTACTTTTTAGATATTTTAGTAAGTTATGTTGGTTATGTTTTTATCTATATTATATTTAAAGTTGGTATTTTAAAGTTATTTCTTAAAAAATTGTGAATATGTCGTTACTCTGCCAAAATTATTTTATGAATTCTTTCTACTCTTTTATTTTATTTTCTATATTTGACTTTGTTAATTTGATGAATTTACTTATAGATATGAGAATAATTTTGAATCAAGATTATAAAAATTATAGAATTTCTTTGGTACCAATTGAATATTAATGGAATATGTAATTTTTTACTGAATGATTCTGATGTGACTGGCCCACAAAGGGATCAAAATGGTTATAGGTAAAGGACGTCTTATCATGGCTTGAGCTCCGCCATACAGAACCTTTTACATACAGAACCCACAGAGTTCAGGCGCTCCAAAATTGAGCATTAGTCATTTCAGTTAAAGATTACACGTTCCTATATATGTATCCAGAACCCACAAAGTTTGGGTAGAACCCATAAAGTTTGGGTAGAATCCACAAAGGTTGGGTATGACTGAATAAAAAACCCACCAAAGTTGGGCTTATATTTATTATTTATAATATTATTTTTTTATTATAAATTTTATACTGTGAGAATGATATTTTTCACTAAAGTGGCTGGATTAGTTATAGTTCGAAAACCCCAATATTACTGATATTTATCTCACGTGTGTTTATTTTATGCTAACATTTCCAGAGTAAACAGGCCAGTATGTATAGCTTTGGAGTAGGATAAAAGCACTATGGTTAAAGACTTTGAAGACTATATAGAGCTTAGTGGAACAATTAATAGAAAAAAATGTTTCTTTTCAGTTTAGACTTTAGATTATGATATTTCTGACGTAGTAGTGAACTTAAATTTTGTATAATTAAATTTTATGAATATTATGTCATATGTTTATTTCATAACCGTTGCATTAGAATTTCATTATAATTCTCGTTCTCTCATTTAAAATAAGATTTAAGAATTAATGTGATATCCTCTATCCTAATCAGTTGTAGAGGGTGTTACACGTGACACGATATGACACGACACTCAGACACGTAATTTTTTTAAAAAAGTTAGATTTCGACACGTTAGGACATGTTTTGATATTAATATTTTTAATTTATGTAGTGTATATTATATGTAATATTCAATAATTTAATAAAAAATGAATCTAAACTTATAATATTCATAAATTTTGCAAAGAAACATAAGATATACCAAATGTTTATATTAAATTCAATAAAATAGTAATCGTAATTCAACGAATCTAATAGTTAAAACTAAAAACTCAACGCAACACAACCTTTTTTGTGAATTTCTATAACACGTGTTGGAGGGTCAGGGAGAGTCTGAGTGTCCGAAAGTATCGAGAAGTGTCAGACATAACACATCAGAATTTTTCTGCTTCATACGCTATTCTTCTCTAATATTTGTACTCTCTTAGGCCAACCTAAATCTAAGTTCTGCCTCTTGGACCAAAGCCCGTTAAGCATTAGCCTTCTTTTGACGCGGGCCTTTGTAAGATTCATTGAATTGGGCTTTTCCCTAATTGACATTTTTTGGGCTTTTACTAATATTTGGAATTCTACCTTTGTTGCAATTGTTTTATTGATGTACCTATATTCATCTTTTTAATGCCAGTGTTCTTTTTTGTTGATATATTTTCATTAATAACTATAAAATAGTTACTGTTACTTTATTTTTATAAATTTAAGAATTTACAAAAAATAATAATGAATTTTTTTTTTACTATTTTATTTAAGAGATAAGTTATATTTATAAATTTTTATTTACAAATTCTTATAAATTACATTATGTACTATGGGTAGTATATACTACTTGAGCATGTACTTCCCATAGTATATAGTATAGTTCGTAAATAAAAAATTTGTAAATATAATTCCTCTTTCCATTTAATTATAGAGAACAATAAATAAAGTGAAAATAAAAAGATGTTTTGTAATTATTAAATGGTTATCCTTTAGATACCGTCTATTCTAATTATTTTTCTATCTCATCTCTTGTATTCTATTAATGACTCTGTATTCTATTTATGTTAATTGAGACCTGGGATGAAAATCCCTTTCTTTCTTTTTCTTTACTTATTTTTTCGAATTAATTCACTTTCAATTTTTTTATTAACAAGTACATTTTATAATGTAATCTATAAAATAGATTATACCCCCCGGCCGATGATTTTGTGCTCTAATACACGAAAGTTGCGCTCAAGATATTGTTTTTGAGCCTCGGCCCCAATTTGTATTAAAATTAAAATAAAAAAGCAACAATTTATATATATATATATATATATATATATATATATAAATATAAGTCCTGTATGGAAAAAATATTTCTCAAGCTGCTTGAGATAAGTTTATCTCCGCCCATCCCAAAACTACGTCGTTTTGATTATTTATTTCCTTATATTTATTGATTCACATTTGAATAGTTATGATTCCTTTTTTTCTTTCTTCATTTATCACCATTGATCTATCTTTGTACGGTTATGACTTAATAGCCGGAGATAAAGTTATCTCCGACAACTTGAGAAATTATAAACCCTATATATATATGAAGGAGATATATAGGGTTGTGTTTATCTTGGATCTACTGCCCTATCCAAGGTATCTATGAAGGAGATACCCTTAAGTCAAGCAGATCACCGTGCACAGAATACTTTAACGGCGTTAGCCAATGAATGTGTGTGCATAATGACAGCATAATAGTAAGAGAGAGAGAGCGTATCATACCTTTAGAGTTTACCTTATATTTATAGAGATTACTTGTGGTAGCGTTTATATATATATATATATATATATATATATATATATATATATATATATATATATATGTGTATGTGTGTGCCGGTGCGTGCGTGCGTAAATTTCGTAAGACCAATTCTTCTTTTACAGCATTAGTTCAGTTTTACTATAGCTGGTCCGCGGGTAAAATTCACGTGCACCAAGTTTAAATTATTAACTCAAGGCACATTTTGGGACTGTTTGATATTGTATGTACAGCTACTACATGATTGATTTATTTAAAAAAAAAAATTGAATCGTTGGTATTAATATTATTCAATGCGGCCACTTACACCTATCAATCTAAACCTTTACTGTTTTTAATTTTGGGTCCATTAAATATGAGGAAATAATGTATTTTTTAATTCAAAGATCATGTCCTTTTTCATTGCCATTCTGTTTTTACAAATTACAACCATGCATTCCCATTCTTTACCACGACACTTAATATATATAGCGATGAGATCAGATACGGGACACCATTAATAAACCACCAGAACTAAGTAGAAACGGTGCCTTTATGTTGAAAAGTGTTAATAAATGATTTAAATTTTTTAAAAGTTAAATATAAGTAAAATTAAAATTCAAAATTTTAAAGAAGTATTTAGAACAAGTCCTTAGGAACAAAAATAGCTAAAACTTACACAGATTTTTCAATGTTAACTTGCAAATTACTTTTAATAAAAATATAACGTTTATTATTTTTAGTCTCCCATATTTATTTTTAAATTTTTTTATAATTAAAGTATAAGATTATACATATTATGTTTTTATTAGTGAATAAAACCGTAATTACGGAATAAATTTTATCTAGGGATACAATGATATAAGTTTATTGAAAAAAAAATAACTTTATGATAATATACTTGTTTAGAGTAATTTTTTTTCCCAAAAATTAATTCTTCTGTATAAACACTGAAATTATTTTTTTTTTATTTTTTTCACAAAACATATGCAGTCCAGCCATTTTAAAAAAATGTAGACGAATTTTTTTAACTGAAAAACAATTTTTTTCTTACAAGAAAAAGCACCAGCAAACAAGCCATAATTTTCCACCAAAAGAAATTCTTTTTCGCCTCTTCGCTTATCTGTACTTGAACTTGTAAAATCACAAGATGAACCATCACACTGGAAGCATACCTTGCTTTCATCTCTAGTTTTTCTTTAAATATAATCGTTATTCAGATAAAAAAAAGTAATAATGTGCACAGTATATTTTAAAAACCAAAATATAGAATACATATCTGTTATAAAAATCATGTAAATTTCTTTTGTTATTTTTTCAGTCGAACCCCTTAGTACTTGCTTGAAATTTGAGCATTATTGAGGTTCCACCGAAATTGTAGTTACTTGCCAACGACTCTATAGTTGGATCTATTTAAAAGCATTAAATTTTATAATTCTATAAATAAATATATAAAATAAGTAGAGTTTTGGTATACCTTCCAAAAATATACTCCTTATAATTCTCTTAATACTAAATAAATAAAGTATTAAATGAAAAATGAATTTAATATCTCAGAAATATAAAAAATATTGATAACTTTCTTCATCTATTAATTAGAAATATTATTTGAAGATCTCGTTAGACAAATTTAGATTTATTCAACGAATTTTTGTGAGTACCTCAAAGACACCGATTAAGGAATAAAAAATAAAAAATATTAAGTAGTATATATATCACTATTGTTAGCAAAACCTTTATTCAAACTAATTAAGTATCATTTGTATATGCAGCTTACTTTCACCAATCTCATGGTTTCTAAATTGAGCAGTTTTCATTTATAAACTAAAAGGCATTGGAAAATTAGCACTCTAATAATGACATTGTTTTGGTCATACATTCATTCCCCAGTCAATATGATGTATATATATTCTCAACTTCAATACACAACTACACTCCAATTCAACATCCTAAGTACGTCCAAAGAGTAAGAAATTAAATTAATCCGTTATGATTATGATAATGATCTCTCACTCATTATATATATATATATATATATATATAATAATTGTGTTAATATATACACAACAATTTGATATTTTATTTAAAAAAACTTGTCAAGACCAAAAGAAGATAATCTTTACAAAAATCATGAAAGGATAAGAGGGGGAAATACCTTGGCACAATATTGATATAAAACTCTTTTCTGGTGTTTGTTATAAGACATGATTCTCCTTTATGGTGTCGATCAAAAAATGCTTATATCTTGTAGTATTTTATAGTTGTAGATCGCTATGTATGTCAGTAATATAATGTTAGGTTGAACGTCGTCATCCATGAAATAATAAAAAAGGTGCACAATTCTTTGAAAGATTCTTGTGCTGTTTAATATATTGTGAAATGTCAACTCTCATGCATATGAGAGGACAAAACCAACCTAATGTTTTTAAATTTCTTAATCTCCATTCATATAGGCACTCTTATTTTCCTCCCTTTTCACGAAATTTTGTCCCCGCCAAACTCCTAATTACTTTAATTCTTCGAATATCTGTCATCATTTTCTCTCTCACATGTCACGCAGAACGAGAACTGGAATTTGGCGGCATCTAGCCAAACATTTTAGATTGATCAAAAATTTTGTCCATATGATCAGCACATATTATGGGAGAGACATGTTTTCCTTGTTTGGTTTCTACTTTCTGACACCCTCACATTCCCCATTTTCATGTGTACCATACTTCAAACTTGTTTCCCTCGGTTTCTTCTGCATTGAACTTTGATCATAATCAATATATTTACATGCAACACATGATGTATGTGTCTATATCTATATTCTGGGAAGATTATATTTACAAACTTTTTATTTACAAACTACGCTAAGTATGACCGGTCATACTTCAATCAAGAATGTATAACCGGTCATACTTTGTAGAAAAAAATTTGTAAACGAATCATTTTCCATATATTTTTGGTATAAACCATATAATATCCAACCGTCAATAAGACTATAAGAGTGACAAAACACACCCTATCCAATTTTATAATACAACTGTATACCCAAAATGAATGGCCGGCTTGGCTCAACGGTAAGCTTGCTTGCCGTGATGTGTCAGGTCGCGGGTTCGAATCAGTCTCTCTGCAAAAAGCAGGGGAAAGACTAAGCAGGGGAAAGACTGCCTAGAGTATTCCCTTCCCCAGACACTCACGAAGTGAGTATTTGAAGTGGTCGGCCCTTTTTTTTTTAACTGTATACCCAAAACTCGAATTCAAAATCATTTATTAAAGTGAAACTACTCCCTCAGTTGATCCACATTGTGGCAACGCATGATTGTGTATAATATATAGCTGAGATACACTAGTGTCCAAATAGCCTATTAATTGATCGTCAGAGGATAGATAAACCAGAATTGGCAATGTTACTTTTGAGTTGTGATGATGAGTTGTGACCACCTGAAAATTTGAGCATTTTTTCCAACTTTTAACAGAAAAAACCTGGAGTAGGAAATTACACTGGTGTCAATAATAATAATACCCGGGATTGAAAAGGACATGACTGAGTTAAACCACATATATGGTTGCGGTATTCAACAAATTAAAAGAGTTGGGTGCATCAGAAGTCAATAAAGTTGATATAAATTTCAACTTCCCCTTCCCTCTTTTCAGATATCCTTTACAAGAAAGCTCAATTGTCAAACACTTTGCTAACAAATCCCTCTCCTTCCCACAGTCATTATTCTCTTTACAGCAATAAACTTACAGGCTAAGAATGTGAAATCTTATTAATGGATAAATGGTTTTAGCTATATTGCTAAATTCAGCAATATTATATTTTTATTTTGATTATAATATAATAATTGGACTTAGACTTCCTTTTAATTCAATATTGTATACAAGTCGAGAAATAGCCAAAGTCTTTTCTTTTCCTTCCCCATGCATGGAAGTCTACAATGCCTGAGTCAAGATTCCAGTCATATAAACATGCATGCATATAAAATAAGTAAATAAGAATTTGTCAAATGTGCAATTAAGAAAGGGTAAAGTGTATGTCATTTAAAGAGGTAAAGTTGTGTTATTTTAAGAGAGAGAAAGAGACAGATAAAGGAGGAGAGAGTTGACAAAAAATAAATAAAGGTGTGGATCCCACCTCTTTGTGAGAGTGAAAGGATATAAGTTATGTCGTTTAAAAGGATAAACAATTTTCTCATTAAGAAATGCTTATTTTGCCACCGGTTACTGTTGAAATTTCCTCAAAAACTAAACTATACTTGTCCTTATTAATATTTCTGCACATTTCCCACCAAGATTGACAATTTTTAAATCCACACACCTCAATAACTGCATCAAATTATCGTTGTTCAATCGCTAATAATATTCTACAAAGCATACCAAAATTCATACGTCACAGTTACATACACATAGGAAAGAAGCCTGTGGAAACATATATTATTAAAACAAGAATTTTTTTTTTTAAAAAAAATAACATAAATTAAAGAGCAGCGATTGAGAAATTGCATATAGAGACAGAACGGTGGTATTGAAATGGGAACAAAGTCTTAGTTTAGGTGAGAAAGAAATGCAAAGGTTGATGAAGGAATGGGACCCACAACACATACATGCACCTAAATTTAAAGATTATTATATAGAGTTAACTAGGTGAATTACACAATCTATAATTAATGCTATTCTTATAGCTTATTTTTCACACTCTTATTTTTTTCTTTCTTTAAGAAGAGTGGGAAGAGGAAAAATCATATTTCTTAATTTTAATTTTTCTTATAGAAAATTATGAAAACAAATAAAGTATAAAAATATATAATATTCTTGTTTTGACAATATATATATATATATATATATATATATATATATATATATATATCACTAATTAAGTTTATCATTTCTTATCATCAAATTTTAATGGTTGATTTTCGTCAATCTGACAGTTATAATTTATTAAAAATTAATAATTAATTAATAAGTGTCATCTGATAAATATGGTAAAATCATTTTTGCCGTCGCTTTACGTACAGCAACGACAGGTGTATATGGTTTTGATTTCCTACATTTAATACTTTTATCCTTTTGTATGGTTATGATTCCCTGCATTTAATGTTTTCATCCTTTGTATGATTATGATTTCCTGCATTTAATGCTTTCAAGTATATATATGGCAAGATAGATTGCTGCACGTACAGCAACGGCGGAAATGTAAATACACACACACACATATATATATATATATGGGATATGATCAACTTATACCGGTGTAAGAATAATAAATCTTACACCAAATCTTAACCGTTGATTTGCGGGCATCCAATGGTTAAGATTTATTGGGAATTAAAAATTAATTAATAAGTGAGACCTGATAAATTTTAACCGTTAGATGCAGAAAATCAATGATTAAGATTTGGTGTAAGATTTATTATTCTTACACCGGTATAAGATGATCCTGCCTATATATATATATATATATATATGGGACAGGATCCGTTTACTAATTTTTTGGAATTTTTTTACAAATTACACTATCTTCTCCCGGGAAAACATAGTGTAGTTTGTATTCTCCCGGGAGAATAGTGTAGTTTGTAAACAAAAAAGTTTTGTAAATAACCTGCCCCTATATATATATATATATATATATATATATATATATATATATATATATATATATATATATATATATATATATCAACCAAAGGGAGAAGTCTCTGGCAGAAATCAAACAATTAAGATAATCACGAGCAAGATAGCTAGAGAGAGGGAGGGGTAGATTTTTACAACTGTCAAGAGAGGGGTAGGAGTTGTCACATGATTTGCAACAGTAAAAAAGGGACCAGCAACATCTGTATCCATTATGTTGGTTTATTACAATTTAAAGGGAACAAGTAGCCTGTCCGAATATTTTTCATTCTCATTTTTTCTTCTTCTTTTCCCTCGGAACCATAAAAGTCTTTCTAATATCTTAAACTTATGACTCTAATTCTGTTGCTCAATCACATACCAAAAAGACATCCCCAGGTATGAAGTTATATCCCTCTCTCTCACCCTTATCAGCGTGATCAAAGACTAAATCAAATTCATTAATCTGTCCGTGAATTATTCTGTAAGTTTAGCTTTGCCATGGAGCTTTCACACCTGAGGTGACTGAGTAAAGATATATGTTTAGATATGGAGTCGCATATATGATCAACAGGCTTGGAAGATAAAGAATAGAAGCACATCATCATCGATCGTGAATGGTTAGTATTTATAAGGGAAAGGAGAAACATGACTCAAAATCAAAGTATCTTAATTTCCTTACTTTTTTATCTTAAGTAAGTCTTTAATGATATCAATTTATATATCATTCTCCATATTGATCTTCGGGGGTTTCTTCCATCATCTCCCTTTTGTGTTGTATTTAGAATCAATGAATATTTCTTTCTTTTTGTTAATTTCTTATGACTATTAAATGATCCCTCCAATACTTCCGGCCTGAAAACGCTGACCGCACATTTTTCATTATCTTGTGATAAATTTGAGTTTTTTTCATACACAACTTGTTGAGGATTTCTTAATCAATTCCTAACTTCTCTTCCAGAGGATATTTTCGACCACTTGATATTTCCTTCTGAAATGTGTTTACCTAACGAAGATGTGTTTTGTGCATAATGATGATTGGCAGTGTTTTGAAGATGTCTTTGATAAGTGTGTGTGCTTATATAGATCTTCCTCTTCATCATACTATATATCCTTTTTGCTGATATCTAGAGAAAGAACGATATTTAATGCTGAATTCATTCATTCATATATATATATATATATATCCTGGTTTTCTTATTGATTAATTCTCCTCCCACTATTCATATATGTATGTGTGAGTTCATGAACACTCATGTCGGTGTGTTTTGCAAATCACCTCAGCTCCCCCTTTTTTTCTGTTTGACTTATATATGAACCCTTTGGAATTTATTGTTTCAGTGTTGATATGAAAACCATATATATATATTTCTCGTTAAGTTTCCTGATATAAGAAATGAAATGACCTAAACTAATGCGTCTGTCCATACAGTTTGCATCTTTTTAATAGTAATAAATGTCTTCCTTTTACCCTTTTGCATACATTCTGATTATTCAGTAACTTTATTTGGTGAATCACGCAGAAAACACTCAACCGGTTCTAATTCTTTAAATATGTAGATCTGAACCTGACATTTGTCAGAAATTTTATTCACAGCTTCACGGTAGAGAAGTTGGTTGCATTCTTTATACTAAAATTCTTGATTTTTTACCTACTACTATATAATATATGGATCTTTATTAAATGTCTTCTACCATATATAACTTCTCACTCTTTGGTACAGACTTCTTACAATCTTACTGTTACCTTACCATGGCCTTCAACTCATCTTATTTTAAAAGTTTTAAAGCTTAGTAATTGTTGTAGATAAACTACAGCCTGTTCTCAAATTCTTCTTTAAGCCACTTAATTTGTTTATCACTTTTTTCCAACTTTTTGTACATTTAAATATTCTGTTTGTTTCACACATGAAATGCTAACATAATTTGTAAACGAAATAAAGAATTGAAGTTGGTGCCTTGGAGGTGATAATTAAGCAGGAGCAACAACAAATAAACATGTCAGGTGGATATGAGATTCATGAGAATGATGAGAGGAGCGGAAGGAGTGAGGAAGAGGCTGAAGATACTTCAATGGGATCTTCTCAGAATAAGTGCTCATCATTTGACTTGAATGAAGAAGCTAGTAGTGAAGATAGTAATTATAATGATGAGGCATGTGAACTCAAAGCTGAGGGATATGAGAAAGCAAAAGATGAAGGCACTTCAACTAATAGAAGCAGTGCAACAAGAGAAGGAAATGATCGAAGAGGTGGTGTTAGACAATATGTTAGATCAAAGATGCCTCGCCTTCGGTGGACTCCTGACCTTCATCTCTCCTTTGTGCATGCCGTTGAAAGACTTGGTGGTCAAGAGAGTAAGTAATAAATTGCGACGCACGCACGCCCGCGCACACACACATATGTATATATATAGGAAGGATATTTAAATAAGAAGTCTTACTTCTTATCTCAATTATTGATCTTTATGGATATGATGATTGTAATTTATTGAAGGGTTCGGTTTTTCTACGGTCACTACAGATAAGTTATCTGCAGTAAGCCCAATACGACGTTATTTAAAGACGTAAATTATGGTGTTTTTGTGATTATAATTTATTTCAGGGTTATTATAGTCTTTATAATTATAATTTTTTAATTTTTCAATTCCAAAACGACGTTATTTTAGGAATAAATGCAGATAATTTATCTGCACTGCAGAAATATTTTTCTGTTTATTAAATTATACTTATTAATTAATTATTAAATAAGACTTCTTATTATTACATGTACACCAGAGTAAAAAATCCCTTCCTTATGCACTAATTGTAAAATTGTTTGGTTGAACTCTTTGCTTTGATTGGTGCAGGAGCAACGCCTAAGTTGGTGCTTCAGTTAATGAATGTGAGAGGACTCAGCATTGCTCATGTCAAGAGTCACTTGCAGGTAGCACAAATTTGGTGGTTTGAGATAATACTCTTTGAATTAAATTTTTCTTTTAAAGTTGATGTATATCTATTGTTAAATAATTTCATGGTTATGAAATTTTCATTTCAGATGTATCGAAGCAAGAAACTTGACGAGGCTGGGCAAGGTGAGGACTATCCTACATCTTGTTAAGTGTTAGTGCAAATGAATCTTTTTTTATGTGTACAATAAGTGTTAGTTGGTATGCTCCTTTGGTTTCTTCTATTTTATTAGATTATTCTTCCTAACACCTTAAGCAAAGTTCCCAACACACCACTTACCACGTTAATCACACCCAAGATAGAGAAGGCATAAGGTTGATCAACTTAGAAGAACAAATGAAAATACATACCCCACCTTATATAGATTACGTGATCCTGACATCCTGTTAAGTAAATTTATCATCAAGTATACCTTATACAAGACACATCTAACATGTTTACATTTTTCTTAACTTGGACTATTTATGACTATACAAGTTGTCCTCAATTTATGCATTTGAGTTTGGGACATTATGATTTTTTATATATTTTTTTTGAAAAAAACTGAGGGATTATATTTAATATGCATGAAGGACTATTATTTTGGGATTGGAGTGATTGGTAGGGATTCAAACAAAGAATATATGAATGGTTAATATTAAACAATTATCTGAATTGCAGTTAAACATTAAAGGTACGTTCAGAATAAAAGATGGCGGGGGAAACTTATTCCCTTCATATTTATATTTATTTTCACTCAGTAACTAGAAATATATAAGACTTAAGGGGAAACTAAACTCCAATGCTATCAAATTTGGAACTCCTGATGCATGCAAAAATCACTTTGACATTTTAGTAATGAAAATAATAGGTAAACTATATATGACTCCTATATTAGAAGGACTTAATTAGGGTTAGGGTTACTTAATTTTACCCAAATCTCTTGATTTTGATAATTCATTCATATTTACTTTACAGTACTAAGTCCAACATACAGATCAACCCATGAAGTAGGTCGTATTTCTCATGTAGCCAAGCAGTCCATGATTCCTCATCAAAATTTCAAGATGGGAAATGGTGGAATTATTCTAACAAGTAATTGCAACGAGCATAGCTATTTTCAGGGTCTCCTTCATCCCTCCACCTTATCACAGTCACATGCAAAGGCCATCGATACAAGGTACGTAACCATACATGCATTTTAATATACTTTATTCCTCCAGCTAGGTTAAAACCTTCCTCATATTCTCCATGGTTTTGCAAGAAGAAAATTCAACAAAATCATTTTTTAGTAATCTATCTACATTTACAATTCCTCTCTATCATTAGGCACCAGCAATTGTACTTCAATCATCAACCTTTTAGAAGACCAAGTTACCTAAGCAAGGAAGTTGTGTCTTCAACAGCCTTGCAAACTCAAGGAAGATCAATAGCTTCAAGCCAAATTCAAGCAATGGATACGACCAGGATTGCACCCATGAGACCAAGCCAATTTCTTGAAGAGAAAAAGTGGCCTCCATTAGAAATTTTGAACAATCATCTTTGGAAGAAAAGTTCACCTACCAATACAGGGTCACAAATACAATCTGTTGTACATCAATTTGGCACCACTCCTGCATCTCTTAGATCACCTGAGTTAAGCTTTGGAAACAACACAAGAATCAGGGAACATCTATCAACTTCCAATGAGCATCGCAACTATTCCAACAGTTTTGATCCCCCATTTCGGATTAAGGTAACATTAGGGCTTAAGAAAATAATATCTTTATGTTTTTTTCTTTCATCACCATTCATACATCTCTTTCTTTTTTTTCCATCTTATGCAGTTGAATCAAGAAAAATTACAAAAAGATAAGAAATGGGTGCCTGATTTGCAATTAAGTTTGAGTCAGAAAGATGGGAACAATGATGGCAAGACTGATCATTGCAGAGAAACCCAAGAAATCAGCACTAAACTTTCACTTTCTTAGAATTTAATTAGACATGTAATTATGCAAATACCACAACCTAGCTGGACATAAAGTCTGAGAGATGATATAGAAACCAAAACAAAGTTACACCATTACATGTGATGTCACTACAACATCATATTGTGGGCTTCCGTGCAAGTATTTGGTTTGACCATGCACAAAATATAAAGAGTTAAGGAAAATGACACAAAGGGACAAATTTAGTTGAACAAACACTGAAAATATGGCGATCAGACCTTACTGCTAGACTTTGAGTACTTCAGCAGCTTGGTAAGATTAAAGGTGGAAAATGCATGGATTTAGTAGCAGTAATTTAGAAATTAAGTTGCACACAAAGCTGAGTTTTATGATGGGCGTGGATTTTTCCCTTACTAGTGCATTGCATCATTGTGTTTTTTGTTTATTGAATATTACTGTGTAGTTGAAATTAATTTATGAATATTAGATTATTGGCATCCACATATAAGAGTACTCGAATTGTTTATTTTTTAAAACAAAATTTTAAACAAGTTCATCCCTTTCTCACTTCATACTCCTCAATCAAACCAATTATAAGTCAATTCAATTTTGTTTATGAACCTTAATTTTAGCACTGCTGACATATAAAATTAGCTGGTTACGTTCACTAATCATAATAAAAAGTCATACAGAGATGGCTAGATAGAATTTATAGCTTTCTTTACTTGAAGCAAATTTGTCAAATCACATGTGGATCAGATTATTAGTTCTCCGGTTTAGGTATCCTAACTTTTAGCCAGCCTGCAGCAATTTGATCTCCATTCAGACTGTCAATATACATTATTTTTTTTTTTAAGTTCTAATTAAAATAAAAGAAAGGTGCATTATTTAGTGACTTGAGTTTACTCTTAAGTTGCATCTAAGATAATTAATTAATTATCTTAAAACTATTTTTTATGAAACTCAGATGCAGCCATGCTGAGACAAAGTGCGTTATGCTTTATATGTTAGAATTTTAAGTATAAATCTCTTCATGGTTATGGATAAGAAGGGGTTTGGAAAGAAAAAGAAAAGAGGAAAGATGAAAGGGTGTGTGGGTTTTAAGGAGTCTCACATTGGGCAACTAATAAGACATGAGAGAGTATATAAGCTCCCACCTCACACTTCTAAATTGTCTCTTAGGGGTACTGCACATTTTGTGGAGGGGAGAGGAGATAGATGTCCTTTGGTTCGGTTGGAATGATATGTGTGAAATAAAAATAGTTTTTTATTAGATTATTTTATTAATTTTTTGTCCAAAATACCTATGTCTCTATCCGTTGCTTCCAGAGTCCCCATCCGTTGCTTCTCTCAGGATTATTCAAATCGAAACGTTGCTACCCGCCATTTTTTGAACTGAACAGGTTCTTACCTTTCATTTCATTTTGAACCGAACCGGTGCATTCGGTTAAATTTGAACCGAACGGTCACCGGTCGCACTGTTTGGCCGCCGTCCAACACGACGGTTCCCCGGTAGCGTTTCATCGTGACTTTCCGGCGTCTATATATAGACGCTCCTCCCTTCAGAAAATTCATTCAATTTTTTCTGCATTATTATTCTGCCGGTTTTTTCCTTCACCGTGCAGACATCCATCCCCGTGATTCCTCATACATCCTATTGTGCTTCGTTTGGGCTCTTGGTTGGTAGTTGCCATCATCCTTAAGACGCAATCGGTTCTATTCTGTGAGACACGTATTCATCTACCTTCGGCAATAGGAAAGGAACAAATTATCTTAAGGAGACAACTGTGTTGGGCTTGGATTTCTTCTACTATTCTGCATACTGTGTTTATACCAAACCTGTACTGTGTGTTATATTTTCTTTACTGCACTATATTTCATAATTCTATTTTAATTTCTCTGTCACATTCGGATTCAAGTCTTTTAGTGATCATTCGCACAGTGTCTTCGACAACATTATATCATCCTACTTAAGTTCGCGGGAATGCTTGATGATATAAAAGCATTTCGCAGCAAAACGATCAAGGGGTAAAAATTAAAAGACTTGTCAGTACCACCACTGTCTATCTGTCAATTCATTATTTGGTAACCATTTTACTATCTACCATCATCTTGTTTTATAAATGTCTCAGCATCATGGAAGTCAAGTCACTTTCAGCATTTTCTTATTAAATGGTTATTACTCAGTTGATCACATGGATATTCTGAAGTGCAATTTATATAGTTTCAATAAATTTATTTGATTGTCTATAATAATAATAAGGGTTTTATTTCTGTTATGTACATAAGAGAAATTTTGATTTACGTTTTTTTTTTTAAGTAAAGTGGGTGAATCCCACCATTTGTTTTATGTGTATAAGATAGGATTTGTCTTATGTGACATGAGAGAAATAAAACTCTAATAATAATCATAATAAAATAATAAGATTAAAAAAAAAGGAACTCTAAGGTTGGCTATGTATTAAACAAGGCATGAGAGATTAACTTGGGGTAGAGTCCTGATCTGACCGGTCTAAGATAGGATGGGACAAATCACACATAGTTAAAGGTTGAAGACTTTGGGCCTTAGAATTGTAACAAGTAGGCTTGAATCTATAATGGTATGTGCTTCTCCTTATAAGGGCTATACTGCTATAGTATGATTCAGGTGCAATGAAAGTGACTGGGAGGGGGTACCTGTAAAAAACACTCTGACACTCAAGTGAGTATCAATGCTAGGTATATGTTATAATTTATGGGAATCAAATAATCATACATGGGTTTGTTCCCTTCATATTTATAGTAAGCTTTGTGTCGCCTTTTGTAGGCGGTATACCTTCTTATTGGTTATTGTAGGTTGCTGCCTCTCTGTCTCAGTTGGTGTCTTTCTGGTTATTTCCTTGGTGATCAAGTTTATACAATAGCCTATCTCTTAGAGTAGTGACAAGTTGGAGTTGTTTTACTTATGTTGGCCCTTATGCGCGGTGGAACTCAACTAGTTACCATGACTTTCTTTAATTTTTAAGTTATATAAGACATGCAGCTTTACATGGTAGTTTGCGTAATGCTTGGTGTGTATATTTTACGCACGGGGATCATTACGCATTCGTGGGTCCTTTATGGGCTTTCAACCTTATGGGCCTATATATTTATCCAGACGAAGTCCAATAAAATTTGTGGAGTTCTAATCAAGCTTATTCCATTTTTCTAAATTTGTTGTTGAATTAATAAATTGTTACCAACGTGAATTTATAACATTCTCTCCCAATTCTTATCTATTCTATCAACCTAAACAGAATCCAAATAACAATAGCATCAATTTTTTTAGTTTTATCACTTTGAGCGATATGATCAGTAGTTAAAAGATGAGTGATATTAGGTGTTTTGTCCCTATGTAGCACCGATAACGACACGGGACACGACACTCCGACACGTTAATTTTAAAAAATGTTAGATTTCGACACGTTAGGACACGTTTTGATATTAAACAATATTTTTACTTTACGTAGTGTATATTATATTTAATATTTAAAAATTTAACAAAAAAATGAATCTGAACTTATAATATTCATAAGTTTTGCAAAGAAACATAAGATATACCAAATATTTATATTAAATTCAATAAAATGGTAATCGTAATCCAACGAATCTAATAGTTGGAACTAAAAAATTAACGCAATGCAATTTTTAAACCTTTTTTGTTTGAATTTCTATAACGCGTGTTGAAGTGTCGGAGAGTGTCGGAGTGTCCGAGAGTGTCGGGAAGTATCAGACACGACACATCAGAATTTTTGAAGTGTGGTGCTTCATAGTTTTGTACAACCTGAAAGCCCTGTTCTAGGATTCTTCATTCTTGTACTATGAAGGACTCCTCAAGTTGGCTTGCTAAACGAACCACAGCTTATGAATCTTATCAGCGTATCAAATGCAAGCATTGAATCCCTCTAACGAGATGGACCTGGACCACCACAATTCAATGGTCTTCCCTTTGTATTTTCATAAAAAAAATTCTACTTTACTCCTTTCTTTCATTTTATATTTCCATCTATCTCTTACATTTTTCAAAAGAAAACCGTCGAATTTTGGTGATCCTTATCCATCAAAAATATTTCTCCTCTAACAAAGGATAATGGGTTGGTCAAGCTTTGCTCTAAATAGGCAAATTTATGTAAAATATTTGAATCTGATATGATATTAACATAATGTAGGCTAAATTATAAACCTAACCTATATTTAAAAAAATTAGTCTATTTAAGCTTATTAGACCTTCAATAAAATTAATACCTATAAAGAATTAGAAAAAAATATTATTTTATCAATTAAATGACTTATTTTATTTTAATTGGAATAGACTAGACCTTGTAAAAGCATACCTATATATGTCTTATTTTCTAAACTATTTTTTTAAAATATGAACCTGTGATTCGGATTGACTTGACCTAGGTCATTGAGGAATTTATGCTCGTAAATATATTTGTAATTTTTTTTTTTTGCTTGATTAAGTTATTGATGACCATATATTTCCTCTGCTTATTTTTTTTATTAGGAGTACAAATAAGTTAGATTTTGTAAAATTTATTTTGCAAAATATCAACCCCAACCTAATCCATGCATGATTTATTATATGTTTTTGAAGACTTATCTTGACCTTTTTTATTAAATCATAAAAGTTTGACATAACTTAAAAAGCTTATTTAAAAGTTTATATTACATGAAACCTTTAAATAATTTTTTTATTTAAAAAAAAATCGACCTTTTTTTAATATATTGCAGGTGTATGCTTATGAAGTAATTTGCAATATTTGGCGGTGAGAATTTGAAGTAGGTTGCATGCTTCAGATTTCATGGCATTCCAAAATAATAATCGAGAGATTATAAGTCAAGACTGCAATTGATCAGAAGTACGGAACACTGACCATTTTGGCACTCTTGCCAAAAAAAAATTACTTGCCATGTCAATAGTAAATTTTGCCAAAATATCATCTGGCATATTTTGCTACACTGTGTAACGAAATATGTTTGCAAGTAATTCGCTATACAGTGTAACGAAATATACCACGTCAGAATGCTCAGAACCAAAAAGTGTCAAATGTCAAATTGTTGAAATTCACTACATAGGATAGTGAATTTCAACAATTTTGACACATGACACTTTTTGGTTCTGATGTGGCATATTTCGCTATACTGTGTAGCGAATTATTTGCACACATATTTCACTACACAATGTAGCAAAATATGTATAGCGAAATATGCCACGTGATATTTTGGTAAAATTTACTATCAACGTGATAGTTTGATAATTTTTTTTTGTCAAAGGTGACACTTTGGTCACCGTTCCCGGAAGTACTTTGCCCTGTTGACGTGTTACGTTTACTAACAGCATCATCACATAAGAAACACCCGAAATGCATGAGAATTTGAAGCTCATATAAGTAAGAATTAATCTGATTTTCATACTTGGACACATAAGTTTATTAAATGAAAGAAAAGACAGACTAAAATGTAAAAAAAAAAAAAAAAAAAAAATTTGCATGTATTTTTAAAGATAAAATAAGAAACAATCAAGCATGAATAACAGCAACCGCTAATGTCAGTTTACATAAAAAATAAAAAAATAAAAAATTTGTGCTGTTTCTCTGAGCAAGCGGTAAGAAATGGAGCAGATTAAAATAACAAAGTGAAAAAGCACACAATAGTAGTACTTATGCATTTCTCTGGGGCCAGCTTATGAAATCATGAATCCATACCATAAGTCCAAAAGAAGTTGTGTTTGTTTTTATTGATCACCAAAAATGATATTGATTCCTCTCTTTACAATACTGATATCAAGAGAATGAAAAAGGTGTCAGGGTTCAAGTTTAAGAAGTCAACAAATGGAAACAAAATCCAATAGAAAGTGAAAGCAGAAAAGAAATACAAGTGTATTGAAAGTAAAAAATCTAATTAACCATGCCAAATGTTGTTACCTATGTTGTCATGCCAAAATCCAATAGGAGGAGGACTAAATCCCAATCCCATAAGCATGATAACATACAAGCCACTGAGTTCCATCTCTAAGATTTTGAATGCTGAGGCTTATATATAGTTAGTTCCTGTAGAGAAAGTTGAGTGTTATTTTTCATCTTTTATCTATGTGACCTCACCATTGAGGAAGACAAAAAATGGCTAAAGGGTTTAATGAGGTTACCTTAGAACAGCATACATGATCATGATGATGCAAATTTGAAGTTTTCACTATTGTTTCCCACTTAGTATAGCTGGATGATCTATTAAAACTCTGCCTTTTAGAATGAGATTGAGTGCCTTGATTTGAATGCAGGAACGGATTCTTCAAAGAAACTAAAGGCAGGGCACGACGAAGCCAGGACTCAGAAGGTGACTTTGGCAATGGTGGGGGAAGAGGATATAGAGCATATTCAGCTCCAACTTTTCCTGAATCTTCAACTACTACAATTTGCTTGTTGTTGATCATTGCATCTTCATCAAATGAACTTTGCACAAGTTGCAAGGACATGGATTCGTGATTAATTTCTTGATCAGTTGTCAATCTTTCAGCTTTGTCTTCTTTGGCCATTAGATATAACATGCTAGACAAAGTTGAAGAATTGGCATCCATAGAACTTAATACCTCAGAATCCAAACTTTCCTCCGAAGCTTGTAGGTATTTCATATCTTGAAAATAATCTACAGTGGAATTTCTTTCTTTCCCTACCGCAGTCTCTATCCTTTGTGTGTGAGCTATAGAACTTGAATTTGAGCATGATAATTTTACTGTGCTCGCAGTATCTATGTGCAATGTCTTTTCCATTGTAAGGCTCCCTGAATTTGAACTTTTTTTGGCTCCTTGTGATAGCACCTCCTTGATACTTTCATGTCCTCGGCTCAGGAGTTTCAATTTGCCAGATTGATTACTCGCAGCATGTTTAGAATCACCAAGCAACCTTGCTCCAGGAAAAGGAGATTGAGGTTTCCTTTGCAAAGAAGATATGCCAGCAGCAGCAGCAGTACTACTTGAACGACGAAAGGAAGAGAGCCTACTAAGCTGCTTCAACTCACCTGAGTAAGTAAACCTGTTTGATTCACTAGTCCATTTTTTTCTTAAATGCATGTCTGGTGATGCAGCTCCAGAACTTGATTTGCACTTATGAATAGCATCCCAAGCCTGCAGGAAAAATTCACGATTGTTGGTAAAAGAGTTGAAGTCATGATTAGTGAAAATACTAATTTGCAAAAGGAGGATTGGTGAGAGTACTATTGGCTACTGAATGGTGCAATGCAAGAATTTGGTGCAGAGAAATAAGAGTGATAGGTATAGTTCTTACCTTCTTTATAGCCGGAGCTGGTTTATACGAGCGAATATGAGAACTTTTGTTAGGCTTTCCAACATCATAGGCAGAACACATGGGAAACCGGTTCCCTATTTTTGACTCAGGCATTGGATTTAATAAGCACAATGAATTCCTATCCCATAAGCGGGGAAACAATCCACAACCTTTAGCTGAAATATTTGCATAATCATCAGTTTCATCACCACTTTCTTCTTCTTCTTCTTGACATTCGCCAGTATATGGTATAATGTCAGTGATATATCTATTAACAAAGGACTTCTTTTCCTGAGGAACCAATTTGATAACATCCCTAGGTTGTTCTGTCAGAAGGGGTTGCTTTCTTGAAGCATATTGAGGAGGCTTTAAAGTCATAGCCTTTGCAGCAGGTAAAAAGCGGCTCATCATGAAGTCTTGAGTTTGTTTGTCAGTAGAAGAGATTCCAGAATTGTTTGCATCCAAATTATCTAAGCCGCTTACGCCACTTACACTACAGTTCATAGAGAATGATTCTGTAGGTGACAGGGTTTCAAGGGCATCAGAATAAACATCATCATCATCATCCTCTTCCACATTTTTTATTTTCTCATCTTTTCCTTCTGTGTCACAATCTATTTTACTTACACTGTCACTCAAAGAATTTGATTTACTTGAGGACTTGAATTTATTTGCAACATTACATTCCTTTTCCAATGGCTGTTTAGCAACATTTGTGAACTTTCCAGGGGGAAGACATGGGTTTGGAGTAATTGAAGCCTCCTCAAGAGGTTGAGATTCAGATCCACCATTACCCTTGGGTCTTCCAGGGATATGCTCCCAATTGAAAGGCACTGCAACAGGTTCTGTTATCTGATCTAAGGTTGTATCTGACTTATAGTATGGAAGAGCTTGTTGCTTCTCTAATATCTTTCTCTTTGCTTCAGTTAAGGATGGTGATGGACCGGAAGAGCGCCTCACAGACATAAGAGGGGCATTAATATTCAATTTCCTTTCATCCATCATGTTTCACAACTGAGCTTTTCTTTGCATCCCCCTCTCAATAATAAGTTCAAGGTTCAAGGCAATATCATATACTAATTTCAGCAGTGGGGCCAAAAAAGATGAGTTAAAAATCCTTCTATTCAATCAATAAATTCTGAAAAAAAAAGGTAGAAGAATCTGATCATTAACATTTTAAATTACAATATAAGTAGCAAATTCTATGTTTCGAATTTCTATTCGACAGGATTTGAATCAAGATCAGAGAAGCACCAATGATGCAGCTAGTGAGAACAAGTAATGGTCTATTGAGAGATTGGAAAGGGAAAAGTAAACATTCAAGTTATAAAATTTTCAGTCTCAATTGATTTAAACCTAGGATTCATTAAAAACCCCTTTTTCCTCTTCTCAAGGCAAATATAAACAATTGCAAGGCTTGATACCATAAAAAAAAAAAAAACAAATGACAGAGGCTATTATCTATAATTAATGAATTAAATAGACAGGACAAGAGCACCTTCATTAATCATCATTATCACAAGCTAAACTTAAGGACCCATTAGAGTAATAATACTAATCTAGGAGAAAAGAAAAAAATAAATGGTAATGTAGAAAAGACCAAACCTAGTTAATAACAACATGAAACATGGGACATGGCCTCAGAAGCAGAATGTCATCCCAGGAAAAGAGTTCATGTTCATCTGTAGTGCAGGCCAAATGAAAGAAAGAAAGAAAGTAGCTTCAGTATGTAGAGTATGGTTTTTGTCATCATGGACATGCACCAGTAGGTGACATGAAGTAATAAGTGGATAGAAAAGAATGATCAAATCAGTAGCAAGTGAACATCACATGGTGAGAGAGTTCAGTCCCATTAAAGATGAATGAGATCACAATGAATGATTGGTTTCTGAATGATATGATGCAGAACTGTGGAGAGAGTGTGTGGCGGAATGAGTAAGAGCAAAGAAAAGGAGAGGAGGGAGACAGAGAAAGAGACAGAAAGCTTCACTATTTCTTCTTCTTTTGCTTTTCTATGTGATTTCAGATTTTACTGTGTCTGTAAGATTACACAGAAAGAGAGTACACAAAACACAATGGACAGATGTTCAACTCCCAACTCTCTTTGTCTACTCTCAAGGCAGTCTAGTCGGTACACTTTTTCTTATATTTTTTTGTTATTTTCACTGTGATTGAATGTGGTTGAAAGTTGCTTTTCCTTATCACTCTCTCATTAAATGCTCACTTGAAGAATTACTCACAAAATGATACTCAAAATCAGCTACTAGGAAAAAAATTTAACATTTTCTAAGGTTATCACGTTTTTTAAGAAATCTTTCAAAAATTAAATTAAATTAAATTAAATTTTTCAAAAGAAATTTAACATTTTAAATCAGTTTTTTCTTTTTCTAAAGAAAAATCAAATCGTAAAAAATTTATATAGATTAAAATTATTAAACTTTTTATCTTCCATCGTTAATTTTCAAAACTTTAAGATAATGTAATCACGTATTCACATTATCCATCTATTACATGGAATCCGAGATTTTATATTGCAACGTTAATCTTCACGATTTCATGTAAATTTTATTGGATTCACTTCTTCATGATTCATCATATATTAAATATTGCAACAAATCTTCGAAAACTAAATAAATCATTAGATAATTTGACTTCACTTACTTGTTATCATCAAAATTAGACAAGGTGTGAGACCCAACATATATAATCTTTTATTTCTCTATTTTGATGTTGATCTTTATAATATTAAATTAATTTAATAGAATATGATTGGCAAAAACGAGCCAACCCGTTGGGTTGATAAAAATGAGTTGCCAACCCTACCTTAGTCAGCTTGGGAAAAAATGAACCAACCCGCTGGTCAAACGGATAAGCTCGCGGATTGAGTTTTTTTTTATATAAAAAATACAAAATATAATATAGTAAAAATGGATAAAATCCACACATGGTGTTATTATCTTTCTTCCTTCTCTAAACCTATGTCTCTAATCTTCTCACATCCCTGCCATTTTTATATTGTTAGGCTTTACTCACTTTGTAACAAGTGAATCTGATTGTTTTTTTATGTTGGTGCAAATTTGTTGTGAAGAAAATTCGAAATTAGAATATTTTGTTTTTATTTCTCATTTTATAACCATTTATTTAAGTTGATGGAAGCCACATAACTGGTACATTAATACATTTAAATAAACTGAAAATGACTCAACACCAAAGGAATAAGCCACCGGTGCTAGATGTCAAGGAAAAAAAATAAAAGGATTGGGGAGATCATATGACATTTTGATAACATTCTAGAGAAAGGTATGCGTAGTTTTCTTAAGTACATCTCGATCGTAACTACTTAAGGATTTTATTTTATTTTTTAGGGAAAGCATGGCTCGCAAATAAAGTACACATCGTGATTTTACTAAAAAAATAAAACAAATTCGGGTGAATTTAGTCTTTAGATGTATAAGCGTGACTTTTCAATAATTTTAAAACTCGTTATCCTTTCGTATGAATAATCCATAAATCAAATAATAATAATAATAATAATAATAATAATAATAATAATAATAATAAAGCAATCAAGGACAATGACATGAAGGTGGAGAACATTTGATGCTAAGGAAATATTGGGCAAATAAAGTAGCAAGTGCACCCGCTTCAATGGACAACTCCTCTTCCTCCATGATTGGATCATAATATCATTGTCAATGTTCAAGCAATCAACATTATTCTTATCTCATGGCATTACTCTTTACGCAAAGTAAGGTAGGAACCAAAGAAAAAAAAAAGGCAGACAAAAAAAAAAAAAAAATTGATAAAAATGAAAAGTGGAATCAATAACTATTCATATAAAGAGGTCTCAAAGAATACTTGATGACATGCTAAAATAGTTTGGCTCGCTAATTAAATTTATGCTCAGATAATTGTATGATCAGGGTTATAATTAAGGAATTTCTTGTTTTTTTTTATACATTGAGGGATTTCTTGTTAAATAAGCAATTAAAAATCTTACTATAAATTTGTTCTCATGTTAACCTCGTTCAAACGGGTCAAACTCATTGAATTGACATATTGACTCACTAAAATTGCTTTTGATTCTTGTACTATAGAACCTTGGTTTATTTCTGTTTTAGGCTTTTGCCCTTAATATGTAAAAAATAAAATAAAAAATAAAAAAGCTGTTAGTTGGTTTAAGCTTATCTCGACCTACTTTGTTTGTGAGTTAAATATACCAATCCGTTTAACCTATGGGCTGGCCCATTAGGCATTTATGTTTTTTACTTTTAACAATGTTAGCCAAGTAACACAGTTATTATAACTTCAAAATAAAAAATAAAAACTATTAACAACCACTAAAACTGCTAAGATTCTAAAAATAAATTCATTTCATTACTAAAATACAATTTTATTTGATTTTTCGGAAACTTGAATTTGATGACTTCGCTTTAGATTTGGAAGTTCAGAAGTGGTATTACACAATGACTCTGCTTTAAAAGTTCAGGTTTGTTGTGACTTTATTTTAGAATGAGTAATTTGGATTTAATTAAAAGGGAAAACTTCAACAACAAAAAAATCCTATGAGGTTTTTTCAATTATCACTTACCCCTCAAAAAAAATTTAAATCATTTACACCCTTATTTAATTTTTTTTATCACTTACCTCCTGATTTAAAGTTTCTTTATTATTTACCCCCTCACTTAGAGGGATAAATGATAAAAAAACTTTAAGTCAGGAGATAAATGATTCAAATTTTTGAGAGGGGTAAATGATTATGAGAAAAGTTATAGGATTTTTTTTAAAATTTTCCCTAATTAAAAAGCTTAGATTTGACATTTCTTGAGGGCTATTAATTTATTATATATCATTTTTCACTTAAAAAAATTGAAACAAACACCCGTCATCTATTTAGATAGGTGAGTTGAGAAGATATTTTTAATACACTCATAATACTGAAAATTTAAAATATTAATTATTAAAGTTAAAAAATAACTTAACTAGTTATATTTATTTAATTTATTTTTTTATGGTTAATGTCATATAAGTTTCAATTTGATAAAAATATTAATTATAAGAAAACTAATAATGTTCTCGTAAGTCGTAACTAGGGGTGTTAACAGGCCGAGCCGAGCTTTGATCTTAACGGGTCAAGTTTGTATTTAAACGTGTCCGATTGGCCTTAGCTTATTACATGTTACGAATATAATATTGGCCTGTGGCCTGATTTATTTACAAAAAATAAAAGTTTGTGTGAAGGCTGTCTTAACCTGTTAGCATGTTAAAGAATAAAAATAAGAGAACAGAATTACACAAAAAATCAATTTTCAGATAGAAATCTTAGCTTCCAATTTGCAGCAATAATTTACAAAGTCTATAATAAATAAATAAAATTAAAGTGAGAGAAGGTAGATAACAGGTTATATTATCTTATCCCATTATAAAAAAAGTGCCAACAAAAATAAAAAATAAATTGACATAAACGAGCAGTGCACAGTGGAACGATTGAGTTTTTGTAGGTTTGTTTGTGTGAAGGAGGATGAAGGATAATATAGCACAACACTAGTAATTCCATAAATATCCATAAATGCAATATATATCCAAATAGCATAATATAGAACAAAATCATTCAAAATGTTTGTTAAACCAATAAAATGGAGTGAAATAAATTGATGAGAGAGAGTTATTACAAATAGTATAAAAAATATAAAATAAATATTTATAAACTAGGCTAGCATGGGAGGCTCTAAGGCCGAGCTTCTGAATTAGAGCATGAGGTCTTTTTATTAAACAAGCTTTTATACAAGTCCAAGCCTAGTTCCAATACGAGCTTTTATTAAACGAGTTCAGGCCTTCACGAGTCGAGTCAAAGGCCCCTGATTCATTTAGCACCCCTAGTCGTAACCATTAAGTTCATTTATCCCTTTATTTGATTTTTTTCTTCTTTTGGTAAACTTATTTGATGCCTTTAACCCGTAAGTTAAATGGATTTGGATATGTTAATAATAAATTTATATCGGACCTCTCTACCAATATATCTATGTATGTATGTATGAGATAGAATTTTGATATTGGCGTCGAACTTTAAAATTTGACATCAAATTCTAATCATTGATTTTTGTCAATTAACGATTATCATTTATTGAGAATTAAATTTATTAATTCATTATTCGTAACCGTTGATTGATGGAAATCAACGGTTAGGATATGGTGTCAAATTCTAAAGTTTGACACTTGTGTCAAAGATCTTTTATATATATATATATATATATATATATATATATATATATATATATATATATATATATGGAGGATCCTTTGATACCAGTGTCAAATTTGAAGTTTGACACATCATCTAAGAGCCGTTAGATTACAAAATATCAATGGTGTCACAATTACAAAATATCAATGGTGTCACAATATGTATATATATATATATATATATTTATTTATTTATTTATATATATATATATTTATCCCGCCACTTGAGTTAAATTTATCTTAAGTCACCACTTATAATTATGTATTACAAGTAGTATATAATTATAATATTAATTTTTATTCTTTCTCTTCATACACTTTTCAGAAGAACTTGTGTGATAACATAGAGAGAGAAAAAAAGTAACTTTAACATTATAACTATGTACTACCTGTAATACATAATTATAAGTGTGTGGCTTGAGAATTGAGATAAACTTATTTCAAGTGACAGGAGAAATATCTTTTCCTATATATATATATATAGGATTCATATTTTCTGCAGTGAATGCAGATAAGTTATTTGCATTCAACTCAAAATGATGTTATTTTGGGACAAAAATCAAAGTATTTTTATAATTATAATTTATTTTAAGGTTATAATAATCTTTATCATTATAATTTTTTAACTCAAAACGATGTCATTTTGAAATGAATATAGATAATTTATCTGTATTCACTATAGGAACATTAAAGTCATATCTATATATATATATATATATATATATATATATATAGGTTTCAATCCATCATGTTACATGAAAGAACTTTGGTTTGCAAAAAGTTATAACTATATATTACTCCTAATATATAGTTATAATATATAATATAACTATCATCTCAGATTTTCCTTCCCACGTGAAACTCGTGGGAATTAAATTACAATACTGTCAAATCTAGGGGTATAAAACAACAATAATCCTTGTGACCACACACAAAATTGATTGGACCACCAAAATAATAAATAAAATAACAACACTCATGATAAATGTAACTATATGGTCAATAATAAATTCCCTTAGGTTGGTTCATGAAGCAGAATCATCATCCCTTACTCATTATATATGTGACACATCTATACAAGGATTATAACGAAGACAAACACTTGGTAACCCATTTGTGTAGACGTTGATTTTCCAGATGACCAAGTTGTTTCTTCTTTTCTTCCTCCATGTTTCCCTCATTTGTCTCTTCATTACTATGCCTAGTGAGTGCTCCATTTTGAGCCATGATCAGCTAGACAGGTTTTCTTCTTCTTCTTCTTCAGAGGAACAAGTGTTTGAACTGTTTCAGCTGTGGCAGAAGGAGCACGGGCGAGAGTATGGAAACTCAGAGGAGAAGGCAAACAGATTCCAGATTTTCCAAAGGAATTTGAGGTATATCAATGAGATGAATGCAAAGAGAAAGTCACCATTTCAATATCATTTTGGTCTCAACAAGTTTGCTGATATGAGTCGTGAGGAGTTCAAGAAAACATACACACAAGAGATAAAGATGCCCTCCAACTTGGACAACATTAGGAACCTGAAGGATGATGATGACTCTTGTGAGAATCTTCCTGCTTCTGTGAATTGGACGGCAAAGGGAGCTGTTACTGAAGTTAGAGACCAAGGAAACTGCCGTAAGATTTTATTATATCCCTCCTTCAAAAATACTTTTTCATTATTAGCATCTCCTTTCTTCATTCTCATTGTATATAACAGTAAAAGAAGTCTGTAGTTAAAAATTTAGATTTAGAATAAATTTGTTTGTGTTTCAAAAGAGGAGGGATATCCTTACTACCAAAAATTTTTACTACCAACTCAGTACCTATATAATCATCATTCGATCAACATTTTCTCTTTTTTCAAAAACTTTTTAGCATTCTCTCTTTGATTCAATGGTGATTAGATTAGATAGGTAGTAAGTTAGTAGTAGAAAAATTTGGTAGTAACAATATCCTCCCTCATTTCAAAATAGGGAAAGGTTATATTTACAAACTTTTTGTTTACAAACTACGTTATGTCTGATCGGTAATACACTCTTGAGAAGAGTATTATCCGTCAGACATAGTGTAATTTATAAGTTTATAAAAAAAAAGTTTGTGAACGGATTCTTCCGCTTCAAAATAAGTTAAAAATGCACTAAAAGATGGGTGTTTTATGCAAAAGAATACTTTGTTTTTGCAATATTAGCAAAGTATGCATGTTTTTGGTACTGATTTAACATGTCATTTTATTAGTTAGCCATTGGGCTTTCTCTGTCTCTGGGGCCATCGAAGGAATAAATAAAATAGTTACGGGTAAACTTATCAACCTATCTGCACAACAACTCGTGGACTGTGACCCTGCTAGCAATGGTTGTGCTGGAGGATTTTACTTCAATGCATTTGGTTGGGTTATAGACAATGGTGGGATTGATACTGAAGCTAATTATCCTTACATAGCTCAAAATGGTACTTGCAAGGTCTGGTTAATTTCTTTTTCTACTACTAGCCTTTCCTTTCGTTATCAAACATCTTAACTAGCTTAGATCTTCTTTTCGTGTAGCTAATTCAAGGCTAATTTTTTTTTTTTTCTTTGAAGGAGAATGCAAAAAAGGTTGTTAGTATTGATAACCTTGGAGCTGTGTTTAATTCAGAAGAAGATCTCTTGTGCAGTGTCAGTCAGCAGCCTGTTAGTGTGAGTTTGGATGCAACTGGCCTTCAGTTTTATGCTGGTGTGAGTATACAATTATCCATTACACAAAAACAAAGCCAGGGATTATTGGATATATAGTTGTGCTAGTAAATATTGTGAATTGTTGTTTTCACTTGATCAGGGAATCTATGATGGTGAGTTCTGCACAAAGAATTCAACATTTACAACTCTTGTTGCTTTAATCGTTGGTTATGATTCCGTGGATGGTGAAGACTATTGGATTGTTAAAAACTCGTGGGGAAAAGACTGGGGAGAGAAAGGGTACCTCCTTATCAGAAGGAACGTTACAGATGAGTGGCCTAATGGGGTATGTGCGATCAATTTTGCTGGTGGTTTCCCAATCAAAAAGGTGTCATCATCTTCGCCACTTTTATCTTCGGACATATAGTGGATTAGAGGATGGACAGCTCATCCTTTTGAAACCTAAAGGTTTCTCTAAGCAACGCCATTTTGTAGTGCTTGATTATATGCCCTTCTCTCCAAAAATAATGTTTATCAACTGCATGTGTATGTAATATACTTCTGTTGTGATGCTTGAATAAAATAATTGATGGCGTTTCTACAAATTGCATTTGGTTTACTTCTTGGACCATACCAGAGTTTTTATGCTATATCAAGCTCAGATTTTAGACCTTTAATTTGGTGTCTTTTAGGCCAGTCTATCAAGGCATGTCTAAATGCTAGGTTATTTGAAGGAGAGAAATCTCGGTTCTCAAAGAACATGCAATGCAATATTGTAAAGGTGATCAGCTAGGTTATTTTGATATAAAACAAAGTTAAAATGTAAATTTTCATTGGTCTTCAATCTTCATTCACTGAATCTATGCTGTGGTCTCTTGGTCTTTGTCATTGGATTTATTTTACCTTTTTTTTTTTTTTTTGGTGAAAGATTTATTTTACTTTTAATTGTGTCTTTGAGAGGACAGTGTTAGTTATGAGACTAGAATCATCTTTTTGTTTATTATTAATAGAAGTGAGATTGGTGTTCTGTTGTCAAAAAAAGAGAGATGAAATCTGTGTATTAAAGCCCCTCTATAAATTAAATATCCATTCAGAAAGAATCCTAAATTATTATTGCCTTGACCCTAAGGGATTCTTTCCTATAAAAACAACAAATAACACACAATCAAGCAGAATAAACAAGAAGTAAAAAAGGTAAAAGGAAGAGAATCTTTAGACTCAGGGATTCTTGAAAATGAATGCTCATGGTAGTTCATAGTCAAATCGTGGGCACATAATACATATGATACTGATTTCCAGATTTGAGGGTTTCATACCATTAATAATCTGTATGTTGAGTTACCAGGCTGGAATGACATTCTTTAAAGATAATGTTTTTACAGAGTTCAAAAGAATCTCATAGCAGTTTAATTGTTCAATCGAAAAATGTGACATATTCAGAGGTAGAACGTAAGATCTACCTAAATCCTGTTTTGCTACTGTATCACTAGTTGTGCAAGATTGAGAAAATTTTGGCAGTGAAGAGAAATTGCTCACACCTCAACCCTCTGAACCATGACCAGATGACAGATTCAAAAGAATTGTAAGGCTGCTGTTACATTTAGTAAGCATTCTCCAACGGAGGATCTGGTCACCTTTTAATTTCTTCAATTGAGGACAAATTTACATACGTACAGTGCAAATTAAATCAATATGAGCTTGATAATATATTCAAGTGACTGTAGATTTCTAGCATTACAAGATTGCTGGGAACAATTAAGCGTTGATTTAATACATGAATTGAGAAAATATATTTGCTTCATGATTTAGGATGAATTACACACCAGAAAAAATACAAAAAAAATTGTAGGCCTAAAATCTAGTGCCTTTGTGCTGTGTATCGATTCCCTGGTGCAGCTGCTGTGTTAGTGTTAGTAAAGTCTCAGCAGTACAAGGGTCTTATACATGGATAAAGTGTTTGTCATTTTTAAGATGTAAAGTTGTGTCATTTTAAGAAAGAGAAAGAGATAGATAAAAAAGGAGAGAGACTTAATAAAAAAAATAAAAATGTGGGTCCCACCTCTTTGTGAGAGTAAAAGGATATAAGTTGTGTCATTTAAAAGTATAAACATTTTTCCCCTTATATAGATATGGGATTTGATTTTCCCATATTGCATGAGAATTCAATTCTCATGTTGTGACTCAACTAGTGGGCCCCACATTTATTAAAAAAAAAAAACTTTGCACGCAAATCGAATGGTCACAACATGAGAGTTGAATTCTCATGCAACATATGAGAAAAAGTTTTCCCTATATATATAGGGAAAAACTACTCTTATGTTACATGTGGTAACTTTCTCTCCTACACACCCTTCGATAATTATGCCACCTTTTTCTTTTCTTTTCTTTTTATTGTTCAGATGGTCGGGCCCACAAATTTGTCTCTATGACATGAGATAACTTATCTCATTTAACATAAGATTAATAAAACTCATATATATATATATATATATATATATATATATATATATATATATATTTGGTACTACAACTCTTCTATACAATCAGGAACTGAAGTTGTAAAACAGAAGACAAACCAACAAGAGAAATTAGTCTAGCTAAGATGATGTTCAATTAATTTTTAATGAGTTTCTATTTTGACCCACAATTCTTGGTTGCTGAATGGGTGGAAATATAATTTTAATGGATACTAATTATCTTACCTATGTGCTGCATACATGAGAGGTTTTTAAATTTAATGTATATGAAAATGAATTTTTTATTCAATAGATATTTTGGTTTTAATGTGCATTAAAGCATTGTGTTTATGGGTTTTATAATTCTCATTTAACATGAGAATTCAAATTTTCCTATACACCCTTCGATTTCCGTACTGACATGGGTCATACATATAATTTTTTTTAATACATGGGTCCCACATGCTTTTTATCTCTACAACATAAGAATTATAAAACCTTGTGTTTATATATGTTAAGCGCTTTGTGGGGTAAACCTAACACTCCTTTACACCTTGTATTAGTTGCTCTGCTCCTATGCTACTCTTTCACAGGTTCACTACCAATCCCAAAGTCGATTTTTGTATAGTGGGGCGTAACAACTCCTGCTCAGCCACACTGATGAATCAACTTTCAGGTACGAGTGTAGGTTGCTATATTATTTATAATAATTATCCCAAATATAATTAAGTCTCTAAGTTTAATATTATATCCAAAGTCTGAGTTATCATGCCCTTGGGGAATTTTGGTTTAAATGGGCGAGCTTTGGTGATTAACCCTATCCACTTAACTTACCCTCCAAAACGATTCCAAGCATAGTTTATTAACATGTAATCAGTATATAACGGCAAAAGAAAGAAGCCAAGACCACGTGCCAGAGCAGGTGAGGGATTGAGAGGGCCATTAGCATCTGGAATTTGTGGAGCAAGCTACTTGCCAACTTCCAAATTCATCATATTGTATTTTTGAACCCGCGTATTATTTTTCTTCAACCTTGATTTCCTTATGTACCATGTAATTTGTCATTTTGTGAAATGGGACATGTTCTATTGATTCTTACGAAATTTCCATATCGTGCTTGTTTTGAATACCACATTCTTTTTTCAAACCACAATTTCTAAAATTAGCAACAACAAAAAAGTGTGGAGCACGGTGGTATGCTAAAAGAAAGTGAGGATTCAATTTGGATTTAGAATATCAAAGAAATTAAGCATGTTGAATAACATCATATAGGAGTTTGTGCTGATAACCATTTCATTTTTTATTTTTCTTAGGTAAATTTGTTTATTATTATATATATTTATTTATATATTTTGAATATGTTATATTGTGATATTAATTGTTTTTGCTTCAAGAGATAGGAAGGGAATTCATTTTGATTGGGTGTTATTGCTTCCTTTTACTTGTAGATATCTTTCTTTGTGCATATAACGTGTACATATAAATTGCATGGTAAAGTTTATCTAAAGAACCAATTCAACCCAAAAGCTTAAGTTGTTGGGTGAGAAAGTAGGGGACAGAGAGGATCGAACCCGGGACACGAGGCTCTGATACCATGTAAAGAACCAATTCAACCCAAAAGTTTAAGCTGTTGGGTGAGCTTACATTAATGATTTTATATATCTCAACAGTTTATCAACGAAAAGGAAAGTAGGGGTGCTAAACGAATAAGAGACTTTTGACTCGGCTCCTGAAGACCTGAGCTTATATGTCTAAAATTGGTTGTTGGCACCGGGATTGAATTTGTATTAAAGCTCGTTTAATAAAAAGGCCTTAGGCTCCAGTTCAAAAGTTCGGCCTTAGAGTCTCTCAGGCTGGCCTAGTATATTATTTTTTTATTTTTTATTTTTTATACTACTTTTAATAGTGTTATCTTTCTCCTCAATCCATTTTACTTCGTTTTATTGGTTAAACAGTCTTTTTTAATAATTTTATTCTATATTATGTTGTTTGGATATACTTTGAATTTATGAATATTTATGGAATTACTAGTGGTAGTGTTGTTGATTGTATATTCTGTTTGGATAAATTTTTGTTGTTATGTTTTTTTACAGGATAACAAGCTAAATCAGACTTTTATTTTTTGTAAATAAGTCAGACCACATGCTGATAATTATATTTATAATAAGTAACAGGTTTGGTAAGACTAACACCTTTAAACACATACTTAACTTTTTAAGATCAAAATTCGACTCAACCCGCTAACACTCTTAGAATCAAGAAAGGGGACGGAAAGGCTTTCGTGAATGATGAGGACTTAAAGTAGTTAAGTGGAAGACCGAGAATTATTGAGTCAAGGTCTTTGTAATTTAGTATTTTGCATGTGATTTGTTTTTCTCCAAGCAACTAGCTAGATGATTGGAAAGGAATGTCCGAATTTGTGCTTGACCTTTACCTTTCCCCAAATTGGACAATCTTTGTTTATTCAGCCATACCAACCAATTATCAATTAGGATTGGTTTAAACCAGTTAAGCTCGCTTGCTTTGTCTAAAAGTAAATGAAGCACACTGAAATGGAATTGCAGCAATCAAAATAGCTACAATTGTTCTCTGGTGATTATTCTGAATTTCTTCATCCATGACTATTCTGAGAATCACTTCGTCCACTGCTTCTTGGATACGTTATATTTCTTTACATTGTCATTTAAATTATTAAACATTGTTGACTCACAACAAAAACATAAAAAAATCTATCATTTTTAATTATTTACGAAGACATTATTGATTGAAGGAATTAGTGTAAGTCAAATTTGTACACCTTTATTAATTGTTGATTCTACTTGGATTTAACTATTCTCATTTCTAATAAATTGAAACGGTTACATGCAAATAAAATCAGCAATCATCAATGATCAATAAAGATCAATAAAGAGTGTAAGAGATTTTAAATTTATAAGGGTGTAACTTAAACATTCTCTTTGATTTTTCCGAATAAAAAAAAAAAAAAAAAAAACTCTTTTATTTCAAGTTCAACAGTCAATGCTCAACAGTCAACACCCTCTCTCTCTCTCTCTCTCTCTCTGTACAACTTCCGTTAAATTGTTATTCCAAGTGCCGTTAACTTCCCCGTCAGAACACGATGCTGTTGCATCCCACTTCCCTATAACCCGAACCTTAACAGCTAACACCTCTGTTTATTTTCTTTTCTTTATAGGACTGAAAACTTAGACAGTGGAGCTAAGAAAATGAAGCCCTTTTGCAGATTCTTGATTCTTCTAGCGCTGTTTTCTCTCGTGGAATCTTCATGCAACAGAAAAGACCAGGGCTTGGTATCAAAGGCTTTCAAATCTGTCTCTGGGTTCAACGCTTCCACCTGGTTCCAGACAAGAGGTTCTAAGTGTTCAGAGTCTCATATCAGCAGAATAGTGCTTCCACACAAAAATCTAAGCGGGACAATTTCATGGGGTTATCTGAGAAACATGTCCAAATTGCAGGTTCTTGATCTCTCTGGGAATTCCCTGGAAGGCCATGTGCCAAGCTGGTTTTGGTCAAGTTCAACCTTATTGGAAGTGAATCTCTCAAGGAACAGGTTCGGAGGGAGCATCATTATTGCTTCAAAACCCACATCAGAAAACACCTTATTTTCATCCATTCAAATGCTCAATCTCTCACACAACAGGTTCACCAATTCGGTTCAACTCTCTGGCTTCCAAAGCCTAAAAATCCTCGACCTTTCACACAACAAGCTAGGAACAATATTCCTCTCAGGTTTCAAAAACCTCTCCAAGCTACAACACCTTGATCTCTCAAGCTGCAATCTCCAAGGCAACATAAAATCCATTTCTTCTCTACACTCACTTCAATACTTAGACTTATCAAACAACACATTCACCGGTGCTTTCCCTTCTGATTTCCCTCCACTTAACTCCCTCAAATTCTTCAACATCTCATACAACAACTTCACCTCTTCAATTAGCTTAAACAAGTTCAAACAATTCAGCAAATCATCTTTCATCCACGCTGGCAACAACTTCACCTACGACAACACCACATCCAAAACTCACATCCACCAACCACCATTCCAACCCCACATAGGAAAACAAGACATTCATCAGAAACATCCCAAACCAAAATCCAAAAAACTGATTCTTGCGGTGTCTTGTGCAATATCAGCGCTTGTTTTAATTCTCTTGTCCATTATGGTACTCCGCATTATTCAAAAAAAGAGGAAGAAAATTTCCAAGAGGAGGAAATGGGCAATCTCAATACCGGTCCCACAAGGCATGAACATGGTGGAAAAATCAGGACCGTTCGCTTTCGAGACCGAGTCAGGATCCACGTGGGTGGCTGACCTGAAGGAACCATCGTCTGCGCCGGTGGTTATGTTCGAGAAGCCATTGATGAACCTTAGCTTCAAGGATCTTATAATTGCCACGTCACACTTCGGCAAGGACTCTCTGCTAGCAGAGGGAAGGTGTGGGCCCGTGTATAGGGCAGTACTACCCGGTGACATCCACGTGGCAATCAAGGTACTCGAACATGTCAGAGACGTTGATCATGATGAATCTGTCGCCATGTTCGTTGACCTCTCCAAGCTTAAACACCCCAACTTGTTGTCCCCTTCCGGTTACTGCATTGCAGGTAAGCGTACCGTACTGAAAACTATCTGAAAAAAGTTCAAAAGTTTTTGATTTTTAGTTGCTGCTCCTCATTAATGGGTTTCACGGGTTTTGTAATTTTCTATTGTTCTGTCCGATAACGTGTTTTGTCACCATTTCTTCACCTAGAAAAACAAAAAATCTATTATCGCTGGATATGATTGTGCGTGGAAACTAGTGTATGCACTTTTCGCAGTGTTTAATTTTTGAGTGGCCATGATTAGGAAAAAAAGACTACTTAGATCGTGCAGTATTTTTTAACCAGGTTAGGTTGTGTCCCACCTTGATAGATCAAACTTGCAAGTTTGAGATTTGAACTCATGTATCGAAATTTAGCTTGGTTATGTTGAAGAAAGACTACTACTACATAATAAATTAAACAAGGGAAAGGTTGTAACCAAAAAAAAAAGAAAAACAAGGGAAAGGGAGTTCTTAAGTTACCAATAATAATAATAATACTATATTCGATTTGTTGATTATTAATTTCATTATAAATGTTTGAAAATTTATTTAATATAATCAATAAATAATAAACTCTTAAAAAGTCATATTGAGTATTGGTATTTAAAAAAATGGATACTGAAAAAGCATCTGCTTATTAGTTTGATCAATAATTCAAAGTAAAAATTATTAAATGTTTTTTAATTTTAAGATATTAAGTACTTTTTCTTTTTTATTTAAGAAAAATTTAAATCATTCTAGCTAACTATCTTAATAATCCTCTAATTAAACATAAAAAGTTAAATACTTTTTAGAATATCAAACACTGAATGCATTAAGTTATATATTTTTTAATATTTTTGTTAATTATTAAAAAATGTAACAAAAACTGTTTAAAATGTTTTGTTTTTTAATGTATTTTTAATTTATGCTTTTAACAAAGCCATATAATTATTGTCGCTTGTCATGTTCGCAAAAATAAATGTAATGAAATTAATAATTAATGATTTACCAAAAAAATTTAACAATTAATGATTTGGTATAACTTATGTTAAATTAGTGTGTAGTAAGATTATTATTATTATTGTTCTTTTATTTATATTTTTTAAATTAATTATTTGGGAATATTTTGGTGAAATTAACAGGCAAGGAGAAGCTGGTACTGTACGAGTTTATGGCAAATGGGGATTTAGGAAGGTGGCTACACGAGCTTCCCACAGGGGACACCAACGTGGAGGACTGGACTGACGACACGTGGGAGATTCAAAACGGTGCCGTTGAAGGATCCCCAGAAAAATTAGGATGGCTGACACGACATCGTATCGCGGTGGGAATAGCGCGTGGCCTCGCGTATCTCCACCACGCAGGGTCGAAACCCGTCGTGCACGGCCACCTCGTGACCTCAAACATTTTACTCGCCGATGATTTCGAGCCCCGGATAGCAGATTTCGGGTTTCGAATCGACCCGGACCCGAATAGCGAGACCGAGGCTGACGTGTATTGCTTCGGGGTGGTGCTGATGGAGCTGCTGACGGGGAAGGCCGGCACGGCGGAGACGGTTGTTGCGGTGAGGAAGGCGTGGAGAGAGGGACAGGGAGTTAGGGTATTGGACGAGAGGTTGCGACTCGGTGGTGACTCGGTGGTGAGGGAGATGGTTGAGAGCCTCCGAGTCGCTTTCCTGTGTACGGCCGATTCGCCTTCAAAGAGGCCCTCGATGCAGCAGGTTTTGGGTTTGCTCAAAGACGTTAGTCCTCATCAACGACTCGTCCCGAGTTGACTCGTCAATGAATCTCTGTCTCTTTGTCTATTTTGGTATTTTGTTTTAAATGCTATTTTGTTGTTATTATATCATAATATTACTATGGTTTTGATTTCCTTCTTTAACATAACACAATAAACTTTCCTACACATAATATTTTATGGAACTCACATATTTTAAAACAAAAATATATATATGGCACGCAAAAGGAATCTCTATAATATTACATAATCACTTTTCCTATAACATAATAAACATAAAACCCAATTATTATTATTATTATTATTATTATTATTATGTACATATAGGTCTATTTTATTTTTTTATTTAGGAAAAGAAGGAAAAAGAAAAGGTGAAAACGACAAAAAAAGATGAACAGAATGAATGGGGGAGTAGCTTAGTATATTTTGGGGTAACATAGAGCAGAGAATCCCACTGAGGTCCTTCCATAATCTTTTTCTTTTTCTTTTATGTCTTTCCTTCTTTTAAATTATCTTCGACTTTTGATTTTGTTTTACCCATTTTTAGTTTTTGTTTCTTTTCTTTTCGATTTATTCTCTTACTGATTTGTTTTTCTGTAGTTTAGAATATTCACTTTTGCATAAATAGAATAAAAATTAAAAGAAACAAGGGTTGCTAGAGGAAGCGCATGCACCTATGCATAATGCGTATCTTTGTCAATCCGCAGGTTACGTGCCTGTTTTATTGTCTCAAAGGGGACCATGGACGTTTGCATGTGGCCCTTTTGTAGAAAGTTTTCAGACAGGTGCGTTCATTCTTGATTTTTCAATTGGTAGGTGGGGATAGAATGTGGTGCTGGTCATTAATCAATGTGGACCTAGTTGTTTACCCTGAATGAGAGGTTGAGTTTTCAATTTTGAATGATTTCCGTGAAAACTGAAAAGTGTGACGAGGACGATATTTCAGACATATGTTCTGAGCATTGAATGATAATAATATGTCCTCGACCTATAAAGTTCCATGAAAATGGACTCGAAATTCTGTGTTATAATATAATAATTGTCGGTGGGGCTTAAATCTATTCAAGTGAGTATTTCATATTTTTGTAGTAGCCCATAGTTGAACCAGCACCGAAGGGCGGAAGAAATTTGGGATTTAATTAAGTTAACCTATTTAATTTGACATGTGGCAGATTTAACAATACTACCAACACGATCAATAATGATTCAATTTTATAAATGGATTAATCTATACAAAAAAATGTATAGATTACCTCCCAGGTTATTTTCTTGGAGGAATTCTGTTTTCTATCTGTAATTCAACTTTTGTTATTTACATAATTTATCTTAAACATTTATCATAAAATTCAAAATTAATTTACAATAGAAAACAGACGGTAGAAATATCATATTAACAACTCTCTTGTGTATATTACACGGGCTCTTTTCTTGCAGAATCCACACACATGACAACTACAAAAACTTCAGCAACTCATTTTGTTTTTGAACTACTCCCTTTCTTACGAGAACAAGAGCAACTTGTCTGTTCCTTTTGGAGCTTTTAAAATCTCATTTTTCTACCTTGGTGGTTCTAATTTTTCTTGGCCTAGTGATATTCTAGAAATTTTATTGATTTTTACGACAACAAATAGTGGCGGAGTCAGGAATTAATTTTAGTCAGCGTCAAAAAATTTGGCATGTCAAATTATCAAAAAAAATTCATAATTACACAAATCTATTAGAGAAAAAATTTACTTAAAATTTTCAAAGTAATAGGATCGATGTTATTTTAACAAATAATAGTTATTTATTTAAAATTTAGAATATAATATAAAATAAAATTAGTAAAGAAAGTGTAAATTATATATACATATATGAAACTTTCATGTGATTTTTATGCACATTTTCATGTGATCTTTGATAAGCTTATTTCATGCGATGTTAATGAAAGCTTATTTCATGTGATGTTAATGAAAATTGATTTCATGTGGTCTTTGTGAATAAACTTATTTATTTTTTATATTTTAATTTGATTTGGGCCTACAAACTTTAGCTTGCAACTTGGTAGGCCTTACAAGTCGTATTCGGTTTTTTATAATATGGCAGACCATAAATCAAGTATTTAATAGGCTAATAGGTCAGTATAGGTTCCAAATATTTTACATAGGCTTAGGCTATCAAAGCCAAAGTTTGACTTAATTTGACCCATTTATACCTCTAGTCGTGACCTGTGAAGAACATTAACATAGAGGGACAATAAACTTCACAATTAAAAATAAACATGGAATAATCAGTGACAAATGTGTAAAATTATTGGATCCACATAAATCATTTAATTAGTGTTTAGATATTTTAAAATTCTTAAAAAACAAAAAAAGAAATTGTTAAGGATATGTATAAGAAATTTTCATATTCCATATATATACATATATCTTTATTGATTTTTCTCTTTAACAGTTTCAACTAATTAATAACCAAAATTCACATTCTTGTTGTGAAATAAAATATAAATAACATCAATAAACAATTCAATTCCATTACCAATAGCAACTGTAGCTCTACATTAGAATATTTTTTTTTAAAAAAAAGGTAAACGTAAAACAACACTCCATTTTTTCAAAAGAAATAAAATCAATAACTAGTTAACTACAACCACACAAAAAAAGTTGTTAATAAAATAAAGGAGCGTGAATTTCACTTATGTTAGAAATACTCAATAAACAATTATGGTCAACAAAGATAAAGAATTTCACTTTTTAAAAGATTCAAAAATATAAATAAATTTTTTCCCCAACGGACAATATAATTACCAATGCATATTCCAAGAACACCGTAAAATCTTGAAGAAAGGAACGAAACATCATGCCTTGTCGCAGAATGGCTGGATTTCGGGTGGTAAGTGCGAATAAGAAAAAAGGTTAGAAGAAAACCTCAATTACAAAAAAAAAAAGATGAAAGAAGAAGATTAAGAAATTAAGAAGAAAGATATATGTTATCTAGTCATACAGGGAAAGCAGCTCCATATCTTCATCTGTTACCACTGTTACAATTTTAACTAGGATCAACTTATAATTTTAGCTAGGGCCCAATTATAATTACTTATATAATTATGGGAAAAATATTTGTCATCTTAAATGACACAACTTATATCCTTTCACTCTCACAAAGAGGTGGACCCACACCTTTATATTTTTTTGTCCACTCTCTCCTCATTTATCTATCTCTTTCTCTCACTTAAAATGACACAATTATATATCATTTAAAATGATACACACGTTTCCCTATAATTATATACACGAAGGAAAGTTATCAACAAAGTAAAGAAGATTTACAATTTCCCTCCCTCACATTTTTTTTTTTTTCAAAGACTAAAATCCAACAATACATCACCCATTTCTTGCAAAATATGTAGTTGTCCCCAAAAATAGAAATTCCAGAGTGTAATATCTTTGTCCATGAACAATTTATTTACAACTTAACTTACAATCATTGAGTGTTCGATCAACGCTTATTAATTTTTATTTTTTTTTTGAAAGTCAGTGATGCAACGCTTATTACTGTGAAAAGATTTAGTCAGTGAGGGCATAACTCTCTTTAATCAAGCCCATCAACAAGGGTCATGAATCTCGTGATTCAATTGCTAAACGAAGATGTTGGTCCACAACCAACAATCTCCTTGTGCACTTGCCTTTAGGGGATGTTTGGCATGAAGAATATGATAAGAATGTTAGAAAAGTGACATAGGTAAAATATATTAACTATGTTTGAAATGCCTTCAAGAAACAAAATACCGGTATATTATTGTTCCTGTAGATTTGGTTTTGAACTAGGCTGAAAAAAAATAGTCATTTGAAGTGTGGCATTTTTTTAATCCGACTAAGAGAAATGTTATTTACGAATTGTGGACAAAAACGTCCGGGATATATCAAGTACAACTTGAATGGAGTACTATGTACTGGAGTGCTAAAACAAATTAACATAATGGGTAATTTCGTAATTTTATTACACATTTCCATTAATATTTAATCGTCAACCAAACATAGCATTAGTACAAATAACTCAACTTTCCCAGCAAATTTTTTGCCTACCAAACATCTTTTTAAAACTTATTCAGGCAAAAAAATTTCAAATCATATTTTGATTTTTTTTTTCTCAATAATAAAAAAATTCTCTTATATCAAACGTCCTACTACCACAAATACAAATGGTCCGTCAAATCTGCCTCCAACCTAACTAGTTGGCTTCGTCAAATCTGCCTCTAACCTAGCTAGTTGGCTTCGTCAAGCGTGCACAATTCTTTCTACTTAATCATCCTCACTTGTCGATCCGACTCTAATCTAATCTAGGCCTTATCAACGGATCCCAGCCAAAAATGAGCTTCTATAATTAGTAAAATATTATATTTAAATTTAAAAATTAATATTTTCATATTATAAGAGATAATTTTATTTTATCAATATACAAAAATATATAAAGTTTATATTTTTTTCTCTTCTCTTCACATATCATAGACTTTTTTTTTTGGTGAAAAATATCATACACTTTTATGTATATATGAGATAAAATTATCTCTTATAATATGAAAAATAATGATCTCTTAAATTTAATCACAATAACAAGATGGGTAAAGTGTGTGTCATTTTAAAGGAAGTAAAGTGTCATTTTAAGAGAGAGAAAGAGATAGATAAAGGAGGAGAGAAAGTTGACAAAAATAATAAATATGTGGGTCCCACTTCTTTATGAGAGTGAAAGGATATAAGTTATGTCATTTAAAATTATAAAGATTTTTCCCATAACAAGATTCTAGCTTTTGGAAGATAATCCTAATACTTGTTTATTTTACGAGAGACATAATTAGCTGACACGTTAAAGAAAGCTTCAATTTTAGATTTCTTTTGCCTTTTGTTTTAGGGGTAGGATATTTTTATTACCCATTTTTTCTACTACCATTCCACTACCACTCTAATCATCATTGGATTAGAGAAAAAGTTGAATGAAGAGAGAGAAAAAATAACTTTTGATTCTAATGATGATTAGAGTGGTAGTAGAAAAAATGAATAGTAGGAATACCCTACCCCTTTGTTTTATACATTTATGTATCCAAATTTTATGCAACAAATTCGACTTATTCCGAAAAAATTTCATTACCTTCATGAATCATTTGACAGAGTTGCTTTTTACTTATTACATTAGTAACTCGGTGACTGGTTCCAAGTAAAGTTGGTGGCAAAAGATAACAGAGTAAACATCCTTTTTGTCCAATATCCACGAAGTCTTTTTTAGTTTCTGATAATAAAAAAGGACAAAATTGATCTCTAAAATTATAAAAAGAGGGTCACGTTAGTCCTTTTTAGTCATTTTTAGTCCGATTCGTGGCCCTTTTTTGTAATTTTAGGGACCAATTTGATCCTTTTTTATTATCATGAACTACAAAAGACTTGGTGAATATTGTCAGACACAAAAAAGATGTTTACTCAAGATAATATCAGCTGGTATATATCATATTTTCAGTGAGAGTTCAATGACCTATATCTTTCATCTCTGAACAAAAGGTTTCGGTACTAAAACAAATCTGAGTTCTATAATTGGAAGGCATACGTGGCAGAACCTATAACCATTAACTATTATTTTTTTACATGCTATTCAAAACAAAATCAATCCGTTAGTGTGGGGCTTTTACATTGGTTTTAGTTGTAATGTATTCATAATATACTGAATGATGTGCAAGAGTGACCCATTTGTCACATTTTTTAAAAAATAATTACCTAATTGCATAAATTTTTTCAAAGTGTTATGCGGACAAGTTTGCTACAATAATGAACTTAATTTGCTGATGTGGCTACCTAGTTCGATACTACTAATAGCGAACTAGGTGGTCAAAATATATTTCGAGCAAAAACAAAACACGTGTCAGCCTCTCCCAAGTTCAGTATACATACCAGCGAACTAGGTGTAATAAATGCATTTATAGTTCCCACGCATGTCCCTTTTTTCTTTGTGGTCAATTCATTGGTAAGAGTAATTTTTTTAATACATGCGTTATTGGAGAGAGAGAAAATTTGACATAAAAAAATAAAATTAGATGACATCTAATATTTTCATTGGTGAAATGCACTGAGTCTTTGGTACAGCAGTAGTACCAAAGATTTATTCTTCTCTCTTCCTTTGAAGTTTATCATCCGTTCTTTAAAGAAATTCTCAGCTTCAAAGTCCCACTCTTACCTTAACAAGAATGCAGCATCATTCAGTTTAAAATAAAAATAAAAATTGACCACATCACATGAAAACAGCATTCACATAGATGAAACTAAAAAAAAAGAAGAAGAAGCTGTAAAGAGCGTGGGAAATAGAAGTGCTTTTATTATACCTAATTCGCTAACATGTATAGCAAATTTGGAAGAAGTTGACACGTGTCCTACTTTTGCTCCTTGAATATTTTAATCATCTAGTTCGCTATTAGTAATAGCAAACTAGATGGCCACCTCAACAAACTAAGTTCAACACCTGATTTAGCGAACTTATACGTGTGACATTTTAAAAAATTCAAGTATTCGCGTGAAAAGTGACAAATGGGTCACTGTTGCGAATGATATTGGGCTAGGAAAGTTCAATTTTGATCCATAATTTGTCTGTTGAGAATCACAATCCGCCGTTATTTTTATATTACTTGTTACCTTTCCAAAACGGGCCGTTAAAAGGGGCAATATAGTTGAGCTTATTCGATTGTATTTAGAATATGATTATTTATATTTTAGTTGTTAATCTTATTTATATATCGTAATTTGTTAGTTCATTGAATAGAAATGAACCAATTGATATAAAAAATTTATTCTTAATGTGTAAGTTGATTTTGTTCCTTATATTTATAATGGGTTCGCTTTTTCTGTAGTTACGGCAGATAAGTTATCTGCAGTAAACTCAATATGATGTCATTTTGGGACAGAAATTATGGTATTTTTATAAATTTAATTTATTTCAGGGTTATTATCGTCTTTATAATTATAATTTTTAAATTTTTCAATCGCAAAACGACATCATTTTAGAAGTAAATGCAGATAACTTATCTGCATTATCTGCACAAATATTTTTCTGATTTATAATTCTTATAAATGCGATTAATATTCGATCAATTCATTTATTTTTCAAATTAAGCATGTAATATTTTAAAAAAATGATATGCACCATTTGATTATTTAAGATATTTTAATTTATTTATTTTTTGTTTTGTGATTGATCTTTGTAAAACACTTGGTAGATAAATGACTAGTTACATTTTTATTTTTCTACTATTTGAGTATGTAATAATAGACTACTTTAAAAAATAGGGTTTGCAATTTCTCATGTTGCATGAAAAATGCAAGTTTTCCTACAGAGAGAGAAAGGGGTGGAGTGGAGCCCACCTTAAAGAAAAAAATAAAAAATAGAAAAGTGATTGACACGGACATCGAAGTGAGAGTGGTAGGAGAGGAGATTTCTTATGCAACATGAGAAATCTTTTTCCCATACAAATATTAGTCTTTATACTTTTGTTAGTCTTCAACATGAGAACATGTTGTATCGATGGCTAATCGTGTAATCAAGTGGTCAAAATTTTAGTTTTTCATTTTGTCATTTTTGTTCAAATTAAAATTTCAATTATTTACCAAAAAAAAAATTCAATTAGTATGAACGTGATTTTTTTGTTGTTGTTGAAAGTATGGACATGATTTTAATTACTTTTGTATACCATTTATTTTACATGATTTTAATAGTATAAGATTTACCCACGACTTGTGTTAAATGGTGACCTGATTCAAAAGGATTTTGTCTAATAATAGTTTAAGAGGTGTAATAATAAAAGGGAAAAGTGTTTATCCTTTTAAATGATACAACTTATATTCTTTCACTCTCACAAAGAGGTGGGACCCACACTTCTACTTTTTTTGTCAACTCTCTCTCTCCTACTTTATCCATATCTTTCTCTCTCTTAAAATGACACAACTTTACATCCTTTAAAATTATACACACTTTTCCCATAATAAAAACTTAAAAAACAAGGAAACACGTTTGTTACGCATACACACTGGTTTGACAATAGTAGTAGATAGACCTCCACAAAGAGTCAATAAATAAAGAACAAAACACTAGCCTTCAATTAAGTCTACATATCTGTTGGGAACTCGGTTCCCTCAAATTCGGCTAGGAAGTCTTTTGTGCTGAAGTCAATCAACAAGATCCGGATCTCGGATCTCGGTAGTACCTCGGCCTGAATATCACCAAGTCGGACTGCGCAGCGGAAAAATCAAAACAAATATGAGAGAGAAGAAGAACACAAACATTTTTAACGTGGGAAAACCTTCTCCAATGAAGAAGTAAAAATCCATGAGACCTAGTCCAGATCAAAAATCCACTATAAGAATAATGGGTTACAACAATCAAAACGTCCCTAGCCTTTCACTAGAGGTACAATCAAACTTCACCAAGTATGGTGGTAATATCAAACGTCCCTAAAGAGGTTTCACTCAAACTTCTCTCTAGAGGTATTTTATCTTATCTCAAATCATTTTACTCAACCTCACACATTACATGCTTATATAGGGGAGGGAGATGGACCACTCAAAGGATGTGTCCCTTGAGCCTTGCACCAAAAGTGAAGAATTCCAAGCTCTTAATACTTGAGCCAAGCATTAAGGAGGAACAATTTCCAACAATATCATAGTCCATCAATAGATATCTCACAAATGAGATATAATCTTGTTGATATCACCTTAACCCATCAATTAGAATAAATACCACCATATTAAGACAACACAAACATGTTCCTGGGCCCGTGCAAGCATTTATCCTTTTAGGATTGGAATGTAGGGGTGGAGAGTTGAAAGTGTATTTCTCTCCCCCCGCAAGCATTTATCCTTTATGGAAAGACTTTTATAGTTTCTTGTTGATGGAGCATGTTTCTTTTGACATGCATCAGCTTTCAATTTAATTTTTCTGAGCTAGGCCCTCCACTTTTACCAACAAAAAAAGAAGACAACGTAAACATGTGATGTCGTTGCTAGACAAAGAAAGTTCAAAGTCCAGATAGAATTATATATTTCTTTACTATTAAGCTCATTAATTAAACACTGACTTGAGCATCAAAATACTTTATTCATTTCTGTCCCAGTTAAACAACACTAATATCATCATCCCGTAAAATCAATATGTGTCACAACCCAAAAGATCACGTTGTAATTTCATATCAAACACCACTTGAATTAGGATTAACCTTATGTGGTCAAGGCTCAAGGGCTTAGTGGAATCTCACCCTTAGAATCATCACTAAATTACAAGTATGGCCTCATCTCATCTTCTTCCTTTCTTTTCTTTTCTTTTTCCCATTTTTTTTTCTTAAACCTCGTGTCTTGCTTCATCATATTTAAAGTTTATGAAAGTCAGTGCTGAGTAAGGCAAGGTGGGGCGTTATATGGACCTTTGTCTTGTTTTTGTAGGGCAGCACACGTCAAAATCATGTACCGCTTAGTCTAAAAATCGCATTGGCATGTTTTTTCGTCCTAGTCCATAGAACAAATTAATTAAAAAGTTAAAATGGATAATTATTTCTTATGGTTTTACCGGAATTAAATTTTGGTCTTTATAAGTTTTTAAAGATATTATTCTCTCTCTATATATAGTTTTTCTTTTTGGATGTGAATCCTCGATAACTAATAAATAATTAAAAATTATAAGGACTAATTCTTAATTTTATGAAAAATGTAAATCAACATTTTCCTAAACAGATCTGCATATGCTTACGAGGTGCTGACATATCCTGTTTTTCAATGACATCTTCGGTCAGCATCCACATCAACTCCGCAAATTCCCAAGCTTTCTTTCTTTGTTTAGGCCCATAAAAAAGAACAAAAGCGAAAGTACGTTCATGTAACCTTATGATTTTGTTTCTTGCACAAAGCTAGCAGTAGAGATTCCTCTTTAATTATATTACTAACTAATGATTTTTTATTGTTAATTGGATATACGTAGGAACTGTGCCTTTAGAGGAAACTTAGGAGTATCAATTTGCTTCTTTTATGCATCTATTAGTTCCCTAAAGAAGGCTTACTATACTTTTTTGGAATCACTTTTCATTATCTGACATGGAAACGCATTATAGTTGATGCCTACCTTCCTTAAAGTTCTTTAATCAAATTTTGTTGTTCTCTCTGTCTCCTTAAAAGCACATATCTATGAATGCAGACTTTCTGGAAACCATCAAAATTAAAATGTAACTGCGCTGAAATAAAAAAATAAAATAAACAAAAGTAAATAATGAGGCAAACATCTGAATAGAGAGACGTTGGAGATTGGTACTCTGTTCCTTCCCACGTAGGAACCAAGTCAGAAATAACCCTTTTTCCTTTATTAAATGCAAGCGAATTGCTACAACTCAGCAGGATTAAAAAGTTTCCACATAAGAAAATGACCCAACAATTTGAAAATATAAGGACAGCCAAATATTAAAAAAAAGTAATAGATTCTAATTTTACTTTAAGGGGGCGTTTGGTGCGCAGCATTCTTCAGGATTCCCGGCAAACTGAATTTTTCTAAAATTTTAATTTATGGATATTATCGTAAACTGAACATAAAAATCATATTTTTGAAAATTAAGATTCCCGGACAAATAAAAATTTCTCCTGTACCAAACGCTCCAATATATATTGACCACAAACGCATACAATTTATGTTGAAATAGATTTGTTTTTAGTTTTTCTTTTCTTTTGCAGTTTCTGGTTATAAAATATTAAATTTGATACCTTATGCAATAGAATATTTTTTTTTGGTAACTAATTGCTTATACAATAGAACTTAATTTGAATCTCCATTAGTTAAAACTTTGGAACAACAAAATAATATATATATATATATAATTTAATACAATTTTTGCAAAAAATATGATCAAAATAATTTAAGAGTCATTTTAGATGAGGTAATAATAATAATAATAATAATATATCTTCAATTTGTGCAATTATTTAACTTTTACAGCATGCATAATATATTCTTTTAATTAGGGGCATACATGGGATAAACGGACTATGAGAGGCCTACAACTTAACTTATCTTAAGTTTGGTTTGGCTATTCTATTTTTCTAAATAGAGCAGGCTTACGCTTTGAAAAAAAATTCATTTAAAAATTAAGACATGATTCTACTTTAAAAATCCTGACCTAAAAATTTGCGGGCTAGCTTTTTAACTTTTTTAATATTATAGTATATTTACGATATATATTGTTCACTTAAAGACATATTCTGAACTTATGATTTGTAACACTAATTTTCAAAGTAATAGAATTGATGTTATTTTAATAAATAATAAATATTTATTTAAAATATAATATTAAATTAAATTAGTAAGGAAAACGCAAATTAATATGTATATACATATATTTAATTTTTATGTGATCTTTATGAATATTAGTTCATGTGTTGATAATGAAAATATTATTTATGAGATTTTTATGTGATGTTTATGAATATTATTTCATGTGTTATTAATAAAAATATTAATTATGAAATTTTCATGTGATCTTTATGAGTATTTTCATGTGATCTTTATGAGTATTTCCATGTGATCGATCTTTACGAACATTATTTGATGTGTTGTTTACGAAAATTTTATTTCATGTGATCTTTGTAAATGTTTTTTTTTATCTTTTATATTTTAGTTTGATTTAAGCCTATAAATTTTAATTTGCAATTTAGTAGGCCTTACATGCTGTGTTAGATTTTTTAGTTTTTTATAATAGGTCAGGTCACACCTATAAATCAAGTCTTTAATAAACTAATAAGTCGATATATGCTCTAAATATCAGTGTTTTAAAACCCGGCTCGGACCGGCCGGGTCGACCCGGGACTCGGTGACCCGGTCCGAGTGGGTAGTTGAACCATTTCTGCGGTCAACCCGGATTGGACCGGTTGACCCGGCCGAAACCCGGCGACCCGGTGACCCGGTTGACCCGGGTTAGACCGGTTATTCCATTTTTTTTGGTAATTTTTTTTTTTGGTTGATAAGAACTCTTGAATTAAATCATATTCATATTTTATGATGAATATGTTTAAAAGTAAGGTGAAAATAATAAGGTATTTTAGATTAGTGCAGTTCGTTTATGTAATTTAGTTGCATTTTATAATGATCTCATGAAGTTAAGTGGTGATAAACATTGATGGTCTCATGATCTCATCTCAACGGTGGACACTTTTTTCTTAGTGTATATTTCATGCATACTATTTGTTATCATGATTTTATTTATACGTATCATGTCAAGCACAAAAGGTGCATTTAACTTATATTGCAGTTTGCTTACCAAAAAAAACTTATATTGCAGTTTTAACTCAATATTATGATATGGTCTAGAGCTAGAAGCTTATAAGTATATAATATTTGCTATCATTGAAAATCAAATTATTTTTTGAAGCTCATTGATAGTTTTCTTATGTGAATTTTTATTAATATAAGTAATATTTTTATATTTTTAATATGTGAATAGTAAATCCGGTTCAACCCAGTTGAACCCGATCGAACCAATGACCCGGTAACCCAGTACCTCGACCGGTTCGATGACCGGTCCGAGTTTTAAAACACTGCTAAATATCTTATATAGGTTTAGGCTAATAAAGCCAAAGTCTAACCTAATCTGACCGACTTACACCTCTACTTTCAATAAATCAACGACTTTGTAGTTTAGTAAAAATAATTTTATTATACGATTGATTTTAAGAGAAGTTTTTTCCGTAATGTTTTTGATCAGTTATTTTTTCTTTTTGGTAATTATTTTGATCAGTTATTTTCTTTGCTTTTATATGCAATAAAAATGTTTTTAGATTTCTAATTTATAAAAAATTTAAAATATATTTGTAATTAGATTTTGCAAGTAACTTTTTTAGTATTAGAATAAAATCCCTTTTTAAAAATAAAATTTAGAAATAAAATTTAGAAATTAAATAATTCTTTTAAAATCAATTTAAATAAGATATAAACCAAAGAAAACGTTACTTGATTAATTACACAAAGTATATTATATTTTATAAAATTTTAATTTCCTGTTTTATTTATATATTTTAAAAATAAAGTTTCGATTAAGCTGAATATTCAATTTAAAATTTAAACTAATCTCATACTGTTTGACTCCATAATCAAATTTCTTAAAAAAACAGAAAAACAAACATTCCATATATATATGTTCTCAAAAGGTCAAAGAAACGGTTGACCAAATAGTAAATAATTATTAATAGAGTTAAGGCATAAACGAGCCACACCACAAGGGAAAAGGTACATATCAGAATATAAACATAGAATAAGTAATTATTAAAGGAAAAAATGTGTATTATTTTCAATGATGTAAAGTTATATTATTTTAAATGAGAGAAAGAGATAGATAAAGGAGGAAAGAGTGTGGACAAAAAATATAAAGATATGGGTCCCACCTCTTTGTGAGTGTGAAATGACACAAGTTGTGTCATTTAAAAGGACAAACACTTTTTCCATTATTAAAAGGTTTTTTTTTTTTTTTTGGAAAACTTATGATGATCTCTTAATTGCAATAGTGTATGAAAGATTAATCCTAATATATGTTTATAGCAATGCCAATGTAGATATTCTGGTTAAAAACTCAAAACATTGATCAAATATCACCAATTTTTGTACAAGACAATACCGTAATTAATTATAGAAATAAAAAAGAAAACGTCCCATTCCTTTACTTTCCACCCATAATTGGAAATTCCCTTTTCTACACATACTTGGTAAAAAGTTTTATACTTGCGGACATTCAAAATACAAGAAGCAAGCATCCTTTTCAATTTTGGTAGAAAACCATAGAAAAATAAAAATAATAGTATTTAGAGCACAGATACTCACACACTTACATAATTTGCACGTACAATTTTTATTTTCTAATTAGAGCTCGTTCTACTTTATTTTCTTATATATCAATAATTTAATCTTGTCACGTAATCTAAATGTGAAGCGATGGGTTTCTTGTAAAAGAAACATTTTTAAATGTGTAAAGGCATGCTTTTTACCTTTAGCACAACTTGTTATGGGTAAAAATGAATGTACATTTTTGGACTTTCTGCCCTCCTCTGTACTATAATGAAAATAAAAAAATGAATGTAAATTTTTTTATAAATAAGTTTTACTTAAAATTGTATTAAAAACTAATTTTTACTCTCATAGCAAATTGATACATGGAGGTAAAAAGGAGATGAAAATTTTATAAATTCATTTTCAATACAATATACAATTTTACAGAAGTCGCTATTTACGGGTATGGTATGTAAGATGGGATATTAAATATTTATTGGTTGATTATAATATATTAAATATAAATCCGAAATCTCTCATGCCATTGGAAAAGAAAATCTCTTTTCAGACATAATTAATGATAATAGGAATAGTATATAATTATAATATTAAAACTATTTTTCTTTTCTATCTCCTAAGATATTATTGACTGACAAAGTAAGGAGAAAAAATAATTTTATTATTATAACTATATACTATCATTAGAATATAATTATTTCTTTTTGCGGAGATAATTGTTGAGAAAAATAAAACTCAATATAAATAAATAACAAGTGATGATAAACAATTCACAGTTCACTTTTTTTACACCCTTAAAAAACAAGAGAGATGTTATAAAAAAAAAAAAAAAAAAAAACAAGAGAGATACTAGAAATCTAGAATAATCTCCCAATTTTAGTGATAAAAATCATTAAAAAAACTCACTTCTATCTCTACCCTATAAAAGCAAACTCCCCTTCAACATTTATCATTAATATCCTTAGATCAGTGGCAGTTTAGAACTCAGAACCATACAAAAAACATTGGTTGTAAAAAGTTTAGTGGGAACAGTGAGCCAACGGTAACATCTGAGTTCAGTGTTTTTTTGGAAGTTCCTTAAGGGGCATTACAGGAATATTGAAAAGTTAACGGAACCCTTTGATATATATAAAATCAAAAGCACAAACAAAAAGAACAAAACAATTCAGTAGAAAAGAGTAGTAGTGGGTGGCAAGTGCAATTTCTCTTGCTCTGTTCTAACCTTACTAATCTCTCTTCTACTCTGCATTCTCTCTCTAATTTTTTTTTTTTTGAAGTTCTCTCTCTTGCTTCCATAATATTTTGTGGTCTATTTCAACAACATATTTGGCCTACTGAATCATCTTGTTTCTTCACTTTCCATTTCTATCTTCTATATCTTTCTCTGGAGCTGTTTCTGTTTGTTATAAGCAGTAGTAGGATTTGGAAGCAAGAGAAGAGTTGCAAAGTGGGCAGTGATCATGGCAGCTATAAAGCCAGAGGAGATAAGCCACCCACCAATGGACCAACTTCAGGGCTTAGAGTATTGTATTGATTCAAACCCATCTTGGGGTATGCATGATCCAGCTTCAATCTTTTCTCAACTACATTGTTGTTAGTGCTTTGTTGCCTAGTTTTGTTTTTCACTGTCTGTGAGTGATGATGATATCTTTGTGTTGAACTGTTTAACAGCTGAGACAATAGCTCTGGGTTTTCAGCATTACATTTTGGCCTTAGGAACTGCAGTGATGATTCCTACTTTTCTTGTGCCTATGATGGGTGGAAGTGATGTAAGCCATTTTCCTGAGTTCAAATCAATTTAATTTCTTCAGTTTGTTCATTATTCTGATTGATACTGATGAAATTCATTGACATAGATAAAGCTTCTTATTTTCCTTTATTTATTTTTTACACCTTTCTTTTTTTTTGTAGTTTTGATTTTTTTTGTTCTATGTATCTGCTTTTGTCATATGCTAAAATGAGCTAGGTGGGTCCCATTGAAGAGGAAATTTGGTGGCCCTGAAATTAATGAGAGAGATATTCTCACCCTATTCAAAAACTTTTTAACATTTCTCTTCAATGGGTAATAAGTTAATAGTAAATTTTTTTGGTAGTTAGAATATTCACACTCGAAATTAATTGCTTCCTACTTGCTAAGATAGAGAATTGATATTTTTTAAGAGGAAGGTAATATTTACAAATTTTGTTGTTTACAAACTCTTACAAATTATACTTTCGAGAAAATATAATATTATGTTCTTCCGGGAGAACATAATGTATTTGTAAAAAAAATTTGTAATTAGATCATTTTCCATTTTGAGAAAGGTTATATTTATAATTTTATTTATTTACACAATATATTTGTAAAAAAAAATTGCAAACCGATTCATTCCCATTTTTCATATATTGAATTTCTCGTACTTTCTGTTTTGTAGTTTTGATTAATTTTTGTTCTATGTATCTCTGATTTTGTCATATGCTAAATTGAGCTGGGTGGGTCCCGATGAAGAGGAAATTTGGTGGCCCTGAAATGAATTGCCTCATACTTGCAAAGATAGAGAATTGATATTTTTCATATATTGAATTTTTGGTTCAGGGTGATAAAGTGAGGGTGGTACAGACTCTGCTTTTTGTTGAAGGAATTAATACACTTTTGCAGACACTGTTTGGAACCCGGCTACCAACAGTGATTGGAGGATCATATACATTCATGGTTCCAATTATTTCGATAGTTCGTGATCCATCTTTGGCAATAATAGAGGACCGACATTTGGTTAGTACATTTCTGTAACATCTCTTTCATATTTTGTCCTTAATTAATTGTAACCTGAAGATCATATTTTAGCTATGGATGATCTAAACATTCTTTTCAAGTATGTATTGGTGTATTGTTAAGCTTCTTGACTAGATATTTATTACAAGAAAAATAACTTCTGACCAAGTTTAGAATAATGTAGAAGATACAGCATACTAATTCTTTTCCATTTTTCTCCAGAGATTTCTTAGCACCATGAGAGCAGTCCAAGGTGCACTAATTGTAGCATCCAGCATACAAATTATTTTGGGATTTAGTCAACTATGGGCTATTTGTTCCAGGTAATTTTTTTTTTTCTTTTAATGTGAAATGCATTTAAACTTTTGAAGTCAAAAAATAAAAGTTGGATATTACATTACATAGTCTTATACATAAATAATTACAGTCCTTTTCCTTTACATGCAGGTTTTTCAGCCCACTTGGAATGGTTCCAGTGATTGCATTAATTGGTTTTGGATTATTTGACAGAGGCTTCCTTGTGGTATAACACTACCACATGTCACTAGTACTAGTTGTCCTTGTGATATTTATAACGTATTTGTTCTTATCTCACACTCTTGAGTCCTTTCTCAGGTTGGGACTTGCGTTGAAGTTGGAATTCCTATGCTAATCTTGTTTATAGCCTTCTCTCAGGTACAAATGAAATTCACTGTTGTTATTTCAATTAGGTAAATTTGAGATTTCCTGTTTAAATTAGCTTATGGACAACTAAAAGGCTGTGAATGCTAGATAAAAATGCATAATAAGCTCGTCTTAAGTTTTGATACTAGCTGTAGCATTCTAAATCTTCTTTATTGCGGTTCCTAAATGTTGAATCCATTACAGTGCTTTTAGAGAAAACTCTAAAGCAAAATGTTTTTAAAAGCTTTTAGTTTTAGTGTCAAGAGAGGGCCAAAGAAGGTCTTTTATGTAAAACTCCAATATGAGGTTTATATAGATAATCATTAAGTAGAAAATAGTGTCTTTTACTGATTTCGTTTGTTGAACAAATGATCATCTGTAAACTACCCACTCCTAATTATGATATGTTGTATGCAGTACTTGAAAAATTTCCAGATAAGACAAATACCAATACTAGAGAGATTTGCTCTACTCATATCAATCACAGTGATATGGGTCTATGCAAATATCTTAACAGCTGGTGGAGCATACAAACACCGCCCAGAATTAACTCAACATAGTTGCAGAACAGACAAGGCTAATCTCATTTCTTCTGCTCCCTGGTTGGTACTAAATCATCTTTATAGTTCAACATTTGTGACATAAGTATAAAAAAAAACCACTCCCCGTTAAGCCCGACTAGTGAGTGTGGGGTGGAGAAAATCCTTGTATGCAGTCTTACCTTTGCATAATTGCAAAGAGGCCGTTTCCTGGATTCGAACCCAAAAAATGAAAATTATATATCAATGTAGCAAAGAATATGTTGAGCTATTGCCATTGACTTTTGAACACCACAGGATAAAGATTCCATACCCTCTTGAGTGGGGTGCTCCTACATTTGACGCTGGCCATGCTTTTGGAATGATGGCTGCTGTGTTAGTCTCATTAGTTGAGGTACTAAAGTTACATAAAAATAGTCCTCAGACCCTTGTATTTATTGTTGAGACTAGTGATAAAAAAAGTACCTTTTTCTTCTTGACAGTCAACTGGGGCATTCAAAGCTGCATCACGTTTAGCAAGTGCCACACCACCTCCTGCTCATGTCCTGAGCCGTGGTATTGGTTGGCAAGGAATTGGAATCTTGCTGAATGGCCTTTTTGGAACACTCACTGGTTCAACTGTTTCTGTGTAAGTGCTATTCTTCATTTTCATAGTTTTCATGTTCAAGTTTATATGAGACACAAAATTGAGTCTTTTAGGATCATGACAGAGAGAATGTGGGGCTTCTAGGAAGCACTCGCATTGGCAGTAGAAGGGTCATTCAAGTTTCAGCTGGCTTTATGATATTCTTCTCAATGTTGGGTGAGTGGCCAAAAACTACTGTATAATAATATAAATGTGTTGAATTAATTTCAATTTTATAGTTTTATATATAATTTGCTTCTTTCTTTAGGAAAATTTGGAGCTGTATTTGCATCAATACCATTCCCCATTTTTGCTGCTGCATACTGTGTTTTGTTCGGTCTTGTGGGTGAGTAACACTGGACCTTTGATTTTACTTGCGCATCTATATTCATCCTCTCTCTTTTTGTGACAATTTCTATTTATTTTTTTTTCTTTTCAGCTTCTGTGGGGCTATCATTTTTGCAATTCACTAACATGAACTCAATGAGGAACCTCTTTATTACTGGTGTTGCCCTCTTCTTAGGTTTGTCCATTCCTGAGTATTTCAGAGAATACACTATCAAGGCCTTTCATGGTCCTGCTCATACCAGAGCTGGATGGGTGAGTTTTCTCTTTATCAGTTGGAAAATGAACTTTTGTCCCTTCAAGCTTATATAAATCATTAAACTATCATTTATGCATCATTTTTGTCACTTTTAATGTATGAAGAAATCATAATGAAATGTTTTTTTTTTTCCCTTTGGTTTTGCAGTTCAATGATTTCCTTAATACTATATTCTATTCTTCCCCAACTGTTGCATTGATTGTTGCTGTGTTCTTGGACAACACTCTTGACTACAAGGACAGCACCAAAGATAGGGGAATGCCATGGTGGGCTAAGTTTAGAACATTTAAAGAAGATAGCCGGAATGAAGAGTTCTACTCTCTCCCTTTCAACCTCAACCGCTTCTTCCCTCCATCCTAAGAAAATTCTATTATAGGAAGATGTTAGAGGAAAAACATCATTTCCAGATAAGGGTTATATATTGATAATCATGATCAGTTAGGAAGAGCTTGTTAGCTAGAAAAGGACTGGTTACTTATGCTTTCTGTTCTTTCATTTTTCATATATTTTATTATATAGTTGAATCGGGTTATTTTTCATATAATAGAAAGAAAAGTTATTTGTTCCTTAAACTTCAACATATTTCTCAGTTTTTTTAATTCATTTAACTATAATCATTTCTGTGTTTATATTTGGCATTGATTCTTTATATCTTTGAGCCTCTAAATTAATGATTTCATTTAACATATTCTCATTTGGCATTTCAATATTAATAGAATGGGTTACGTTTAGAACTTTTTTATTTACAACTCTGACAACTTCAACTTGTACCCTGGTGAGTACTCTGGAGAGTACAAATATTTGAGAATGTACTTACCAGAGTACATAGTTGAGGTTGTAAGAGTTGTTGTTCTCGATAGCTTAACCGATTAGCCCAAAAGGGGCATGCCAACCCTAAGGAATCAACCCATATCAGCCTGGCTCATGCGTGCCACCTCTGCTATCACTATCCCCATGCACCATAATCCCCAACATAAGACACCATAACGGATTATGGATGACTTTTTATCTGGATTATAGATGATCTTTCACATGAACTATGGATGACCTTTCACATGGTTCATAACATGTGATTCTTTGTTTTTCATGACTTTTCATGTATTTTATAACCATCACACTAATGATGTGTTGAATAGTAGAATACATCAAATGAGGAATATTGTAAAATATTATGAATAACCTTTTACATGGTTGTGACTTTTTATTTTCATGACATTTGATGTATTCTACAACCATCACACTAATATTGTGTTGAATTATAATTATTTTTCTAATTATGTTTAGAGTCCTATATAAGGACATATCTTAGAAGGAAAAAGTGGTACTTGATAAAAAAATGGCACTTGTTAAAATTATTGAGAGAGGATAATTTGTATTAGAGAAATCACTTATTCACGGTTCCATGAAATATACACAATAAATTGAAATATGATAACACATAGTTAAAGCATACCGTGTGAAAATATATAAATACAACAAGGAAAAATTCGAGACCAGTTAGACACTGTCTTTAAGACAATATTGTCCTCTTTATGGTGCCCAAGATTCGTGGACAAATGTCTCACAGTATATAACATATTACCTCTATTCTTATGGCGGCATCACTTCCACATTGAATAGTTTCATCAAAATCAACGTATGCCTAAACAATCACACTAAAGTAGAAGAATGCAAATGTAAAGACAAACTCTACTTAAAATATGTCCGTTAGGATGAAGCATACAAAATCAACATGTCCGTTATAGAAAATCAACGTCTTAGGATGAAGCAACACATCCGGTAAGATATAACAACACATTTGTTCAGCGATGAAACGACGTAACTTTTCAAATCAAACTTCTTATTCATAAAAATTAATTCCAACAGTTTTTTGCTGAAGTTTCAGGAAATATGATCAATATAGCGAAATCTTGAAGAAACTAAAGGTAAGCTTCAAGGTTAATTTATCATATTTTCTAGTTTCGCTTGATTGAAATGTTTGTTTCGCAACATATATAATATATAACATGACAGGATTTCATTTACTGCTAGTGACATAGAGACACACTAATGGAATACACTATACATAGTTGGAAACACACTAATGGAAACAATCTGGACGGTTCATTGTCTCTGTGAGTGAAGATGAGACACATTAATGGAATACAACTATACATAGTCACTTACTATCCCACAATCTTCTAGACATTGCAAAGATGGGAGATTTGTGTCGTGCACATTTCATTCTCAATATCATGACATCATCACAATTGGTAAATAAAATAAAATTAATATATAGAAGATTGATCTTCCTCTTCTGCTAACAAAAAAAAGAAAGAGTAAATATCTTTTTTGTCCCTAATAGAAAATCCGGTCCCCACTTTAGTTTTTTACAAAAATAAATTAGTTTCGAGGTCCTTAAGAAATTCAAAGTGGGTTCGTTGAAATCGTGGTCCCTCACAAATTCAAAAAGACTCATATTAATTCCTCAAAATAATTAAAATTGGTCCAGTTTGAATTTTATAGGGACTAACGGACTATTTTTTTTTTGTAAAGGACTAAAGTAGGGACCGTGTTCTTTGTTAGGGACACACAAAAGGATATTTACTCAAAAAGAAAAGAAAAGAAAATGAATAAATTTGTCTACAATTGATTGTAGTGCCTATAATGTTGAATTCCGCGATCAAACTTTGAGCATTCCTCATGACGGGAAGGCAAATTGCTGACTAGCAACTGCACCCTAGAAATGAATTGGTTGCCTCAATTTGCTGTAATTGTGTGAAACTATCGAAATGTAGTTCGAGTTAAAGTGTCTGTTCCTAGCTGTAAATTTTTGTGACATTTGTATCATTAAATTGTTATATTGTATAGTTGAATATGCAAGTTCTTGGGCTGAGTCTTCAAATGGAAAGTATGCCTACTACCAAAAGAATACAAAGTTATTCGAGCAATTAATAAACCGTGAATAATTGTAAAAAAAAAATAAAATTGGACAATACAAAATAATTTAATTTGAAACCAATATATTAACAACAAAAGTAGATAATTTATCAAATTTAAGGAATCCAATTGATATCAAATTGGTAAGTTAGCCGATGCAACTAGGCCAAATTAAACAGGTTGTATGATTACCAACAAAAAAAAAACAAGTTGTATACGCGGACAGGTTCAACTTAGTTCACATTAGGTAAGATTACTTGGCTCGTACGAGGTTTTCGTTTATTCAATATTCTTTTATGAGTTTTATAAGAGTTATGTTGTAGGATAAGTGATTGTGTTATGTTATAGAGATTCGTTTTACGTGCCAGAAATTTTTTTGTTTTTTTTTACTGCAGGTTCCACAAAATATTATGTGTGTTTAACGTCATCTTACATGATAGGTGAAAAACCCTTCTTCTATTTAGAAAACCTACGCGGACAGGCTTGTGCTGGTCAAGGGACAAGCTCAGTGGTTTAACTGACCGGTTGAAGCCAAGTCATGTAACTATGCTACCACGACCATAATGACAGTTTGCATGTTTGGTTCAACGTTTCCAAGTGTCAAACCTGGGTTTCAAGCTCACTGGTTTAACTTACCGGTTGAAGGCAAGTCATGTCCCCAGCGTTTCTCTTTTGTACACAAGTATATATTGTTAGGGGAAAATTATATTTATAAATTTTTTATTTATAAATCCTTATAAATTACATTAAGTATGATTGGTCATACTTCAATCAAAAATACATAACCGATCATATTTAGTATATTTTGTATAAAAAATTTATAAACGGATCATTCCCCGCGTTATTATCCTGTGATTTTGTTTTATGTTACTAAAGTTTAAAAATTTGTCATGTAATAATAAAAAAATCTTTATAAAATATAAAAATTAGATAATAGGAAGAAAAGGAAAGTAAATTATTTTACATACTCAAATTTTCAAGTTTTTTTTTTTTTGGAAGCAAATTTTCATTTTTTTTTTTTTTGTTTAGGACCAGCTGTGACCGAGTCACTTAACTGAACTGTAAGCTATTTCCACTTCCAAAGTAACCAAAAATAAAAATAAAAATTAGAAAACAACTATATTTAAATGGGGATGGATATCTTTATAAATTATTTTTAATTTTTTTTATAAATTTTACTATGTTCTATCGGAAGACCATAATGTAACGGTGTTCTCTAGGAAGAATATAGTATAATTTGTAAATAAAAAAGTCTTATAAATATAACCTGTCCATATTTAGATAAATAAAAATTAAATATTATCCTCATTTTTTATTTAACTCATTTCCACTTGAATGAAGATTGAAACATACATAATAATTGGGATGAAGAGACAGAGAGCTGGAGTCACATGGACTTGTCTTTGAATCTTGCTGTCTCCTCCTCTATGCCATCACAATCAAAATCCCAATCAACATCTACATCATCATCTCCATCTTCTTCACCATTCCATCATCCCACACATTAACACTCCATTTCTCTCTCCCTTCCCCCATGGATGACCATAATGATAACCATAAGGTAACTTCCTCAGGATTTTTATTCCCCCCTTTTAGGAAGTTCATTGAATTGCTTACTTGTTTCGGTGCTCAGAAAGTTGAGTGAGAGTGACACAGGAAGAAAAGAAACAAAGTTCAGATAAGGGAGAGTCCAAAGGCTTGTAATTTTGGTTATTTGAGATGATAAAGCTACTGAGAGTTATATGGGGTGTTGAATTTTTGTTTCCCCAATCCTTAGCTGAAGATTTTGGTTTTTGAGCTTAGAAGATACGACACCTTCAGCTCAGTTTCGTGTTGATCTGTAGTTTTTTTTTTTTTTTTATATGGGATTTTTTTTTCGGCTGGGGTTTTATGGAGAGAAGTTCTGAACTGGTTTTTGTGTGATCGGAAAGGCTTTTATGATTTGGAGTTTATTTGTTATATGATCTTTTGCTTCTTGTTATCTTCTAAATCATGATTAGTTTCTATATAGCCTGTTACATTGGTTGCTGATTAATTTATTAATATTCAATTTTGTTTTACTGTGATGCTGGCTGATGTTGTTTTAATGTTTTAGTGATTTAGTAAGTTGTGTTCCCTTGAGTTCTTACTTTCAACAATTGCAGTTGACTTTTGTGCTATGAGCTTAACGCAGTGCAGCTATATTTCTTGTCTTCAACCTTTTTACCAGCTTCTCTAGGCCAATATCATCCTTATGCTGTCTACCTACCGTTTCTTTTTTCTTTAAACATGATTTGGTTAGCAGTGTGTATCCTGTTGGTCCTTCTTTACTAAATGTGTTACTATATTTGATATGTCTGCAAATTTGTTAACTAAAATTTTCCAACTTTATCTTCCCTGTGATTGTGATACCAAATCATTTTCAACTGCTTTGCAAAACATTTGAAATTCCAGTATTCCTTATACCTGGTTCATAATTGTGACAATTTGACAGGAGATGTCTGCTTCTGTTGTCAATGGGAATGATTCCCTCACTGGTCACATCATATCCACTACAATTGGAGGAAAAAATGGGGAGCCCAAACAGGTATTGGCTTTGTAAAACCCATTTTCCCTATATTTCACCAGTTATGAAGATTTTTTTTTTATGATTTTGAGTTGTTATGGATTCAGATGATTTCACTGACCACGTTGAACCTTCGATTGAAACTTTAATATCTTTGTTATGATGATTATTGTAGACTATAAGTTACATGGCAGAATGTGTTGTGGGGACTGGGTCATTTGGAATTGTTTTCCAGGTATGCCCATACTAGACTAATAGCTGTTACCATCTCCATATATTTTGCCACGTGCTGATAATTTTTCCTCTTAGGCAAAATGCTTGGAAACTGGGGAGGCAGTGGCCATTAAGAAGGTTTTACAGGACAGAAGATATAAGAATCGTGAACTACATCTAATGCGCATGATGGATCATCCAAATGTGATCTGTCTGAAGCATTGTTTCTTTTCCACCACAAGTACAGATGAACTTTTTCTTAATTTGGTGATGGAATATGTTCCAGAGTCTTTGTATCGAGTATTGAAGTTCTACAGTAATTCTAATCAAAGAGTGCCACTTATTTATGTAAAACTTTATATGTACCAGGTATGCCTCAGACTTTCTGGTGATTTGAAAAGGTTCTGTTGTTTCTTTTCACTTCCTGATACAGGTCTGTGGTGCACATACAGATTTTCAGGGGGCTGGCTTATATCCACACTGTCCCTGGAGTTTCCCACAGAGATTTGAAGCCTCAAAATATACTGGTTTGCTTATATATTCTTACTGAATGGTCATTATTAGTAGGAATTCTTTCTTAAAAGTAGGGACTTTTTCCTGCTCTGATGCCAATTTGTGTGTTCTCCAGGTTGATCCTCTTACACACCAGGTTAAGATATGTGACTTTGGAAGTGCAAAAGTGCTGGTACGTTGACATCATTCTATATTAATCCACTAACTATATATTTTTCCTTCTTTTTCTGTGCATCATTATCATTATATATTTAATAAGTCAGCATAGGTTCTTCTTTAATTATCTTAGAATATCAACCAAGTATTATCAATTGTCATTCCTTTTGAGTTTTGAGTCTTGACAGTGTGGATGACGATGGTGTAATTTTTATGTTGTGTAATGTAATGCTGTTCATTTGATGCATTTTCAGTTAATAGACATAAACTGCAAATTTTTGTCTGCATGATCTCTGATATGATGAATAAAGTTCTCCTTTTTGGTTTACAGTTTTACTCTGATTTATGTTGTGTCTTTTGGAGGGTAGAGAATATTGTATGACAATTCATAATTTTCCATTAATATTATCTAAGTTACAGGTCCTTACTGATGGAATCTGAGATCTGGGAAAGATGTGTTATTATGCGACTGTTCACTGCATTTAGTCATGTCTTTATACTGTAGTTGGATGAAATGCTCTGATGGCAACGACAAATGATTTTGGAATATGTTTAGGTCTGCTTACACCACCTCATTTGATTGTGCTCTTAGTCCTCAGATCATCTCTAATGTTAGTGTAGTGCTGTGCTTAACCGCAAATAGTGGAGCTTGATGTATTATGTACATTTTATTTTTCCAACATTTTATCTTGTCACATTGTAATTTTTATGTAGTTTTGTTTTGGCCTTTTGGGTAAACCAGCCAGTTTTATTTTTTGATATATATTTTTGTTTTGATCTTTTGGCTAATCCATCCATTTTTTGGTATTTTGGAGGTTTATGCTATGCATGATTTATATGCATTTAGCTTATGTTGTCATGAGCTTGCGACTACTTTTAAAATACCCAGGATCATATTTTTGCCTGAGTTTTTCCAAGTTGGTGTTTCTTTGTTTAACTGGGATATTTATGTGATCAGGTCAAAGGTGAAGCTAATATATCATATATATGTTCACGTTTCTATCGGGCTCCAGAACTGATATTTGGTGCCACTGAGTATACTACTTCAATTGATATTTGGTCAGCTGGCTGTGTCCTTGCTGAACTGCTTTTGGGCCAGGTCCATGTCATTGCTTTTGTTTTTTATAATTGTTATTACATACATAACTGAAAAATGATGCAAATAGTCTTTTTATTAAAAATTATATACTTCCTACGTGTCATCTGACACACACACAAATGGAACTTTTGCAGCCATTATTTCCTGGTGAAAATGCAGTGGACCAGCTTGTAGAGATAATCAAGGTGCAATTGGTGTTATGACATATTAGGTTTCTAAGATGGTATACAATTCTTGTCATAAGAAGTCAGCTCTATAAACTTCTGTATTGCAGGTTCTTGGAACACCCACACGGGAGGAAGTCCGGTGTATGAATCCAAGCTACAATGACTTCAGGTTTCCGCAGATCAAAGCACACCCATGGCACAAGGTTTCCATTTTTAGCTCTCTTCTGCCGCATGGTTTTTCAGGTTATCAAAAGTTGTGTATATAGAAAAGAATCCTGGACATTCTAAAAATTACAAATTTTGACTGTAGATATTCCACAAAAAAATGCCTCCAGAAGCAATTGATCTTGCTTCCCGGTTGCTGCAGTACTCCCCAAGTCTTCGTTGTACTGCGGTTAGTGTGATTGCTGCAATTGTGATTTATTTCTTTGTATGCAAATCAGTTAGTCTTTCTCAATATACACCAGTCTCTATTATGAATCTGATCAATTAATGGATATATCGCATAGTAGTTTGAGGTGGATTTATTCTTGTTATGCAGCTAGAAGCATGTGCACACCCATTCTTTGATGAACTCCGTGCACCCAATGCTTGCTTGCCAAATGGTCGTCCATTTCCACCTCTATTCAACTTTAAACAAGAGGTGAGTGTGCCAGTGTCAACTTCTTAGCAAATGCAATGAAGGCTAGAAAAATCTAAATGAACTGGGATACATTTTTATGATCAAGATTCAAAAGATCAACATCTTACCTAAACAAAATTGATATACAACTTCATTATGAATATATACCCCTGATCTAATAGTTAATAAGTTCCTTGTTTTACATGTTTATGTTTCCTGTTTACAGTTATCTGGAGCATCTCAAGAGCTTGTTAATAAGTTGATACCTGAGCATGTGAAGCGGCAGATAGGGCTACAATATGCTCATTTGGCAGGAACATGAGGTTAAGCTCCAGGCATAGTGTATTCTAGTTAATAATTTAACAGGGGTATCATGCTTGGGTTCTGGATTGCTGCAGTTGATCCATCACTTCAGTCAGAATATGCCTTCTAAATCTCTCTTGTTTCCCTTCTGGTGGATATTTGTTTCCCCATGCCAATAGCTTCTCCCTTCCATGTTTATAGTAAATGTCTAACTCTAGTGTGGTTGGCCTGGATTGGTAACAATGCTTTTGTCAAGGGAAAACTAAAGCCTTACCTGGAAGGAGAGTCCCAGATAGAAGATGGATCTTGATGGTGGACAATGTTGGTTGTTGGGTTTGGCTTCTTCACCTCACCATGTCAATATGTGACTGATTCGCCAATCGCCATGTAGCAAACAAGTTCCTTGTGAAATGTAATAATGTATGTTTCTCTTCAAACACTTGTCTCTATTGTTGAACTTTCCATTATTCTTTAATATTTCATCTGATGTATACTCTCCCCTGCACCATTTATTGTGAACTTGAGCTTGTGGACGTGATTAATCAGTTTGTTTCGGTAGCATTGAAGATGATCAATGTTGAAGATTTTTTGTTTAAGCTTTCTTATAATCATAAGAAGTCGCTTGATTAATTACATAAGAAATTATAAAGATTTTTACATCATAAACCTGTACGCACTTAAATTATATTTATCACTTAAAATGTTGTATAAAGTATATTTGATATTTTCCGTTACTGAAGTAGATATCTGAATTGCACACAGGGTTGTTGTTTTCTCCATATATATTCTTTGAATGGAAATATAGTTTCAGGGGAACTAATGAGAAAAGACTGGTAAAAGTAATATTTCTTATATGATAAACTAAAATTTTTAGATGGCCACAATTTTTAAAAAAATGATATGATCAAAGAGATAATATTAATAAAGTGCAACGCCTCTCGTTACATTATAGCTTATGTTTTTAAGCGTAGTGGTAATAATTTTATCAATGTCTATGAAGGGAATAAAATTAAAAGATAAAGAAAAATTGGAGATAGAGAGATTGGGGAGAGGGGATTAAGGAGAATAATGAGACATTAAGGGAGAAACTTTGAATATATATTATGTGTGAATTACAAATTAAACAAAGATAAGGAAATCCTAATTTGAATTTAAAACTAATAACACTCATAAGATAGCTCATAATAAGATAAACCATTAAGATAAAAATAACTAATCTAATAATTCCTGATTGCTTCAGTCTAGGTAGTCTCTTATTAGATTCATGAAGAGCAACTTATAAGTTATAGGAATTATCATCTATGAGGCTATGAGCATTCACAAGGTTAATAACAATGTAACATATCATACTCGTCACCTATAAATAAAAAAAAGACATAACTTCTAAGAGATCCATGAAATATATCCGAATCAAACAAATTCATACGGCGATTGCTGTCAAGAAATGGAATATAATATTCAATTTTGTGATACCTATTTTTTCAATTAATTAGAAGAAAGGAGTTTCAACTTATGTTCATCAATTATTCCAATTTAATTTTAGGTGATTAGCCTCTTGAAACTTTATGGTATTTTGCCCAGCTCTTAGCTGCTAGAATCTGTCCAAACTAAATTAGCCTTCATTTATAGTTTCATTGGAACTATGATTATCCTATGTTTCTTTTTTATTCTTCGCCTATTTTCGTATTCTGATTATCCGAATACCATATGCAAAGGAGTCGAATACCTCCTGTTCAGCGGAGTATCTGCATATTCCTCGCAAAGTATTTGAATCCTTTACTGATGACACATCATTCAATAATATCTATAATATTAAACCATGGTTAAGTGAACACAAAAATATCCATAATCATAAGGGGAAAGTGACCATTTTGTCACGTTTGGACAAAAAATTTACCAGACTGCCACGCCAACAGTAAATTTTGCCAAAATGCTACGCGGCATAATTCGCTACACAGTGTAGCGAATTATGCATGCAAGTAATTCGCTACACAGTGTGGCGAAATATGCCACGTCAGAACCAAAAACGCCACGTGTCAAATTTTCAGAAATTCGCTACCTAAGGTAATTTTTGGTTCTGACGTGGCATATTTTGCCACACTGTGTAGCGAATTACTTGCATGCATAATTCGCTACACTGTGTAGCGAATTATGCCGCGTGGCATTTTGGCAAAATTTACTATTGGCGTGGCAGTCTGGTAATTTTTTTGTCAAAACGTGGCACTTTGATCAGTCTCCCAATCATAAGTATTGTAAATAATACTAACATTATGACTTAGAATGCGGTAGTGTAGTAAGAAAATAACAACCAACATATGATTTTATATGCATTATTTTCATCATAAATTCTCAATTTCTTGTTAAAAATGCTTCACCTTGATCATTTGCTTTGGTTGCATAGCATGGAAGCACCAAAGTAGCTCCTCCTCTTTCTATAAATATAAAAGATGAGAGTGGATATTCTTATATGGAAAAATTCACAACCACTCGTTTAAAAATTATATACTTTTCTCTCTCTTATCTTATCATTAATAAGTGATTGTGATTAAATAACAACATCATTTCTCCACATGAGAAAATCCACTCTCCTAAAAGACACTAGTCTTTAATTACTGATTTGACATTTGGAATCCTTGTTGGGTATGCTACCATGTTTTGCCCAATAAACACGCAGAAGAATTTTCCTCAACAATCCTAAACTATTTTCAAGAGAAGACTCCAAATGCAATATCATAACATATCCAAATTCAAAGTGAGTAGCACAGAAGCTAAAGATGAAGTCAACGAATGATTTCGGTTCCATAATTCCATAGAGAAATAAAGCAAATTCCGTTTTGCCGGGCAAGTTTTTGGTTTCAACTTTCAAATCTCAAGCCGATAATAGCTGGAAACGAAGACGACCTATATACACTTATCAAACGTAGGTCCCATTTCGGCGTAATTAAGGAACAACGAGTTTGAAGCTATTTATGTATTGAATTATCCCTTGATTCACGCATTCAATCTGTTAGGGAACCATTGGTCAATCTACAATATTTTATTACATGCACTTTGAAGCTGAATATCCGTGTATCTTGGCTATAACAAGGGTCTTTTATTAGTTAAAACAGAAAAAAAAAATTAGATTTTTTTTTTTTTTTAAACTATACAGGCTCTAAACAATTAAACTTAGTTGGAAATGGGTTTCTGCCGTTGCATTAAATAGTTTTTCTTTTTTTAATTATTCTTCAAATTTTTATTAGTATTAATTTCAAACAATAAAATATTGGATATTCATTTTCCCCCATATTTATTCTCTCAAAATCACCGAATTCCGAAATTAATGTCATTTATTTTGGTCAAACTCAAATTTTTTTTATATTAAGTCAAACTCAAATATTGATATAGTATTAACAAGTTATAGATTTGAAGTATTCCTAATTTAGATTCTCGTCAAATATTATATAAATAATATAATTTACACTATTTATTGAATTATTACATTTTTCATGGGCAGATCAAAACCCCTCCTAAAATATATTCGCAAGGAAAAACAAGTATACATTACGGACCTCATACATAATTTGTGGAATATTGATTTGTCAAAAAAAGTGGGCCAGTTGAAATGAATGGTAAAGTTCTTAACTCGGTAAAATATATGTAAAGGATTTTATTTTTCTAATGTAATAAGAGAAAAATTATTTTATATTATGCAATATATAAAGTGGGAATCATCAATTTAAAAAAGAAAAGAAAAGACAATTTTTTTTATACAAATATAATATGAGAAATAAATTTTACGTAACATGAGAATATAATTTTCTCGCTGAAATAAAAAAGGATAGAAACTACTAGCTCGAGTTTACTGTCCAATCATGCAGCATGTCCGGTGGCGGAGTCAGGCTCAAATTTGAACTCGAGCAAAAAATTTACACGTGTATTTATTTTTCTTAATTTTAATTAATTCATATTATAATATATTTAAATTGGGAAATGACTCATTTATAAAAAAAAATTTATAAGTTTTTGTAAATTATACTATGTATTCTAGGAAGTACGTAGTGTACTTTCGAAAGTACATGGTGTAGTTTGTAAGAGGTTATAAATAAAAAGTTTATAAATATAACCATCCCTAGTTAAATTATATTAAATACAGAGCACCTGAGCAGGCAGCACCAAGAAGAATTATAATTTTATTTAATATTTTTTAATTTTACTATTTTTTTATATAAGTGAAAATTGAATACATAACCTAATACAACTTATCTAAATCTCTTATCAAAAATATTTTAAGTTTTAGATAAGACAAATTATAAATTGTAGCCAGGCCAAATTATAATTTTTACCGGATTAAATAATAATTAATTATATAATTATATATAATAATTATAATTTATTAAAATTTAACCGGGGTGAAGCCACACCCAGGATGCACGTTACTCCGCCACTATTCATGCCGACAATCAACATCGTCACGTTCTTGATCTCGTTGAAGAACCAATTGGATGATGTTAATCAATTTATAGATATGTAAGTCTTTGTAAAGAAAGAGTTGATAGAAAATGTGCATACGATTATTCCGTTTAAAGGGGAACCAGTAGTTAAAAGCTCATGATTATGACACTTAGATTTTGTGTTCGTTTTTTTCGAAATTATTTGCAGTAAAATCAATACGACGTTGTTTTGGGTGGAAATCATAATATTTTTATATTTTTAATTTATTTCAAGATTATAATAATTTTTATATTTATAATTTTTTAAGAATTCAATATCAAAATGACGTCATTTTAAAAATAAATACAAATAACTTATCTGCATTGCATAAACATTTTTGTCATAGATTTTTCCTGCACCTTTTTTGTCTTTTCATTCTATGCGGCCTTGAACTGTATAACAAAAACTTATAAAGTTTTACTTGAAGTTGATGAACTCTGTGTTTAATGTGATAATACAATGATTATATTTAAATAGAGTATATTACAAGATATCGGACTAGTAAAAACAATAACTAAAAATATATATACATAATACATTCTAATATTTTAACACTTCCCCTTATATTGGTGTGTATATATTATGGATAATACTTTTTTATATTATATAATAAAAAAATTATCTCCTACTCTTACATTTTTAAATGGGTCCTATAAAAATTATTTTCTCTCATCTCCAACTTTTTTTCCTCTCTTATTTATTATTTGGATAGAAGATAATATTTTTTCTATGTAATATAAAAAAAGTACTACCCATATATATATATATATATATATATATATATATATATATATATATATATATATATATATATATTATGGAATCTCTAAGAGCATTGATGAAAGTATTTACAAGCTAATTATTAGAATTGATGAATATTATCTCGATTTATCCAAACTAATTTTTTTCTCGGATGAAGTGATAGTTAATTTTGATATGCTTGATCCTTGTTAGAAATTTATGACATTGTTAACCACACTAGTTGGTTAAGTAAGTGTTGTGGGGTTATTTGTATGCTAATATAATAGTGACTAATTAGGGAAAAGTGTTTATATTTTTAAATGACACAACTTATATCCTTTCATTCTTATAAAGAGGTGGAACCCACACCTTTATTTTTTTGTCAATTCTCTCTCCTATATTATCTATCTCTTTATCTATCTTAAAATGACACAACTTTACATCATTTAAAATGACACACACTTTTTCAATTAAATAATCACTTAATTTAATGCGCACGCCTTTTCAACCCTAGACACCAATAATATAAATTAACTTTATCTTTAATTTCACTTGTCAAGAATCAACAGTACATATAAAAAAACACAAATAATTGTGGCACATAAGATTTTACACGAAAAATCCAAATAGGAAAAAAAAAACATTGATAAGAGCTCTCAAAAATCCACTAAAAATATATGAAATATTTTTAAAATTATCTCTTTGAGAAGATAATTTTACTATTAATTTCTCTAACTCTTTCACTTTATAAATGCTCTAATATGAACTTTCTCTCTAAAGCATTTGTTTTGCTTTTCTTGGTATATTTAGAACTTGCTCAAACACCTTGTATGTGGCAACATTCCATTTAATGTGAAAGCTAATACCCACCATAGTAATAATTATTTTCCATGTGAAAAACATACTACCTACCATGTGCCTAATTGTAACAAATCAGTTTTATAGGTAGTTCACATTGATGTAGTTTTTCAATTAATTATTTTAACCAAATAAATTCACAAATTGCAATGATGTGCATGGAAAAAAGAAGTATTCAATGATGTGCAAGTAGAAGTAGATCCCTCTTATGTACATCATGTAAAATACTGCCAAACTTCTGTTCAAGATTCTCAATTTTGGCAAGTTGGTAAGATATTTTTGTTGAAATAAAGATACTTAATTTTGTCCGTTTGCTCAGGGATGGATTTCTCGACACTTATATAGATTCTTAACTTCTAATAACATCTATTTTTGTTAATGCAAATATCTGTTTACAAAAACCGTACGAGCAAGAAATATCAAGCTAAAGTGGAATATGTTCTTGTTTATTTTCCACTCTTAACCCATGGTTTGTGTTTCTTTATTAGCACTCAAATCATAGTTAATCACTACTGCCACTTTTGTACGTGATAGGAGAAAGTCAAAGGTTGCAAGAGTTCCTTCTTTTAAAAAAGAAATACTTCAATATCAAATAAATTGTACTATAAACTGGACTTTAATTATTTTTTTCTAGTTGTTTATTAATTGACTAATGACATTGTCAGGTGTCACATGGTTTGTGGAGATCTAGATTTTTTTTATTTTTTTTAATACAAAGCACAGTTCCTGTTTGTTAATTTAATACAAAGCATAGCCAATAGCTTATATTTTGATCGTTACATAAAAAATGATAAATATTCTTGAAGATTGATCAAATTAATTTCGTAGACTTGCTACTCTCCTTGGAATTTTATTTTGTTGTCTTGGTAGACTTTCTCAGGGATATCTTGTTCTTATCTAGTTAATGTTTAACTGGACCAATAAATTGGCACTATTATTTTGTTTTTGATGATGAAGGATTTCAAACTTATGAAAATATCTCAGTCAAAGATCAAATGAATTAGTCATCATTATCATCTATAAATATTAATGACATATTTTTAAAATAATTTTATTAATTCCTATTTAGATAATCAATTAATCATATTTAAACTATTTAATATTGACGAAATACATCATCATTAAAATAATTTGTGAAGCCTTTACCAAAAAAAACAAAAAACAAAAAAATTTGTGAAGTAGGTAAAATGCATAAAATAAATCCCAAAGGGTAGCTCAGTTGGCAACTGAGCTTCTAAGAGTTTGCTTGAGTCAGGGGTTCAAACCATGTCTCAAGTAAATTTTTGAAAAATCTTTGGGGGTCAGAGGAGGAAAGGATCTCTTCTCGGTTGGGAGATTAGTCTTATCCTTCCTTCGGTAGCGAAACTCAATGCACCCGCTGTTTCAATGAGGGACTAGCCTACATGGCCGTACCCCAAGAACAAGATGACTGGAGAAGACTGAGTGGGAATACCTCCGGGTTATATAAAAAAATGCATAAAATAGACGCATTAACTAGTAACTAGTAAGTATAACTTAAATCATTTTTTTAATATTGGATTATGACAAGACAAGCTACCGACGAAGTGAACAACCATAACTACAGTTATTTTGTCATATTGGCGTTCCACTTTATAATTCATGTGATTTTAGGTATAAGGAAAATAGTTATACTGGGAAATCTTTAAAGAATTAAAGTTCTAATTTTACAGGATATCTTTAGTGCACAATATTGAAATCGATGTCTGGTCAATTTGTAATTCGCCTAATCAGTAAAGACAAAAAAGCTGATTTTCTTTTTTCCTTTTTTGTTCTGCCTAAAAAAGGGTAATTGGCCTAACATATTGTGTTCAGCAGCACTTGCTAATATAAAAACGTAAATCAATGATCATTTTCTTTTTTCTGTTTTTTTTTTTTTTTTTTTTTTTTTTTACTTGGAACGGTGATTCAAGTAATATATTTTGAACTGGATGGTTACAGAATTTTTGCGAGGTTAAAAAATCAGCTTATATTTCTACCAGTAAAATAAACTTAATTTATTTCAATTTAAAATCTATTTCAATTATGCCAAGCTACCAATAAACTGGATATGTACAGCTGCAACTATATCGTTGTAAACATGGCACTTCACGTAACCTTCTTTATTAGGAAAATAGCTATTTCTGGATATCTTAAAATAATTAAAATTTAGATTTTTTTTATTTAAGAAAATCAAAATTGATATCAATTCATTTACAATTTCTTAACACTAACAGTGAACAATTATGAAAAAAAAAATGTAAAACCTGAATCAAATATTAATGGTGAATATTTTTATGGGTTATATTTATCTCATTTTACATGAGATAAATAACTTTCCTATACACACAAAAAGGGGTTGGGTCCCACCACTCTTTTTTTCTCTCCTCTTATATATGGTCCCACTTATACCTTTATTTTTATAACATGTCCTACAACATAAAAAAAAATATCCCTATTTTTTTGGTAAGCTATCCCTATTTTTATTCTGGCTAACAGATCATTGGTCCTGTACTCACCAGACCCAAGTAAGTAACAGCCTGAATCAAATATTATTTCTTTTTATCCTGTCAAAAAAAAAATACAATCTTTTTGAGTCCATGATACTCATTCCTTCACTAACTCGGAGTACACACCATTACTTTGGGGCACTCATAAAACTCACAATCATAATTATTTTCTATACACAATACGATTCATACAATATGATATAATACGATTCATAAACTAATAAACTAATGATATATATCGTAGAGTGTATTAAAAGGGATTTATATCGAACCATATGATATTGGATCTTAAGATACGATATAATACTGTATCATATGATGCGAAAATTAAATCAAAATATGTAATTTTTGATATAAATAAATAAATAAAGATTTAATTTACGATTTAAATTAAAAAAATCTAAAATGATCCTTTTTGGAAGAGGATGATGTATTAGCTGTCATTGATAAATGTTGATAATAATAATAGTAATAATATTATTATTCTTAATAATTGATGAGTAGGAGAATAACTAATTTACACTTTAGTTACTTATGAATTTTGGTTGTTGGATCCTTTTTAGAATTTAGATTTATATAATATTAATTTTATCATATGTTTTTATATATATATTTTTTATATTTCTTTATCTTACTATTCGATACGAAAAATAGGCCAAACTATACATATTTGGGAAAAACTTTGAAATTTCAGCAAATAAATTACTAATTTGATTAATTAATTGTAAATGTTTTATATTATAATTTTACTATATATTATCACATTATTAATAGAATTTGACAACTAATATCGTATAATCATTTAATGAGAATTTTTTAATTACACTTAATATATGATATTCTTCTCACTTCTTCCAATGAAACTTATATTACTTCATTCCAAATTGGCATTAAATTAAAATTGTTAACTTTTTGTATTTTGCAGAAATTATCCGTTTTCTTTCTTGTTTTTTTCTTTTCTTTTTTTGGGTGAGTTTATGAATCTCTATGCTAATATTCATAACGTAAAAGTAAAAGGGTTTTGTGTAAAAGCATGGAATAAAGACAAACCCTCAATTTTCTTGTCCTTTGCTTTGTACACTAATCCATTCCATCAAATGATTCAAATGCACTCAATCCCTCTTACCATTTTCCCCAGTAACTTTCCTTACCTAACCTTGCCAATATTTTTTCATATAAATGTGCATTTTATCAAGTTTCAACAACACCCCAGAACCAGAGGCAAAGCACAGAGCTTTAACGCGGTGTGGTTGGACACAAACACAGCCAAATTGAATTTTCTGTCTAGGATTTATTATTTGAGGTACACTCTTCTCTTTGTGGCTGATTGGAGTGATACATCTTATTGGGGGTCACCCATGTTTCCTCTTTATTTTTTTATTTTTTGTTGTTTTTGTAACATCTTAATATTATGTCTCAAACCATGAAATGGGTCGTTGAGAGATATGGATTTGCCACCTTTCATTGATCACATTGTTCATCCTCTGTAAATAATATAAAAAAAAAAGTTTTTCTCCTTTTGTTGGGTTTATCACTGTGGGATGCATGTGTTGTTAGGAGTTTCTTTTCAGGTGTGGAAATATTGAGTGGAGGGAATTGATGTTAATTTGATGGACCAGACAAGAAGCAAAGACAGTGGTGAGAAATTGGATCATGTTGATGAAAGGGTGGATGAGAATTTGGGCCATTTGGTTGAAGGAGTTGAAATTGATGCAGGAGCTGGCCATAGCTTGGGCTACAGAGTTAGTATAAATGGGGAAGATAGGACTTCAGAAGTTATGTGCAATGATCTCGGATTGAATAAGGAGCTGAAGGAGGGATCTCAAGAAGTTAAAGGTCAAGACATGGGTGACCCACAAAAAATCAATGATACATTGCAAGGGGTTGATCAAGGAACTAGCTATAATTCTAGAAATTCAGTTACTGGGGAAGTACTTGAGACCTGTGTTGCAATAGATTCTTCTTCTCAGATTGAGAATGCCAATGGAGATAATATTAAATCGGAAGCAAAAGATAATGAATTAAGGTTGAGCAAGGTATCCATGAAAGCACCACAGAAAGGGGTGTCTGAGACAGGTAAAAATTCATGTGTGATTGATGTAAACTGTGGTAGCTGCACAGGGTTTACGGAGAACTTGGAAGGTGAAATGATTTGTAGGATTTGCCATCTGTCCTCTGGGCAACCATTAGAAGCAACAGCTGTTGGCACTGCAAATAGGGTTAATACTAGTACAGATTTGATTCAGCTTGGTTGTGCATGTAAAGATGAGCTAGGCATTGCGCACAGTCATTGTGCTGAGGCATGGTTCAAGATTAAAGGAAACAGGTAACTGTTTTTGTTAAAATATGCTTATCAACATTTTTTTTTTATTTTCTTTTGAAGTTTTGCGTTAAATTTTGTAACATTGACCATATTCGTGAAGTTGTCTACTTATTTTGAATTCACAGTGCCATAGGGATTCATAAAGATTCCTAACTTCTCATTACTGAATATATCAGTTTGGAACAATTTCTATAAAGATATCCTCTTTGGATGTGCATTATTTTTTTACTTTGAAATATTTATTTCTTCCATAATAATACATGGCAGATTTAATCTTCTCATCTTTCCATGACTTGTCCTGTGAAATCTTTGATATTCTGCAGCATCCTTATAAGTTACAAATGTAGCATTAGATGAGAAATGGGTTTAAGCAGTAGGAATTTCTAAATTGCAATTCTATTATTTTATTGTTTTTGTTAATTTATCACTATAATTCTGATTATCATCATCATCATCATCTTCATTATTATTATTATTATTATTGAGCTCGACCTCCAAAAGACCCCTAAATTTGAGTTTGAACTTTTGGAATTGACTTTCTTGCTTACCATTTATTAGTTGGTTAATGTATGTAGCTCATAGCTGTTTTGCTTTTCACCGGTACATTTCTAGTTGGAGAACCACTATCATCATTACTGCACCCACATCGAGTTTCAATTGGTAATTGGCTTGTGGTGTTTGTGAGCTGAGTTTAATTGAAATCAAAATGATGGCATCAAGTCTTAGTTTGGTATCTAACAAATGATTGCTTATATTTTTCATATTGATGTTCTTTGTCCATGTTTGGTGAAAAAGTGCTCTTGTAGTCTTCATGAAGTTTCTTTGAATCTTCTGTTTCTCTGTTCAGCTGATATATGGGGAATGAAGAAGGAAAAATAAGTTTATACTTTCATCAACCCTGAAAGAATAATAATATATAACAGTATATCTCTTACTCCTGTCCCTTTTCCTCTAAACTCCTTCCCGAAAGAAAGAAAACAAAAGTTTGATACATTGAAGAATGGCTGCCATCAAGATTGTCTTTCCAACTGCTATAATTTCAAAGATAATTCTGAATATAGGCATATTCACTTTTAAAATTTTATTTATATTCCCTATATTTATTATTTATTTATTTATTTATATTTTCTCTTAATTTTTTCTTGCTTTCTATTTGGGTTCATCAACCGCCAATTCCAATTAGTTTTGGGAAAAAGGTGGTGATGTTGTTAGTGAATAAACTCCAGAGGTATGGTGGTGCTAACGTAACTTCCACTTGTGTAAACTCTGAAATGTCACTATAGACTAATCAACTTACCATTCCCTTTTAAAGTTGTAATCTCTTTAACTCTGCATTTAGTTATTTCCAGCATTAACCTGTAATCTATGCCTTTTTATGTATCCAAGGGCATAAAATTTAAATTTTGGTTTGCCTGGTGAAGGACTGTCTGAAATTACTTCCTTTTTCTTTCTTTCTTTTGCAATTTTAATTTTGATTCTTATTTGAAATTACTCTCATGTATGTAGATGCTGTTCATATCTTAATCCTCGTCGTAATTTGAAAATAATTTCTTGTTTATTGAGTTGAGAGTGAGGAGTGGAGGAATTTACTTGTGCAATATAATGTGCTTTGTGCAAACAATAATTAGATAGTTGTAAGAATATGTGACTGATCATGGTCAATCATAATTCTTGTTAATATGTTCGTTGAATAATCATGAGGCTCCTTTGTTCTGTGCTAGTGCTAGTTCTGTTAATACCTTGATTTACCTTTGATAATCACAGGTTGTGTGAAATATGTGGTGAGACTGCGAAAAATGTTCCGGATGTTATTGGTAATGAATTTATGGAAGAGTGGAATGAAAGTAGATTCATGGACAGTAATGTTACTTCATCCGGCGGGTTTGGCGGATGCTGGCGAGGACAGCCATTTTGTAACTTCTTGATGGCGTGCCTGGTAATAGCTTTTGTTCTGCCATGGTTCTTTCGTATAAATATGTTCTAGTGGAGGAGCTAACACTAATCTTCCCTTCAAATCTTCGTCCCTGTGTATATGATGAGTGCAATATTGGTTCCTGGCACATACATTCTCTGAAGGGGTGGTAATGCTTAACCATGTCCAAATTCACATTTCTCAGGGTATGTAACCAAGTAAGTACCCTGAAGCCTGGAAGTTTCATTATAAGATAGTTACCAGCTTGGCAAGTTATGGCCACATTGTTTCCTTATTCCATTCTTTGGATTGGAGTTGGTGCGGTGTTTTGAGATATTTATTGACACAGAGGGATTACTTTTTTCTTTTTTTTAAGTGAGAAAGGAAAAGAAAAGAAAAGAAAAGAAGATATATGTAACTTGTGGCATAGATGTTGTATGTTAGAAACAGTACACAATTCGCTGTTAAACAAGCAAACAGAAAGAGCTTCACCTCGTTGTTCATTTCCTCTTTTTCATTTTTTTTCACTCATTTTTTTTTTTAATAATTTCTTGTTGACTTGTCTACTAAAGCTCAAAGAGAATCATTCCCATCTCATGTGATGTCATCAATGTTGCTTATAATTCGCGTGAATTGGAACAAAATAACTCTTAAACAGCAGTAGTATCAGCCTCTTTGCTGTAAAAATAAATGAAGCAGTTATTATCATTTTCAGCAATATATATGATCATAAATTGATAATTATGTTTTTTTTTTTTTTTTGTCATTCATTACAATGTTAATATGACAATTAGAAAATATGAATCTGGTTAATTAAAACTTGGAAAAAAGAAAAAAAAGAGAGATAAGAATTAAAACTGTAATATAATCTCAAGAAGGCGTTCTTGATAAATCTATCTTATTTAAGGTTAATAATGTCTTGAGAAAAAATTAAATAGATTAGTTATATTATCGATTAAAAAACAAATGTTAAGTGAGGTTGATTATAGAAATCTAATTAGTAGTTTTCCTTCTCAAGAAGTTAGAGAAATAAATAGTTAATGACAATATTAGGGCATATTAGTGTAAAAATAAAAAAGTTTTATATTCATTTACCAAAAAAAAAAGTTTTATATTCAATTTTAATCATTAGTTTGTGTAAATTTTACGTCTCATATATATAATAAATCAAAGTCATTAAACAGATCAATGATAACCAAAATTTAGAATATAACTTATAAAAAAAAAGCTCATCCAAAAATGAAAGAGTATAGTTTATTAAATTATATTTATTAATTAATTATTAATTTTAAATAAACTGAAACCGTTAAATACACAAAAATGAATTGCTCGTATTCAAAATAATTCTTGTTAAACTTAATACCTCACACATTAAAGCCCTATAGTTTATTTATATTGAGCGGTGTCTCAGTCGTTTGATCGTTTTTAAAGTCCTAACGAGGCAAAAGCAATCGTTGTTGATTAACGTCAACAACCTAGGAAGCTCCACTCTGTCCTCCTTTGATATGGAGCACGTGCTAGACATGAATCAGAGCATGCAGTTTAAACATTAGGTGCTTGCTTTGTTAGTTTTGTCTTTCATTTGATCCTTTGATCTCCATGTTTTGCTCTTCTTAGATGTTTTTCTTGTTCTCTCAGTAGACGAACGGTAAGAAATAAGCAGGCTCTGTTTATATTGTGCCATTGTTAATATGGGATTTAGGGGTTATATCAATGTGCCCCCGAACTGTTTGATAAAATGTCAGGTCCATCCTTCAAAAATAACCATGGGTCGTGTTCATGAATTTTCCTCTGCAATGCTTCACAATTACCTTAGGGGCGTGTTTGGACGGAGAAGTTTAGAGGAGATGATTGATTTTTTTCATTTTTATGTTTAAACAAAGGAAAGAGAATGTTAACATAAAATAAAAAATTTACCCATCTCATCCTCCCTTCCCGTCGAAATACATTGATCGATACATACCTTGAAAGGTGGCACCACCGATTTTAATCTGATAAAAAAACATTGTAGCATGGATTGCCTGGGATTTTATTTTATTTTTTAAAATTTCTTCTTGTTGGTTACTTTTCAGGGGTAGCATAAGATTGAGGCCTAAGAGGAAGAAGTTAATGACAGATCAACTAGTTCTTTACAATGGGATGGAGGTCATTCTCTTTCAATATCCTCTCTTCGTCTTTTCTAAGGGTTGCAAAGTCGCATTGGCTACCCCTCTCTCAAAAGTAAGGATTATTCTCGTTTCTGTCATGGATACTTGTTTGAAGATATTTATTTTGTTTAAATACTGCTTTTAGTTAATTTTTCATGACAATAGCTGAAACGTCTGATCTTTGTTGCTCTTTCAGATCAAAAGTATTTTATGATTCAGGTCCAAGTGTACTACGAAGTTGTTGTAATAATGGCTCCCTGCTGAATTCTCAAGGTTACCTTTTATTTAGAGTTTTTTTTAACTCCTATTGAATTGAAGTAGTGTAATTATTTGAAGAACCCATTTGTTATATTCACTACTGAATTTCTGAGAGAAGACAGAATTACTGGTTTAACATAATAATAGAACCCATTTAATGATTTTTATGTACTAACTCAAACGCATTCTTATATTTCCTCTAGCTTAGGAGGACTTAGGAACATATCTCCTTATCGGTTTCCATGTAAATTTTGGCCTGCATTGTCATTTAACATGTTTTTCATTGGCGAGGTTTTTATAGAAAATCATGAGCCAAATTCACGTCGTTTGCATAAATAGCAAATAAAAAGAATGGGGCGTTCATTTTCATTGCTCTACCCAATGATGTAATTTTTTGACCGACTTCAAGATCCTTTTTCTTTTTAAAGCTTTCACCTTATGGCTACTGATGTTATTAAGACAAAATATTAATTTTAAGGCAACGGGGTTTTATTTGTAGTCTTGTTACTTACAATTAATATGGGTTATCTAGTGTCAGTTCCTTTAAGCTAATGAATTGGATTTGCAGCATTGAGATCATATGCTCGTGGTGGACGCAAAGTCTATGATCTCTTTGGCAGTGGAAGACCCGGGGATGAAGAGTTCAAGAAAACCTGGGCAAAGGAGATGAAAGAAGATAACACTCTATGGACAGGAAGTGAGGATGAAAGTGATGAAGAAAAGGGTTCAAAGAGTCATCTTGATAAAGAGATTAGGAAAGCAAGACGGCAAGCTAAAGAACATTCAGACCTGATTGATGCTGATGATAGTGATGAGTTAAGAAGTGTTTGGTCTGGCAGTGATGAGGAGAAGACACTGTGGACTGGTGATGAAATGGATAGTGATGATGATATTCCGACAGAAGCTTACCCAAATGAAAGTAGTGATAAGTACCTAGATAAATTGTTTGAGTTTGATGAAATGCCTAAATACAGAACCATCTCTGAGATGTTGAAAGCTGAACAAGAACCTGAGGAGTTGTCACCGGGAAAGCAAGCTAGGAAGATTGCTGTTGAGAATGCTTTGAAGAAATTGAAGAAAGGTCCTGATGGGAGGTATACCAATACATGGGAGGTTATGAGTGATTTAGATATTCTTATTGGAGCATTTGAAAATGTTGTTTCAGGACCAGAGTATGCAGAACTTAGACAAGGAGGTCCTAAAAAACTAAATATTCAGTTTTTCAAGGACATACAAGCACGTATGAGAGATCCAAATTACAAATTTTCACCTGAGTTAAAACTGAAACCAAAGAGTAAACTGGTTCCCCGGAAGAAGTGGCAAAAGGCGCAGTCTAGAAGGAGGAAAGCACAAAAGAGATAAAGCTATAGTTTGTTTTCTCAACATTGAAACACAAGTGGAGCTTATAATGTTTTCTCAGCATTATGTGTAGTTTTCATGTTTGAAAAGTTATATATCCTCTGTGTATTGAATTGGGTCATAAGAAATGCCGAGTAAACCAGAATTTCGATAACTGAGTGTGGTATGGTACCACAAGTTGAATTTGACATCAGGATAAATTATACTGCAATCTTGATCATTAAACACTGCAGTCAATTAAGTTACACTCCAAGACATATAGTCAATGCTAGCATCAAATGGTGGAATGTATATATATACTATACAAGAGTAATTCTCCAGGAATAGTGTTTCGGTGCTTTTACCTCCTTCACGCTGCAGTAATGCCTTTCTCACATATCTAGTCCAATTCTGCCTCATTCCATTCCTCTAATTTTCTGGGCAAAGCCACTTAAATGGCGTCACGCTCCAATTTTTCACCACCATTTTTCAAAGTCTTATTTTAATTTTTTTTAATTTTTTTTTTTTAAGTTTCTGAGAGAGAAAGAAATAAGTGTTTTCAGAGAGAGAAAATCTGGTTGTAACTTTGCCTCATGCATTCCAACTCAGATTTAATGTGTCCACTAAGGCAAATGATTGTTCAAGTTAGAACAAAAAGCTAAATATTACCATTTTCACCTTTTTTTTTCTTCTTTTTTACTTTTTCTCTCACATTCAAATCAATTACTTTTTGTTTTGTAAAACATTGAAGTAAAAACAAATTGTTAAAGCACCGTGAAGTGATCTCTCTCTCTCTCTCTCTTGTATATATCGGCATAATCAACATTAAAGCACTTCAATTTGCAATCTTGTGTTGCTTGACATCGTGTGAAAGTTACTCATTACATAGCATTACTCTGTTAATTGTATTTTAAACCATATTGAACATCAGTGTATGATTAATTGTATTTTAAACCATATTGAACATCAGTGTATGATGTATAAGACACACTACTGTGCACCCATCTTACCATGTTTTTGGTTGTGTTTAAATTGATCGAATTGGAAAGTTTTCATTGGGGATAAGTTGTAGACATACTTTCTGGTGGCTTAAACTGATAACGAGATTTGTGGCAATGAGAAGCATGATAAACACTTCTAGTGCGTACTTCCATAATTATGTGTTTGAACCTGATGGCATTGATGCAGACAATTAACCAATGAATTAACATCACTTGTATTGTAACACATGTACCTCAACTTTAATATATTTCATTCTTCCTGATTATGTTTTTGCATTGTATTCCTTCTAATAGCAGTTATAATATTCTTGTTAATTATTAAAACCAGGTATCGGAAATGCATTACTACTGTAATCTAGCGAAGAAAAAGTGATTTAATATTATTTTTTAAAACAGGTTTGAAGTAGATTTTAGAGCTTGTAATTTTTCAGTAATGTGGGTTTTGGTTTAAACTTACATAGAGAAATTATGATTGTATCTAATTAAATATGCAAATTCACGATCAAAATACTCCTTCCTTGGAGATCAAGACTGAGATTATTTTCAAGTTGATGCATGATATTGAGGTTAGCTATAGTGGGGCTGGTAGGCATAACAAGAATATTGTCTACAGTCGGTTGAATATTTGCTGGCAGTTTCCTGTTGATGGCTTTGTAAAAATAAACACGGATGGAGCAGCGCGTTGTAATCCGGGATTGACTGCTTGCTGGGGGTTGATAAGGAATTCTCGAGGTAATTGGCCTTGAGGTGGCTTGGAATGCTGGCTACAGAAGGGTCATTCTTGAAAGTGATTCGCATTCGGCAATCACTGGGCTCACCAATTAGGATGTGTTGAGATATATAGTCCCACATTGGTTGGATGAACAACTAATGTTGCCTTTATATCTCAAGAGGGTGCAACATTGGTTGGCAAACTACTTGTTAAACTCAGCGGAGCAGGTTGATCAGATCTTCTTGGAAGAACCTCCTAGTGGAATTTTGCTTTTGTTTTTGGCGGACCTTGCGTCGGGAATAGAGCGTTTAGTTACTTTTCCTTGTTAGTTTATTTTTTGGTTGCTTGTTTGCTGGGGTTTAATCCCTTTGTGTTTATCAAAAAAAATTTTTTTTGGGGAAAATGATTTCTGTGTAGGAGACAAAAAATATCTCCGCCACCGAGAGAAAAAAACCCATAAGGAGAGACAAATCCATTAATATAATGTGTTGAGATATATAGTCCCACATCGATTGGATGAACAACTAATGTGGCCTTTATAAGGCCTTGGGCACTCCCACCCTTTGAGTTAGCTTTTGGGGTGGTGTTATAATGACCCCAAATCGTAAATCTTAATTAGAGGTTTAATTTAAGGATTTAAATGCCATAATTAGATTCAGTGAGTGATTCCGAGTATTTTGACTATAATCATGACTATGTTATGAACAGTGCGTTCTGCCGGAGAATTCGCAGTATTGTGAATTAACCGGTAGAGCTTAAATAAGCAAAATGATTTTAGAGACATAATTTGACAATTCTGACGACAAATATGAGTTCAGAATGAAAAATTGTATAGTCTGGCACTTTCCGTGAAAATCTCGTGAATAGTGTTTCTACCGGGTATTTTATACTGCTGTTAAGCAACCGGTAGAGTCCAGAAACAAATAATTGATGAAACAAGAATAAGAAAGTCCAATATATACCAAGCAAGTCAATATAGGCCCAAGAAAATGATAAGTTTATAAGTTTTAAGTTTCATAAATAAACAAAGTACAGTTAGTGGTTCACAGTGCATTTCGTTAAAAACGGTGAATAAACCATACTATGAATTATGAACATTGTTCCTTAGGAAATAAAAATTAATGTAAATGACTTTAGAAAAATAAAAATATGTTCGTAGTTTTGAGTTAGTTCCGGGTCAGTTTAAGTGAAAATACGCGAAAGAAAAATATCTGTTTAAAGGTCACATGTGTTATAAAGATTTATCATTTAAGTAAATCACTATTCACACAACAAAAACTCCTTTCTCTCTCTTGCAACCCGAGGAGTTCATCATGGAAGGGGGGTTAGGGCTTGATTTTCATTCTTTGATTTCTTCTTGAATATTCCACCAAATCCAAAAGTCTATAACATGAAATTGATTGGAAACCACCCAATGAATCCATTCCACCGATCAATTTGAGCTATCATTGAGTGTGTGAGGAGTTCTTCCTCCCTCCATTTTCGTGACACTATTCATCAAGGAGGAGAAAGTGCATTTTTGAAGGAGTTTTGCTTGGTGAATGCCTTGTAGGCTTTGGGTAGTTGATTAGAGGTAACAAAACTTTAATCCTATGGTTTTATTATTGTGATTTATGTTTTAAAAGTTATGAGCATGTGTGGGTGGGACAAAAAGTAGTATAAAACTTGAAATTGATGATGGTTTGTTTTGTATAGGAAGTTATAGTGTAAAAGATAAACATTAACTTGTGTTAAATGTAGAAAAATCCCCTTGGTATTCCCTAGGTTCGGCCATGATGGGTTGAATAGGGGACATTGGGCAAAATTTTAGATGATGTATTATGAGAGTATGATGTGTTGGAGTGAGTAGAAGTTTGGTGAATTTAGTGAGAAGGCCAAAGTGGGAAAATCCATGTTTAAGTTGATAATTAAGCTATGAAATAATAATTAAAAAGAAAAGAACCCTTTTGCATATTTCCTTGGAGATTTCGATTTTTAGGGGAGTTAAAGAAATGGATTTTGTTACATTTTATTTAATAAAATGTGTAGTTTTTTTTATGCATGAAAGTGATGAGTTAATAAGTTAGATGGCTTGAAAAATGGTGAAAAAGATCTTAATTCCCTAAGGGTGGGAACATGGCCTTTTAAAGAAAATGACATGAACTATGTTGGAAATTCTCAAGTGAACACTTGATTAAATTAAAGAACGCTAACGAGTAAAGGTGGTCTAGACTTGTGTATTGGCATATGATTGACAAAAATATAAAGAAACGAAATGAAGCGAAAAAATGGTTGCCTTATGAAAATATAGGCATGATAGCATTTTATTGATTTGTATTTTGGATTCTTTCTCTAGGTGCGCCTAGGGACTGAAAAAGATTGAAATCTCTTGAAGAAAAAAAAAAGTAACTTGTGTCACAAGTAAGCAGATCGATAAAGCTTCAAGAGGTAAGCTCTATGTTTAAGGAGTCTTTTCCTGCTTGAGTGCTCCACCATGGTTAGTGAACTATGGTGGGACTGTATGACTGTTGTTTTGATGCGTTGTATAGATGCATTCATATAGAGTTATTTGATAACATGATATGACTTGTTCTGATATGATTTCTGTATTGATGTCTGGTACACTGATGTCTTCTTGGGGTTTCCCTGAGATTGACGATGTACACCTCTGATATATTCTGGTTCCGCTTGGGGTCCTCCCTTGGGAACACGTGCGTTGATTTCCGCTTGGGGTCCTCCCTTGGGAATGACGGCGCACGCCTCTGATATGATATGGATATATGTTTTGTTCTGTTCTGATATCTGTTATATGAGCATTGTATACTCTGTATCTGACATTCATGCAGGAGCGAGCCAGGGGTATGGAGAATTCTCTATAAACCTGGAGCTTATTGAGATTTGTAATCTCACCCCTCTTTGGGGACATGATTTCAGGTTCCCAGACTGCCGGTGAGCCCTCAGTAGGCAGAGACGCGGCACGTGACTGAGACGTTCAACTGACCGGATTTTGAGTGGCTGTAGGCTACTACTTTTTTTTGGAGTGTGTTGATGTAGTTAGATTTCAGTTATTTTGAGGATCATTATGTCTGATCTTTCACTCTGTATATGGCCTGTATATGTTCTGTACATGTTCTTCAGTTTGATGCATGTACATTTTTGTATTCAGGCATGTTGATATGATTATGTAGTATTCAGTTATGCTTATGTCTTGGATTGCATGCCGTTAGATTAGTGGCACGGAGCCAAGTTTTGCATGCGCCCATGGATGGGTATCTGATTATAATTGTATGACTGGTACTTCTGGATATAAATATTGTTGAAACTGTCTATCAGGAACTCTTAGGAGTGGGATTGAAAAATCCCCAGTTGTCCGATTTATAGAGGTTACTCTGTCCGATTTTCGTTTACGCTGAATAAAAATGTAAAAAGAAAAAGAAAAAGTTAGCTCGTAATTTAGTAAGATAAGTCTTCCGCTGTTTCTGTTTTTATCATATGTATGTTAATTGAACCGGCTCGAGACGGGGATGTTATAGGTGTATCCCAAGGTTCTTTACATGGTATCAAAGTCTCGTCGTCCCTCACTTTCTCTTGTGGAATTTCATAGCCCAGGTAGGCTGGGCCTGTTGCATTATCCACCCTTCAAACCCAATGGGCTCTCGTGTGAGGGGGCGTGTTGAGATATATAGTCCCGCATTGGTTGGATGAACAACTAATGTGTAGTTTATAAGGCCTTGGACACTCCCACCTTTTGAGCTAGCTTTTGGGGTGATGTATCCCAAAGTTCTTTACATGGTATCAGAGCCTCGCCGTCCCCCACTTTCTCTTGTGGAACTTCTTAGCACAGGTAGGCTGGGCCTGTTGCATTATCCACTCTTCAAGCCCAATGGGCTCTCGTGTGAGGGCGCGTGTTGAGATATATAGTCCCACATTGGTTGGATGAACAACTAATGTGACCTTTATAAGGCTTTGGGCATTCCCACCCTTTAAGCTAGCTTTTGGGGTGGTGTATCCCAAGATTCTTTACATAATGGACCCCACCTTTTTTTTGTCTCAAAAATATTTTCTGACCAAAGAAAGAAATCATTTTCCCATTAAATATTGTTGAGATACACCTAGAGCGTAGGGGGACTTTTTATAGATTCTAATTTACCATGTTTGATATAAGAAATGCATAAAAATTTCTGGGAGAATTGAATTCATAGATTCTTTTTTATGAAGAAAAATACCAACTTCAAATATCATAGAATATGTGGTATTTTGCGAATCCTATATGATGGGAATCTGTTGCAATTTTTTTGGGACAAAATTAACCCCTTCTATTCTTCGTACTTCTTTTTGTTCTGGGTCTTTCAACAACTTTCTGTCTGTGTGTAGGTTGTAACAGCCCCAAATCCTATAGCAGATATTGTCCGCTTTGCCCCGGCCACCCTCGGGCCCGCCGAAACTCACGGTTTTACGCTCTGGGTTACCCCAAAAGGCCTCTGATAAGTCCTTACACTTAACCAGATATTGTCCGCTCTGTACCGGCCACCCTCGGGCCCGCCGAAACTCACGGGTTTGTTTCTTCAGGACACCCTCCTAGTACAGGCCTCGGTCCTTCGGAAGGCCTCTACTAGGTAAGGTATTCACACCCATATATATGGCATGCTTCGTTCCCCTCACCAAACGATGTGGGTCTTTGCGCTTGGGGCAATGACGCAACTAGTGAGGTTCTAACTCGAGCTAGAGTTAACGAAATTCATCCGTTCCAAAACCAAAGTTGAAGTGTGAAACCTGAGGAACAAATCTATGGTAAGAATACTCCGTTTTGATTGAATTTTTGTTGTAGATCTGGATTTATAGTTTTGGATGAATAGTGAATAGTAACTTGGATGAATAATGAATAATAACTTGCTATACATATTGAATTTGTATATGCTCCTTTGGAGGAAATGATAGAGAATTGAATTTGATCAGTGAAAATAAGAAAAAAATTTAAGATGCTGTATTTTTGAATAGTACCGTATATGTGAATAGTATCGTATACGTGCATAGTGACGTATACATGAATAGTACTATAGAGATGAACAGTGCCGTATATATGAATTAATGAATCCTGGATTAGAAGTGTGTGATAAGCTTGAATTTGATGGACTGAAGCATTGGAATCATGAAGTTGGAATGATTTCCTTTATGTGCCTCTTAGCCATTTACAAAGGAAGTATGTGTTATGAGTTACTGTTTTACAAAGAGAGCATACTCTTATGCGTAAAATAATTTATATAGGCGGCTAAGCTTGGGTTTAGGCACTAGACAAAGAGAAATCTTATAGCTCCTTTGTAATGGGCATTCTGCTTTATATTGAGAAAAATAGACTTTTAAGTGCTAAGAGGAGTAATGAGTGTTCTAAGGGCCTTTTGGGACTATCCTAAGACTAAGTGAATATGTGAGAATTTGTTGAACAAAGTTACCCGAAAAGTAAAAGTAAAGTAAGATTTGAAAATTGTTATGGGACCACTGAAAGTTCTGGTTCGCAATGAGAAAGTATTGAGGAACATGGTTATTCTTATGGCTAAGATACAATTGGAAAGTTTAACTTCAGAGGACTCTACTTGAGAGCGAGAGAATGATATTCTCCAGCATTATCTTGAGCTTGACGTCAGGTATTTGTTATGTTATATGTGAGATTTTGGGAACAAAATCCTTAAAAGGTGGGGTGAATATAATAACCTTCACTAGTAGATGTGGATTTAATATGGAAGAATAATTAGAACTAAAAGAAATAAAGTCATATTTGGTGAAAAAAGGAGTTAAAATGTCAGTTAAGTGGTAAAGATGCGGGTAAATAAAGTTACCCACAAAGGTGTAAAGTATCTGTTTGATCAGAAAGAGTTGAATATGAGGCAAAGACGGGGATGTTACATTTATGTTTCCAGTGTTCCAAAAAGCATCATTAGTGATCGGGACCCTAAGTTCACTTCTCGATTTTGAGGAGTATTGTAGCAGGCGTTTGGTACGCAGCTAAGACTGAGTAAGACTTATCATCCTCAAATTGATGGTCAGACCGAGAGGATAATTCAGACTTTAGAGGAGAAGTTGAGGGCTTGTGCCTTAGAGTAGGACAATATCTGCTATAGGGTTTGGGGCTGTTACATAGGTTCTTCAATCCTCTCTTCTTTCCAATTCCAGCCATCATATTGTCTGGATAAAAAAGAGACAAATCCCTCTTTCAAAAAGAGACACGAAGAGTGAGACCCAATTACAAAGCTTGAAACTTGATCCCACAAGAGTAAAAAAATCCTCACGAAGAAACAAAATTGATTTCCCTCCAACATATATAGTTTTCTAGATTAAAAAGAGCAAGGATTTGATATTAATTGAGCGATAAATATTAGTATGTGTTAGAAATATTGATAATCCATACTCAGACATACTCCCACTGAATTTATGTGTTTTGTAGCTCGATTGGCACGAGAATGGCGTGATCCACGCTACGAATAATTGAAGATTGCCCAACCCACTATCTCAATGCGCAATTGGCGTGGGAATTGCGCGATCCGCACTAGGAAGAAGTGAAGATTACCCAACTTATTGTCTATCTGTGCGATTAACGCGGTATTGGTGCTAACCGCGCGGAAGTCACGTGTATCACTTAAATGATATGGAATTTTATTTAAAGGAAAATTCTTTGAGAGATTTGGAAAATATTTGTTGCATTATATAAAAAGGGAAAAAGAAATCCTATTTGGGGATGATCTTTTGGACAACAAAAAGAATTCATAAAGAATTGGAGAGCGACAATTTAGAGTTATGGAAGTTCTTGTCGAGGAGGATGAATCAGATAGAAGGAAGCGTGGATAAATTGATCAACCATTGATTCTTCTTCTTCTTCATCATCTTATTGACATTCTTCTATTTCTTTATTTTATTTAGGTCAGACATGAATATGTCTAGCTAGTTTTCTTTTGTAGTTAGGGTCACAGATCTGATGTGAACCACTTTGATATTTGAATTACTTTTATAATTCTTTTGTTTCAATCAGATTTATTTTACCTTGAATGAAAATTGTACATCCTTATTAGACCTGATCAATCTTATAGGATTTTGAGGGTCAGAGTTCATAATAGACGTATTGAGATTCTAATTCTGAATGAGGTAAGATAATAATTTGTACATGATCTAAACATAAGCTTGCATGAATTGTAAACTTCTTAATTCTTTGAACTTAATGCTTAATTCAAGAAGAATTACTATGACATTAGGATTTTAATTGAGTTAAAGGGTTAAATACACTAAGACATTATGGTTTAACCAATTAATTTAACGAAGATGAATTGTCTGAATTATTGAGTTAATTAATTAATATTAATAAGGTGGAATCAAAGGTAAAATGCACCTAGCTAAAGTTCTTGGGGAAGGATATACTTACCACTAAAAAATTTACCACCTTTACAACTAATTTAATCACCGTTGATTTCAGTCAATCTAACGGTTATGATTTATTGGATTTAATGAGAATTAATAATTAATTAATAAATGTGATCCAATAATTTCGAATAAATCATAACCGTTAGATTGACGGAAATCAACGGTGATTAGGTTGGTTGTAAAGGTGGTAAACTTTTTTGGTGGTAAGTATATCATGCCCCAAAGTTCTTTATTATAAATTCTTAATCGTTCTTCAGTCATAATTGCATGTTCTTGATTTACTTTTCATTTTTTTTTATCTTAATTCAACTATTATTCTCAATAAACAAATAGAATTGTTCAAATTAAAGGGAATAGTTATAATAGTACTTTGCACTTCAATCCTTGTGGGACAATAATCTTTCTCAGTATTCTATTATTTGAAACGATCGGTATACTTGTCAAAATTGCAACAAAATCCTCTTTCATAATTTCATCGCATTGTAAAATTTTGTTTTGCATACACTAGAAAGAGAGTTGTAAAATATATCAAGGATCTATATCGTGGTTGGAGATGAAAAGTCTCGAAGTTTGGGTTGTTTCAGGGTTAATTTTGTAAAATGATTCATACTTCCATTAATATTTTAGGATCAACTAATTGTAATATCACACAAATTGATCCAATATTTTCAAAAATATTCTTGCTTATCACATAATTTTTTAATAACATTAACAAAAATTTACTTTAACGACATATTAACGAAAATCGTGATTTCCGGTAAAAAATAACTTTTCGTACAAAACAGCTCATTAAGAAAATGATTGTGCCTTCCCACTTCACTAGATATATATAGTGGCATCAATCTTTGTTACAAGACAGGGACACAGGGAAATGCTAACTATGTTGAAAAGCATAGCAAACGCGAGCACTGCTCCAACTAATCATTGTCACAGAAACAAGCTTAACCATTCCAAATCTCCGAATTGTTTCATCTTCTTCAGACAATCTTCGAGAACATGTTTGTTATCTTCGGATATGGACCTTTCTTGTCGTAGCAGTGTCGGTGCCTCTGCATCTTTGGCCGAGACTACTCACAATGTAACCGTGGACGAAAATGCCAAAATCTGCAAGTTCTGCGAAATGGGTGATCTCAGAAATGCCATGGAATTTCTCACAAGGTCACAAAGATCTGAGCTTCAGTTGAATACTTATTGTTCTGTCTTGCAGCTCTGTGCTGAGCTTAAATCTTTGGAAAATGGAAAACGGGTTCATTCCATTATCACTTCCAGTGGCATGGTAATTCACGGGGCTTTAGGGGCAAAGCTAGTCTTCATGTATGTGAGTTGTGGTGATTTGGTTGAAGGGAGACGAATATTTGATAAGATTCTCAACGATAAGGTTTTTCTCTGGAATCTTATGATGTCTGAATATGCAAAGATTGGAAATTACAGGGAAAGTGTGTGTCTTTTTAAGAAAATGCAGAAGTTGGGAATTGCTGGGGATTCTTATACATTTACTTGTATCTTGAAATGTTTAGCTGCATTGGGAAAGGTAAGGGAGTGTAAAAGGGTTCATGGGTATATTTTAAAACTGGGTTTTGGTTCTTATAATACTGTTGTTAACTCTCTAATTGCGGCTTATTTTAAATTTGGTGGAGTTGAGAGTGCACATAATCTGTTTGATGAATTGAGTGATCGAGATGTTGTTTCCTGGAATTCTATGATAAATGGGTATGTTATGAATGGTTTTTCCAGAAATGGACTTGAGTTTTTCATTCAGATGCTGGCTTTGGGTGTTGATGTGGATTTGGCTACCTTGGTTCACGTCCTTGTGGCTTGTACAAATATTGGCAACCTTTCATTGGGTAGTGCTCTTCATGCTTATGGAGTGAAAGCTAGTCTTAGTGGGGAAGTCATGTTTAACAATACCTTACTCGACATGTATTCAAAATGTGGTAATTTAAACGGTGCAACTGACGTTTTTGTGAAGATGGGTGGAACTACTATTGTTTCTTGGACCTCAATCATAGCTGCTTATGTACGAGAAGGTTTATATGATGATGCTGTCAGATTATTCGATGAAATGCAAAGCAAAGGTGTTAGCCCAGATATTTATACTGTCACAAGCATTGTTCATGCTTGCGCATGTAGCAACTCCTTGGATAAAGGAAGGGATGTACACAATTACATTAAAAAGAATAACATGGGGTTGAGTTTGCCAGTCTCTAATGCTCTCATGAATATGTATGCAAAATGTGGAAGCATGGAAGAAGCTCATTTAGTTTTCTCTCAAATTCCCGTAAAGGACATTGTCTCATGGAATACAATGATTGGAGGCTATTCAAAAAACGCACTTCCCAATGAAGCTCTAAAACTTTTCTTGGACATGCAAAAACAAAAAAAGCCTGATGACATTACAATGGTTTGTATCCTTCCAGCTTGTGCAGACTTAGAAGCTCTAGAGAAAGGCAGAGAGATGCATGGATACATAGTGAGAAATGGGTACTTTTCAGATTTGCCTGTAGCCTGTGCACTTGTTGATATGTATGTGAATTGTGGGTTACCATTTCTTGCACAGCTACTGTTTGATATGATTCCTAGAAAGGATCGGATCTTATGGAATACAATGATTAGAGGTTATTCAAAAAACTCACTTCCCAATGAAGCTCTGGAACTTTTTTCGGACATGCAAAAACAATTAAAGCCTGATGACATTACAATGGCTTGTGTCCTTCCAGCTTGTGCAAGCTTAGCAGCTCTAGACAAAGGCAGGGAGATGCATGGGTACATATTGAGAAATGGGCATTTTTCACATTTGCATGTAGCCAGTGCACTTGTTGACATGTATGTGAAGTGTGGATTATTAGTTCTTGCACAGCTACTGTTTGATATGATTCCTAAAAAGGATCGGATCTCATGGACTGTTATGATTGCTGGATATGGTATGCATGGGTTTGGCAATGAGGCAATTTCCTCTTTTAACAAAATGAGGATTGCAGGTATTGAGCCTGACGAGTCCTCCTTCACTTGTATACTTTCTTCTTGCAGTCACTCTGGATTAATGAATGAGGGATGGAAATTCTTTAATTCCATGACAAGTGAATGCGGCATCGAGCCCAAGTTAGAACACTATGCCTGCATGGTGGATCTCCTTGCTCGCTCTGGAAATCTATCAAAGGCGTACAGGTTCATTGAGACTATGCCAACTAAACCAGATGCTACAATTTGGGGCACCTTGCTTTCTGGATGCAGGATCCATCATAATGTGGAGCTAGCAGAAAAAGTGGCAGAGCATGTTTTTGAACTAGAGCCAGAGAATACATGGTATTATGTTCTTATGGCGAATGTCTATGCAGAGGCAGAAAAGTGGGAAGAAGTGAAAAAGTTACAAAGAAGGATAGGTAAACGGGGATTAAAAAAGAATCCTGGCTGTAGTTGGATAGAGGTTCGAGGAAAATTTAATATCTTTGTTGCAGGAGATACTTCACACCCTCAAGCCAGAAGGATAGACTTGTTGCTGAAAAGATTGAGAATGAAAATGATGAATGAAGGTTACACTACTAAGATGAGGTATGCGTTGATTAATGCAGATGTTATGGAGAAGGGAGTGCTTCTGTGTGGGCACAGTGAGCAGTTAGCCATGGCTTTTGGTATATTAAATTTGCCACCTGGGAGGACTATTAGGGTCACCAAGAATGTAAGAGTATGTTGGGACTGTCATGAGATGGGGAAGTTCATGTCCAAGACAACCAGGATGGAAATTGTCTTGAGAGATTCAAACCGGTTTCACCATTTCAAGGACGGTCTATGTTCTTGTAGAGGTTTCTGGTAAATAAACCATTCCCCGTTAAACTCTAGCGAGTGTCGGGTTTCTGGTAAATCTTTGGAAAAATTCATAGAGGAGTAGTTCTCCAATGGCAATTTATCCTCCTCTTCATGAGAATTGATAACTAAATATTTTCCAGTCACAGAAGTTCTCTCACTGATGTAAGATGCGTTATAGATTAGGATATAAGATCAAGGCCAAAGTATATGGAGAAAGGTTAGTCACATGTGTAGAATTACTAGGGTGGTAATTTTTAACACAATCCATTGATACGACATGAGAAATTAATGTTCAGGCTGATCCATTCTGAAATCCAAATCTGTGTCATGTTCAAGTTGGCAAAAATTTCCATGAAAAAGTTATTGTCGTGTTGCATATTAATCGGTAAACACAAAATTGATCTGTGATAATCTTCTTAGAGGTTATTTGTATCGTGTAAGGTCGTGTCAACACGACATTATTTAATAAATAGATTATTCGTGTCTTATCGTGGCATATCAATCCGCATAATAAGCAACACATTTTGAGATTAGCAAATTATTTATATTGTGTCGTGTTAACCTACAAAATAAGCACGTCGTGTTTGTTTTGATAGTTTTTATTAGTTTTTAAATTTGTGTCATATTCATGTTAAGTATATTTATATTTATGTTAAATTCGTGTCGTGTCGTATTATGTTAATCCGAATTACCACCCTAAGAATCATTACAATTCCCTTCATTTTTTGGATTCTGCATACATTTCCCATTTAGGCTTCACTGCAATAATTTCCTTGCAGCACTTCGTATGCTGCTGGGAAATGCACGTCTCGTGCAGAAAGTTATAGGAATCTGCCTTCATTTATGAGCCTTGCACATGCAACGTCCAGTGAATCTTAATTAAGGAAAGCTGCATCAACAAATTCAGAAACGTGAACAAAGGTAGTCACTAAGAACTTAAGGTTCCTGAGGCAGCAAGGACCAATTTACATATCAACTGCGGTCTCTTGCTTTGCTAGTACAATGGGCAGGGAATTATCCTGCTGTGTAGATTTCCTGTTATCAGTATAGCCTTTAATATTCCTTGCAAAAGGATGATACCTGGCCACCTAGTCGCTTGCTAGCACTGTACTATGCTTGCTAGTATAATTGATCATTTTTCGTGTGATGCAAATATAATTTACAAAAATAAAATAAAAAATACGCCTATTTTAATTTAAGATTAAATTATGCATAACTAATAACATGCGAGTGGAGCTTAAGAAAATTGACTTAACAAATATAATGAAATTTGCATAACTCAGAAGTTCTTGAATCATGTTTGGATCCTCTTTTTTTTTTAAGCTAGAAACTACTTATAAGTTAAAGCTAAAAAAAAAAAAACTTTAGAAAAAACTAAAAGTTGGTTGGTAATTATATAAAATTTTTTGTTTAAAAATTATTTAAAAACACATATTTCAACAAAACTATATCTCTCTATAGCTCTTCATCTTAAAAAGAAAAGTAAATAAGAGCTTTAAAAAAAGCTCCTACTAAGAGCTTTTACCTTTTACCTTTTTTTCATTATTAAAAAAAAAATTCATTATAAGAGTTTTTCTCAAAATCTATTTGGCCTAACTTATGCTAAGTAGCTTCAAACTAAAAAAAAAAAAAGAATCCAAACGGGCACTTGGTTTGATTCCATGATCACTATCTCATATAGAGGTAGGATCCTTTAACACCGGTGTCAAATATATATTTGACATCTCATTTGAGAGCCGTTAGATCAAAAAAGATTAACGGTGTCACATGCTTGCAAATCAGAGTCGTTGATTTTTTTTATCTAACGACTCTCATATAAGGTATCAAATTTTAAATTTCACACTAAAATTTAACACCGTATCAAAAGGATCCTACTATGATTGCACAGAGCCAGACATCATCATACATTATTATCAAGCCACATTCCTGATTACTAGACACAAGTTGACTGAAAATAGTGCTGGTGAAAGAAATTAACTACCGTGGAATATTATACTGAGCTGCCTTAAATAAAAATAAAAAAAAGTTCCAAAGAATTTTTTTTTTCAAAAAAAATAAAAGTAAAGGAAATGATTGAAAACAATGCGGTGCAATAAATAAAATTTAATTAAGCCTCATCGGGTCCACAGAGCGGCGGAATGTGCGAGAAAATAAACAGCTTGTAACACAAGTTAATTGGATCTTTCTGGATACCACATGACCACCTTCACCTTTATTTTACTCATAACAAACAGCTAAAAAAAAGTGCCAAAACGTAGCATTCCATATATACATAACTCATTGCAGTGCACAAGCAATTTTGATTAAAACAGAAAAAAAACAAAAAATTGAACATCTATTTAATAATCATATATTCCTATTCATGTATTATCCCCCAAAAAAAGAAAAAGAAAAAATTATGCCCCATCACCTCTCATTTCTTGCACTTACTCTGAAACCATTATATAATAAATGAATTAAACAAAGCACCAACCAACTCAAATTCTTAATTTACCTAAACTAAATTCTAAAAAGCAGAAATCAAAATTTTCATCAGCGACAGCACTTTGAGCATAGGATTAGGAAAACAATGAGAAAGACAATGGAAGAAAGAGCTATAGCCACACCTAGAACCACCTTATTTGGCCCATGATGATGCTCTTTCTTGTGGCTGCTGCTACCATCATCACCACTGTCATTATAATCTGAATTACTGCTATCATCTGCAGAAGAATCCTTTGCAGGCGGAGGAGACACTGGCATTCCATATTTATCACAAGGAGAAATCTCAAGCTTCAACTTTGAAGACAGAACCGAATGGTTATAGCACAAGTTGCTGTTCCCACTCACCTTCAACATTGCAAATCTCTTGATGAAACTCAAGTTGAAAGGCACAACCCCACGAAGGTTGTTATTAGCAAGATTCAAGTACCTAAGGTTCCTCATTTCTGAAATGAACTTTGGAATGGTCCCATTGAGCTGATTTGAACTCAGATCCATGTGAACCAAACCTGGTATGGCAGATATTGAATCTGGAATAGACCCCGAAAACGAATTTGAAGCCAAGGAGAGATTTTTCAGGGAAATCAAGTCCCCAATGGAAGAGGGTATTTCACCTTTGAGTCCATTAGAAGAAAGATTCAAAATTTCAAGGCCATCAAGCATGGTAATGGAAGGGGGTATGCTTCCTTTGAGCTGGTTACCAGAAAAATCTATGTGGGTGAGGTTGGAATGGATGTGATTTGGAAGAGAACCTGTGAGGTTGGCATGTGAAATGGTCAAAGTTTTGAGCTTGTTCATGTGAGCAAGCACAACAAAAAGACCAGAAGCTTTAACTTGAACATTAGAGACAGTGAGATCAGTGAGGTTTGCAAGGCGAGAGAGCCAGAGTCCAGAGATCTTGCGGAAGCTTTTGATGCAAGTGAAGGAGCGGAGAGAGGATGTGAGTTCATGAGGGAAGCGAATTGGAGCAATGGGGCAGTTCAGAAGCTGGAGGGTATGGATGGTGGAGAGAGATTTGAGGGCAGAGAAGGAGAGAGAAACGTAGCTTGAACAGTTGGAGAGTGTCAGAGAGATGAGGTGGCGAAAGGGCTTTGAGGAGTCACAGAGTGTGGCATTGTGGGAACATGGGTCCTTGGTGGTTGGGATGTGGAGGGACTGTAGGGCTTTGAGCTGATTTGGGTCAAGAGTGGAAGGTGAAGAAGATGGAGATGATGGTGAAGATGTGGGTGAAGGGGTGGGAGGAAGAGAAGATGGAGATGTTGGTGAAGATGTGGGTGAAGGGGTGGGAGGAAGAGGTGGAGAAACCGAGATCGTAATGGTTGGGAAAAGGAAGAGAAGAATGAGAAGTGATGGAGGTGGTGGTGATGGCTTCATAGCTTAATGGTCAGAAAAACACATGTGCAGAAGCAAAACAAATAGAAACAGATTGATAAAGAAAGCAACAACAACAAAAGTGAGAGAAAGAGAGAGAGGGGTGAAGTATGGCAGCAAAGGTAGGACGAGTGTCTGAGATAATAGAGTGAGTTTAAGGATTGGTGTGGAAAATGTAAAATATAAGAGATTGAGATAATTTAGTATTTTATGTGATAATTTACAGAGAGAGGAGGAGAGAAAGTCTGTCACAGAGTGCCTTGTCTGTTCTCTTTTTAGATAATTTAGTATTTTATGTGATAGCACATATCTGTCAAGTTCATTGAAATAATGTTGTCTGTGTCCTTTAGTTGCCTATATAACTTATGTTTGTACTTTGTATAGTTTTTTTATGGGATTTGATTTTCTCACATGAGAATTCTCAATCAGTGGTGGGTCACATATTTATTAAAAAAAGAAAAAGTAAAGAAAAGCTTTGTATGCAAATCGAATGGTCATTAATATGAGAGTTGAATTCTCATGCAACATGAGCTATTATAATATGGGGAAGTGTTTATTCTTTTAAATGACACAATTTATATCATTTCATTCTCATAAAGAACTGTGACCCACATTTTTATTTTTTTTGTCAATTCTCTCTCCTCCTTTATCTATCTCTTTCTCTCTCTTAAAATGACACAAATTTACATCCTTTAAAATGACACACATTTTACCCATCTACTATCCATTATATTTGTGAGGAAGCTTTTTTCTTTTATTAATAGGAAATAATTTTGTTGTTGTAGGAAAAGAGTTATCTCATGTAGTAGAAATAAAATTATAAATGAGACTCATATATAAGAGGTGAGAGAAGAAAATAAAAATGAGATTCACCTCCTTTTATATGGGAAATTCGTTTCTCTTATGTAACATAAGAGACATATAACCCTTAATTGATTCATGTGTTTGGTAATATATAAATAATTTTTATAATGAATGTTATATTTACAAATTTTTTATTTACAAAATCTTATAAATTATACTATATCTGACCGGTCATACTTCAATTAAAAGTATATATCCGATCAGACTTAGTGTAATTTGTAAAAAAAAAAAATTTAAACAGATCTACCCTATTTTTATATCATTTTTTTATAACTTTTATTATTTTTAGATTGAAATTAAATTCATGCTAATAAAAGAATATTAATTAAGAACAGTTGATTATTTAATGATATATATATATATATATATATATATATATATATATATATATATATATATATATATAAGTAACAAAATAACTAAATCGATGATAATCTCTATATATTTAAAGTTAATATGATTCTAACAAGTAGCAGAGGTCTTTCTTCTCTTTCTTTGGTACAATAGAAAGAATAGTGTTTTCTTAAAAACTAATCCGTTAGAGTGTTAAAATATGTAGAAGAAAAAAGGAACAACAATACTTGAAGAATTTGTTTTAAAATACTGATGTTAACTTTAACAGCTGGATTAGAAGAGTGGGAGTGGGATCCAGCTCTTGCTTGGGGTTCCCATCTTACTTGCTTACTTATTTTGGCTGGACCTTTTATTAATTTCTGGAGATTGATAACTATACTTCATTATGGTGTCAACAATAATGGTTTTCACTTTTCATTCATACAACAAAAAGAAGAATAAAAATAGGAAAAAAAAAGGAAGCAGTGGGCCATTCCATTAGTATATTTCTTCTCTCTACCTTGTTTTTTATTTTTTTGTGAAGATTATTTTGGCATTTTGGTTTCCTCATTCTTACGTTTCATTTATTATTCTTGTGTCCTTTATTTCTTGTGTCAACACTGCATTACATCCTTTAATTGTCGTTTTTCTGTGTCTTTAATTTGTCTACAAACGTCTATGGAATACATCAGCCATTATATGGTTAGTTAGTAGCGGCAAAACCGGTAATATGTCCCATCCCCCATTAAAAAATGAGCCAAATTTTTTAACCCACTCTGATCAACATAAATATAAAAGGGAAAAAGATTTTTTTACATTGCATGAAAAATTTCTTTTTTCTATTTTCTTCACTTCGATGTTCATATTAGTTATCTTATTTTAATTTTTTTAAAGATAGATCTCTTTCATTTATCTCTCAGTAAAAAACTTTTTAAGTTGTCGTGCAACATGAGAAGTTGTAAATCTAATGTAAAATATATCAAATGAAGATAAAATAAAACTCATAGGAGCTATGAATTATACTCCTTTATTTTTTTTATGGTAGGAGAAATAATTTTATGATCCCAAATCATTGAGTAATTTTACGTTTCCTCTCACACTAATTTCCCATTTGCCCCCTTATAATACTAAGGTACCACATGGTCGAAGAGTCTCGTTGCAAAGGGCCAAAGCCCCACGAAGAACAAAAGACTATACAATTTTAAGGGTAAAATGTAATTTTAAAGGAGGTAAAGTTATGTCATTTTAAGAGAGAAAAAGAGATATATAAAGACGGAGAGAGAGTTGAAATAAAGGTGTAGGTATCACTTCTTTGTGAAAGTGAAACTGAAAGATATAAATTGTGTCATTTAAAATGATAAACACTTTTCCCAAATTCTAAATCCACAAAGTCTAACAATACACCCCGCATGAAAATGTAGACAAACCAGAATGAACACTTTCAAGCTACCAATGATATTTATTTCAAAACATTTAAAATTTGTTAGTGATAGTTAAAAATGTTATTGCTATAATAATGTGACATCAGTTTATCGATGTTTAGCATCCATAACCAACTAAAATTAAATTATGTGATCATTTTTCATCATTTGTGATTATATGAAATGACCTAATAAGTTTGACCGGAACAAGAAATAGATTGAGGCCAATGATTCATGATATATTATTTGGTGAGGATTTACACCAAATGATTTTGATTAACCATAAAATAGTTTGTACAAACGATAAAGCACTGACACTTCAACATTCCTGACGTGTCGTGTCTGACACTATTCATTACAAAGACTAAAAAAAGGTTTAAAAGTTACGTTACGTTACATTTTGAGTTCCAACTATTAGATTCGTTAAATTACGATTACGATTTTATTAAATTTGATATAAATATTTGGGATATCTTACGTTTCTTTGCAAAATTGATGGGTATTATAAATTTAACTTTGTTTTTTTTGTTGAATTATTGAATACTAAATATAACATACACTACATAAATTAAAAATATCATATGATATCAAAATGTGTCCTAACGTGTCGAAATTTTAATTTTAATTTTTTTTTTTGGATACAAGATGAAAAGAAAGAACAAAGACAGGAAGAAACAAAATAAACTAGCATAAAGCCTAGGCCAATTTAATATCTTTCAGTATTAACGTGTTGAAGGGTCATATTATATCGTATTCGTGTCTTATGGGTGCAACATAGCGTACAAAACATGATTGATGTTAGATGCCTAGATCAGTTAGATGGACGAAGTATAAATGGGATAAATAAAGATACGAATAAGGATATTCACTCTGAATAAATGGAATAAAATTTAATATATGAAAAGTTTTAATTCAGTTCAAGATCCATTTTTGGGTAGCTCTTCCAAAAATTAAATATTATTTAATAAAGCATATTAAATATTATTTTGTCCTTGATATGTATTGTAAGGGCCACACGTTAATAAAAAATTTATTTATTTGAAACGTAAAGTCTTTTTGCTAGGCCTTCACTTCCAATTTAGATGGAATAATACATTTGTCTCATATTCTTGAATCTTTTCTCAATGCACAACCATACACAGCTGGTAGGAGAGATTTTTATGTACTTTGAATATAAGTTTTTATGCACGGTACGTAAGAGTCTTATTGTATTCAATTTAATAAAGAGTTTATCATCTATCATTTAATATGATCACAAAAAATTTCCTACACACATAACATTTTGTGGGACCCGCAGCAAAAAAATAAAATAAAATTCTGGCACGCAAAACGAATCTCTATAACATAACACACTTACTTTTCTTATAACATAATTATTATAAAACCCTTAAATAAAAGCATAACATTCTGCTTGCGTAACTTTATTTGTCGTTTAATTAAAATTTTAATTATTACAAGAAAGAAAAATTTAAATTAATCCCCAACCAATAAAAATATTGCTCTTAAACGACAATTGAATTTCTCGTTTTTGCTGTGACTGTTTTGTAATCAGCGTTACACTTTTGAAAACTTTCTAGTTATTAAATAGTCTTTATCTTCCTCAGCCTGTAAGTCCCTAGTATTATGATATTATCTATTATGACTTGTTAGATAATATATGCTGGAAAAATGATATGTTAACTCACAGGTTCACTGGCCAATGTGGTCGTGGTGATGGAAATAGTAACAAAAATTGGACAACTAAGTGCATTTTAATTTCATAATGGACAGAAAAAATCACTGTTTTTCACATTGATGTATTTAGGGAAATACTTTTCTTACGTTGTAAGAAAGTAGTTATCTCATGTTATAGAAATAAAATTGAAAGTGGAACTCACAAGAAGAGGATAGAGAAAAAAGAGTGATGGGACCCACCTCTTGTGTGTGTAGAAAAATTATTTATCCCATGTAAAATGAGATAAATATAACCCATGTAATCATGCCAATGCTTTATACCTTTAGTAAACAGGAAATTTTTCCAAAGCTTACAGATTTTTTCCAATCTTAGCACAAATGGGTACACAGTTCAACAAAGAACTAATCTTATGGCTTGCACAAGCTGCTTATCAAATCATTATCCCATATATCTATCATTTCACATATTTTCAAAAAGGCTTGGTAAGCATGCTTGTAGTGACTTAACAATCTATAGAAACGCAGGTCGCAGAGAGGCTTGAACTGTCTACTTTGCTCACAAATGGGTCTATCTTGACCCAAATAAGAGAGAAGATAGAGGCCAGCAACACTGACCACAGAACAACAATGGTTGGGGTGCGGTTTTGGCGTCCCATGAGACCCTTGAGGAATGGATAGAGATGAAAAATCACCCAGAAGGCAAAGAACACCTTACCAAAGAGTGGTCCCCAAGACTCATATCCTCCATTAAGTGCATCGGAGAATCCAGCAACAACACCAACAATGTTAACTATGATAAGTGTTGTTGGAGGAATCAAGAGAGTGGTCCACTTGATAATGTAAAGTTCACCAAACTCGCTGTCCTCAGCAGCCTTGGCAGTGACAGTGAAGTTGGTATCAACACCAGCCAACATCTTAAGAAATCCTTGGAAGACAGCAAATAGATGGGCTGAAACACCTCCAATCACCCAGAACTGCTCATTACGCCACAAATCTTCAATGCTAACACCACTCCAACGCAGCTCAAGCACACTTGTCACTATGATGGAGAGGAAAAGTCCAAGAAAGAGAACACTTGCAAGGTTGGAAAGCTGTATCAAATTGTAAAGAACAACATGATGTAAGGCACTAGTATAAACTGTTATATACTGATCTGTTGCTCTAAATAGTTTTCTTTGGTTGAATGGTTACAAATCATTTATGTTTCATAGGAAAATTATGTAAGTGGTTAAATTGACACATGAAGAAATTACCGTTGGAATGATAAATTTTCCTGTGAGAAGGCAAATTGCTGGCAAAGTACAATAAGCAACAAGAGGAAGGGATGTAAATGGGTAGACAATGGTGTTTATATAAGCCATTCTCTGCAACCATTTGAGACGGCCTCCAGCAAATCCATACCAGAGGGGGCAGTGTCTACTTAGGAAAATTTCAACTGATCCAAGTGCCCATCGAAGGACTTGGTGCAACCTATCGGACAGGTTGATAGGTGCTGACCCTTTGAATGCAGGCCTCAAGGGCATGCAGTAAATTGATCTCCATCCTCGGCACTGCATCTTGAAACCGGTTAAGATATCCTCAGTGACTGAACCATAAATCCAACCAATCTGGAAAAAACAAGAAGATATTTTACTTAATCAATAAAGAAACAATAGATTAACTAACTAAGAAAGTGAAAAATGATGCGTCTAGGTTGAATGGAATTTTAATTGGTAGAGGTATGGTAATTGGTAACGAAAATATCACTGGAAAAGAGAAAAGGAAACTAACAATATGAAGATGCACTTTATACAAGAACATTAACATTTAAGTCAAACCTCTTTTCCCCAATCAGTCTTCTCTTCATATCCACAGCTAATTACATGAATGGCCTCCTTGATCAGCATCGCGGGATCTGCAGATTCAGGCGCCCCTCCGTTCTCCAGTAGTGTAGATTCAATGAAAACAGTAGACAAGCCAAAAGTTTTTTCAAAGCTCATTTGTGAAATCAACATTGACCTCTCATGCTCATCGTAATCTACAAGAAGAAAAGAAACCAGAAGAATATTACACTTAGAAGATTCTGCTGTATGATTCTCTAAAACTGATTGACAACATTAAATGGGCTTACTGTCAATCTCCCTTAGATTATAAATGGCTGCATCAAGTTCTTCCCTCTTTGCATCTCTATAAACCTGCGAGGCATCTTTGGTGGACTTCTTTGAGGGGCAGCAACAGCATGATGAAGATCTTGGTAAATTGGGCATAGAAGGTGGGCTATAGCCATAAAGTGCTTGTCGATTGAAAACACATCCAGTCCCCACATATACAGGTCCTTGAATGCCATCAAGTCCTTTCATGTTAACCTGAAATGAATATTAAAGACCATTAAATAGGGATGAGGATTGGAAACTACTGTAAGAGTTATGACCATGATTTTAATTTCAAGGTTGTTAAAAAGTTGCTGCATTGCATGCATGCAATATATATATTTGGTGAATATACATAAATCACTTTATTAATATTGTTAATGTTAACAATGAGACATCTTGACATAGAAAAAGATGAGATGCAAAGAAATTGGACTCTTATGACAAAACAGAGAAAAGCAAAGCCTTTATCGGCTGGTGACTAGGAAGAGCATTTCTGCAAATACTTGTTTGATAAGTTAAATTTTCTACCGCATAAGGAGATGACCATTTTCTGTTGAGTATATAAGGAGATGACAATATGAAGGGCCGGCTTGGCTCAGCGGTAAGCTTGTTTGCCGTGGTGTGTCAGGTCGTGGGTTCGAATCAGTCTCTCTGCAAAAAGCAGGGGAAAGACTGCCTAGAGTATTCCCTTCCCCAGACACTCACGAAGTGGGTATTTGAACTGGGTCGGCCCTTATATAAGTGGTAAAACTCTTTGCTTTAGTATAAACTTACATCAAAGAAAACTGTGTTACGATTGGCATATCGATCACTACGATCAATACCATCAAATCTTTGGGGGAACTGCACATAACACACATCTCTACCAACTTGTGGATCCATGAGAAAACACATTGCTTCTCGAACAGCCTTGCTGTTGTTAACATAATGATCACAGTCAAGATTGAGAATGAAAGGGGCATTTGTGAGAACTGCTGACACCCTCACCTGCAAAAATCCATACAAATATCAAGCATTATATCTTAATGACCTTATTTGAAATATTATTGAGGTGTCTACACGTACCAGTGCATTTTCGGCACCAGCTTTCTTGTGATGTTGGTAACCTGGTCTTTTCTCTCTGGAAACATAAACCAGCCTTGGAAGTTCATTTCCCTCTATGTCACGGGCACCGGTGTGTCCGAGGAAAACCTGGAAATGATGAACAGAAATTTTGCTTGAAAATACAGATTTTGCTAAATGTGGGGCAGCATATGAAATGTATATAAAAGTATAACTTGCACTAGTACCAATGATTGATTAATAGAACTAGTCAATCTTATGAACATAAAAGTTTTTGAGTTTAAAAAAAAAAACATTTTTTCCACACAGAACCACTCAAAGTACTTTATACAGTATTCTTTATGCCTATCATTATCAACATTGAGAGTTGACTACATACTGAAGTAATGGATATACCTGAATCATGCCCGGGTGATCACGTGAGTTATTTCCTGGCCAAGGTGTTCCATCTTGCATACTCCATCCTTCTTCAGGTGCTTTCTGAGCCTTAGACACCAAGGCATTAACTCGTACTTTATACTCTTCATAGTCTCTCTGTGACAGAATTGAAAGGTTATCATGAAAAGGTTGCTCTAAGATACTCAATTTGGAAAAATAAAGTGGCGAATATAGTAGATCAGATATATTTAAATATCAAAGGTGTTATTGAAATCCAAGGATGGATAAGATAAAAAATAAAGATATTCGATGACAGATAGGAATAGCATGGGTGATTGAAAAGATAGAGAATATAGATTGAGGTGGTTTGAACACATAATGCGAAGACCCTAGATGCTCTCGTAAGAACAGAAATTTATTACCAAGAGTTTGACACAAAGAGAAGAAGAGGAGGAGGTCTGAAGCTTACTTGGAGGAAGGTAGTAAAACAAAACTTAATGGAATGAGATATAGATTGGCGAAAGATGTGTCTTAAAATGGATTGGAGGAAAGCTATTAACAGTGTAGAGGGTTAGACCCGTTTTTTCTCCTACGCGTTTTTCTTCCTTTATTTTAGATAGTCCATTTTTAGTCTTGTTCCCCTATATTTCCCTCTATTTCTTTATTTACTTCTCCTTTTTTCTCTTCTTTTCTTTTATTTTTCTTCTCTTGTTTATTTATTTATTGTAATTTCTTTTTTCTCTTATGTATTTTTCTCTCATTCATATTATTTTCTTTTCTTTTCTCTTTAATTGTTTATTTATTTTTTAATTTCTAGTGTCATTTATATATATATATTTTTTTAAAAATTATCCTTTCTTATTTTTTTCCTCAATCTTTTCATATTTTTCATTTGGGTTCATCTGAATCCAACTATTTTGGGATAAATGTGCTCTTGATAGTGGAATTTATTTTTGTAGAGGAAGCTTTAGATGCTTACCTTCATTGCTCTACGTTCCTTCACAAAAGAAGGTTGCACTTTGTCCTTCAGGTAGTCAATCTTCTGAGAGAAGTAAAACTCAGGTGCTCTTGGTTCAATTGAAAACTTTTTGCAAAATGGCACCCACTTCCTTGCAAAGTCTGCTGTCTCCACAAGAGATTCAAATGTGAGCATTGCAGCTCCATCATCTGACACATAACAGGATACTTTATCCACTGGGTAGTCAACCGCAAGGATAGAAAGCACTGTATTCGCTGTGATCAATGGTGGTTCTTTCAAAGGATCAACTGTACTAACAAAGAAATCAACAGCAGCAAGCCCAGAGGGTTCACCCTCTCTTTCAAACCTGGCATGGCATTATAGAAATGAGCATCAGCATCCAAAGTACAGGCTCAGTATCAACTCTCACATTTAATTTAAATATTACTTCACTATATGGACTTAATTTCGATTCACATTAAAGCATCCACTATGTTTTAATCATATATTGCAATATCACTAAAGTGTTTGACTTGTTAGGTAACTGTTACACTAGTCAAAATCCTTCAATGGTATGAAAAAACATGATTGTATCATACTGTTAAACTTTTTTACCTTTACAGTAGATCAAAGCATTATTTCATATTTATAGATTACCTTTGACAAGTCCCAACAGGGAAAGAAACAGAAACTAAACCATACCTGTTCTACAATATGATTTTTGAGTTCAAATCATCCTTAAAGCACAAGGCACAAGGCATCTAAATATTTTACAACTTTGTGCGTTTACCTTGCGGACAGGTTCTCAATAAAAGTTTGCCTACTGACGGGACACCATTTGGGGAACTGATCTAACACCCAGGAAAATGCAAACCAGATCTCACAGATGATAGAAGTCAACCACAGACCAAAAGCACTATCAACTGGATTTGTAACTCGATAATGGAAGAAAAAACCCAAGATTATCAGTCGTATGATTATCACAGTTCTGTATGGTGCAAGTTTGGTTTTTGATATTGGAACAATTACTGAAAGTGGCTCAGCAGCAGCAGCAGCCTCTGTGGGACTGCAAAACATATCACCATGTGAATTATTGAATAAATGTATGTTAAAAAATTTCATCACATATTTAAGATCAATGAGCATTACCAACAGAGGTCATAAATGCATGAAATATATTCAGAATCAAATCGATTGTCTTGCTGGTACAACCAGATGATTTATACCAAATCGATGAACAATCAACAATTAATAAAAGTAAATCATATAATTTTGATTAAATAACTAGTAAAAATACATTTTCAGTGCAGATAAAGACCAAAGTTAAGGTTAAAGTGATCTAGGGCCATCAGCTTCTGATAGTTGAAATAGTAAAAATTTGTCTTTGATTGATTCTTCATCCCACGTGGGAGGATGAAATGTTTATATTCAGATTTCAGCTTATAACTACCAGACAGTATCACCTTGGAAAATGTAAGAATTGTCACAGGATTTGTAAATTAATCAATCTTTTGTTTTTGTGTCAGATACCATGCATCAAATCAAATAGCTCTACCTCAACCTCACCTCAATCTACCCCCTGAGCTATCCACAAGGGGCATATTCATTCTATAGCTTCTCTTAATGCTAACCCAAGGTTTGAAAATTATTGGTAACTTGAAAAACTGCTATTTTAACATACATTTTATTGTCCACTTTTGGAAATTTATTTAATTTCTAATTGAACTCACTGTATTTCTTCCATCTGCTGCTCGGGTGGAATTGAGGCCTCATTTTCAGCCTCAGGTGCAGCCTTTTTCTTCTTGTTCTTTTTATCCTTCCCCTTCCAGCTTTCCACTCGATTTTTCCAGATTGGATTCCCAGATTCATCATTTAATTCTACAAGAAAAACCATATTGTGATGATCAATGATTACTTCTAAGGAAATTGTCGTAGAAAATGTGTGATCCGAGTTCTTCCTCAAATATTTACCACTATCAACTGTGGACACTGTACTGACATGTCTAGCATGGAGTCCAACATCCTACAAAATTCAACGTATGGTTGTAAGTGCAAAGTATTCCAAAATAATACAGATAATAACTTCAGATTTCCTGTTTTCACTCAAAATTATTGTTGTTCCTATGTAGTACTTGTACATCTAATAATTGCTAGTAATTCATTACCTGAGAGTTACCGAGCTGGGAAGCCAGTGTGGATTGATTTTCGTGAACCTTTATATCATCATCATCTTCATCCTTTGTTCTCTCTATGAAATATATAAAAGGAAACACGCATTAGGATATTTCACCAAAAAAGACATGTATTGAACGAGTAAAGCAGCCACTTTTTGAAATATTTTTACTGAAGTGAATGAAAAAAGAATAAAGGAAAAAAACAGTTCTTTAAAAGGATGAACAGATAAACTAAACATTGTTAAGATTTTCTTTGCCTCCCTCTAACAAATTAAACTAGTAGTCTATTACTTTGCTGAATGACTCTTTAAATGCAAGAGTGTAATTAGCCTCCTAAGATCATCAGTCTCAAATAACCATAGCATGGAGATTGAAATGAGGAGTATAAAACGAGTTACAAATCTACATATTAGCCAAAAATTATAAATTTTTACGTGGAAATATAATGTACACAATAAAGGGTTACCTTCATAGGGAGAGCCACATCTCAAGCAGACCCTATGGTCCTCATTGATTTCATGCTCAAAACAAGCCTTGCAAATTGGGAAATTGCAGTGGTGACAAGCCACAAACACCTCCCCATTATCATTAAGGCCCACTTGTTCCCCACATGTGTTGCAGAGGGGAACACCAGAGTGCATCATATTTGGTTTTGCACCACCTTCTATCCAAGGGCCAAAATGTCAGTATATCTTTCTGACCCTTTGCTTCTCAATGTATGTTCATATGGGTTTTATATGAAAGAGCATAAACCCATTGGGAGGATGGAGAAAGCAATTTTGTAATAGTATTAAGGGTGAAAAGGGTGTGCAGGGTGGTGGTGGTGGTGGTGGGTTGTTTTTTGAAGGTTGGGGGGTTGGTGTCATAATTTTAGTGGCACACAAAGTCATCAGCAGAGACAGAGAGAGATGATCAGCAACGTCTATTGTTTTTGGTGAAGGGAACAATACTTCAATTTATTGCGGGAAGTGTAAGAAAGGCTTCAGTTGACAGTTGCGCAGGGTACATCTTTAACCAGCAACTCCTTGCAGAAAATAGCTCAATTTTAAAAATTAAAGCAAAAAAATGTTGGAATTGAAATTAGCTTAAACTATGATCCTTTGACAAATAGTCCTAACTCCTAAGTGACTTCAAATTTAGCGGTTAACCTACTTAAACTTTTAATTTTAACAGTTAACTGCTATGTCACTTATTTTTCATGTATTGAAAAATTAAGCGAATTAATTATTAAAATTGAAACCAAAAGAGCCGTTTGTCCTACATCGAAAATTTACCAAGTTAATTACAAAAGCAAAAATCACGAGCTATTTGTTAAATGAGTAAAGCTGAAAGAAAAACTAGATGATATTAATAAGGCTTTAATGTTCTACAGTAAACATAGATAAGTTATCTATATTCACTCCTAAAATGACGTCGTTTTGGGTTGAAAAATAAAAAAATTAGAATGAAAAAGACTATTATAACTCTGAAATAAATTATATTTACAAAAAAAACCTTAAATTCCACCCCCATTTTGAACTCAATATAGATAACTTATCTATACTGACGGTAGAAAAAACAAACCCTTTATATATATATATATATATATATATATATATATATATATATATATATATATATATATATATATATACAAATCATATTTACAATTTCCCCCCTTATTATCTCTTATAATTAATTTGTTATCGTTAAATCAAAATTAGATTAACGACTCTTATTTAATATTATTTTATAATATTAATTTAATTTTGATTTAAAAATAAAAAAATAATTATAAGGAAAAGGAAATAGTAAAATTAACTTCCTTCTCATTTTATAAATATATGATATGATTCATGCCATCCTTTTGGCGCATCATGTGATAGTACATTCCTCTTTTATAAATAGACTTGTTTTGTTTCTCAAAGTGATCATATTGCAATAATAATTGAATATGGCAATTTTATAGTAATGTCTAATATTTTAATTTTAGATAAACGATCATTTTCGTAATTCATTGTGAATTACTTGTTTTGGCTTTAATTTTATCCAAGCTGAGTTCACGGATAATTACATTATTAAATATCCTAGCTACATGACTCAACTGAAAATGATACTTACTTTTCAATCTCAAATCTGTACATCAATTGGTTTGTTTGTTGCTAGCAATAAATATGATCTATTCTATGTTGCTCGAACGTCAGATCATGCTATTTACACATCGAATACACCATTTCTCCTGCAAATTGAGGAAACCAGAAACGATATTGGCTCATCATTTCCTGTAACATAAAATGCTTTTCTACACATGAATTTAGTCATTTGTAGGATCCACATGCATAACGGGTTTCTTCCGCAGAAATTGGATCAATCGCAATACACATATATTACAATGGAGTAAATCTCCAATCACTAAAATAATATGAAAATATCAGGGTTCATTTTCATTATATATTCCACTTTAGCTTGTTTATATACAGGATAATAATTTGAGCTTGTTCAGTGTTCATTAACAATTATTCGAATATGATAAACTTAAACATAGATACAAACACAAATGAATTTGCACAATGAGGACAAGAAAGAGAAGAAAAAAAAAAAAAGCTTTACTTCCAACGGAGACATTAAACATTTACAAATAAATAGTTTTGACCTCCGAAAACTAGCCTCAACAAAACAAGGGAGATATGAAACAGAGGTGAACAAAATAACATAAAAGATTGAAAAAAAACAAGTAAACATGGCATGAATCAAACCATGTGAATGAGCAAGTATAGATCATCATTGAACAGTTCCAATAGGTCATTGAATCAGTGAAAGAACCCCAAAGCAAGAATCTGAGCAGGTATACGTATACCTATACTGAAACCTGTGTCTTTAGGCTCTTTCCTGTCAGGGAGCATGATCTTCAGAGTAAGTGCAACATAAATACAAAATATCATTCTTGCTTGGGATTGCTTTCCAGGAATACTCGTTCCTAGAACCTCTATCATCCAGCTTTAAACTATGTTATAGAATAGACCTTTACTACTTTAGATGTGTCACACACAACAAGGTTGTCTGTATCAGCTGGGGTGGTACACAGCCAATTGACCTGCCAAATACAGTGTATAAATAAATGCATAATAGATATACTTGAAAGAAGCAGAACAAGTAACCAACATCCAAAAGTCCCAATGAAATTGTAAAACAAAACTAACTTTTTGGGGTACACTGATGTTCAAATGTAGGATATCATTGTTGGCGTCACTTACTCCAGCATCAGGATAACTGGACCAATTCCACAGCTTCACTGACTTATCATTTCCTCCGGATATAATGAATTTACCCCTTTCCCCAAACAATGAAAATGCCCTGTTTTACCATATGAGTTAGGGGAGAAGTGAATTTCGTCTAACAGTTACTAAGTGGCAGATAAGGAATTGACTTACAGGCCAGAAACAGCTGAAGTATGGCCACCCAAAGTGTAATCCAAATGCAATCTCCTTTTTCCATTTTGATCTGCATCTGCATTGCTAGTTGAACTACCATCTTTTGATCTTGATTGTGATCCTTTTCGGGAATTCGAAGATCCTTTAGACCTTATAGCAGCAATTTCTGATTCAATATTAATCACATTAATTACTCCATCACCCCTTGCAACGGCACATATCTTGTCTAATTTATCTAGCATGTCAACTTCTGGAACAGCTATTGCATGGATAAAAGCAGGATTGAGACACTGGCCAGCAATGTTACTACTCGTATCAAATATACCTGCAGTAAAGAAAGGACAGCAATAGTGACTTGAGTAGTTTTTCATTCCGTTCTTTTGAATATTAACTTTCCATCATTTTATCTTTATTATATATTACTCTTACAATTTTTAAGTGTATGTATGTATATGTATGTATGTATGCACAAGTAAAGAAAAGAAAATTCAACTATGAAAACAAAATTAGCAAAAGGATCATTAATGTACATTGCATTAAGTACCAGCTACTAGTTCAGTTATTATCTATTTACAAGCAAGTATGCCTCTAGTACACATACGAAATTTCCAGACTTGAGAGAGAACTTTTTTGGTTTCTTCAAAATCCTAACTGGTTGTGACTTCTCTATGGTCACTAGTCAGTAGTCACCAACCAGCATTTTCATATTTTACTACATTGGTAAAATATTTACAAATGGCCTAACCTTTCATTTTTATCTGCTGGGGAATCATGGTCAAGCATAACTATGGTTGAAAAAGCCTTCGAAAAGATTTAAAAACAAACATTATACTTGAAGATTTCTTTTGCTACATGCACTCAACAAAATAAGTAGAGACGTGAGGACTTATGTCATTATTGCCAATGTCAAATGACAAAAATGAAAGGCTCTAATTTAGATAATTCAAATCATCTCATGCAAAACTCAATACAGCCAGAGATTTAAGAAAAAATATACCAAAATCTGCTAATTTGTGTGGGCGCCCTTTGGAGAAGTCCCACAACACAAGCGTTGAATCAAGACCTCCACTAATTACTGGGAAAGAAAAAAAATTAGGAGTCAACTTTCTAGAAGCAAGTTTGTAGAGGACTAGCATGAAATTTATAGAAATGCATAGGGCAGTAACTTTAAAACCTTAGACCAATTTTTTTTCAAAAATTTGTTTATAAATAGAAACTTATGCTCTTACAAATTCTTTTGATTAATACATTGAACTCATAATTATTAGGTCTATATGTATATTGGTAGAACTTCCCTAAATATTATTTTCGAAATCTTTTAATTATGAGTGGCTTACATCTCGTGTATGCACGTGTATTATACTATTATTAAGTGCACAAATAAGTTTGAGGTGACACAATAGCACAAACTTAAACTATTATCATCAAGTTAAAAACATTTACAACAGAAATCCAAATCAACTCAAAAAAGATGTCTACATGTGATATTTTTTAAAATAAACTGGCCACGTCTCAATAGAAACATGAAAATCAACCAAACTCAGAAATTATTAGTACTTTACTTTTTTTTTTTGTAATCATTATTTTACTTTCTCTGCTTAGAAGTGAATGATTATTTTGTGTTGACATTATAATACAATAACCTGCGACAATGACAGAAGCAATAACAAAGCCAGGTATTATAGTCAGTTTGCTACAATCAATGGTTATAACATTGGCATATCAATTTATGTGAGATGGCCTCTGTTTAAATACAGAAAGCCTCATAAGATTTCTATTCTACAATCAACAAAAAAACGTTGCAGTATGATAAAGACCCCCCAGTAACAGTAATTTACAAAACACAAAATAAGGGAAATAGATGAAGAAACTGATATTCGTATTCCTGAAAATGGTCTCAACAGTACATGGAATTAAGAAAAGAGATACAAGACTTGACTAGTAGAACAGTGTCAGAGAAATTACAAGAAACAGAAAATGGAAAGCAGGTTCATATAGTGTTGAGATATATAAAACCATTAATGTAGCCTCACCCAATAACTTAAGTTTTTGGGTTGAATTGGTTCTTTACATGGTATCAGAGCCTCATGTCCCAGGTTCGATCCTCGCCGCCCCCCACTTTCTTTCAAGTGGAATTTCTTTGTTCGCACAGGTAGGCGGACCTGTGCATTATCCACCCTTCAAGTCCAGTGGGCTCTCGTGTGAGGGGGCATGTTGAGATATATAAAACCATTAATGTAGCCTCACCCAACAACTTAAATTTTTGGGTTGAATTGGTTCTTTACATATAGCTTTAAGTTAGTTCCGGGTCAGTTAAGTGAAAATACGCGAAAGAAAAACATCCGGTAAAAGGCCACATGTGTCTATATATCCTAGTCACTTAAGTGGATCACCATTCACTCAAAAATTCTCTCTTCTCTCTCTTCCTACCCGAGTTGCTCATCAAGAAATGGGGGTTAGGGTTTGAGACTTTTTGTTTGATTTCTCCATCATCAATCCTCCAAATCCAAAAGTCTATTACATGAAATTGATTGTAAACCACCCAATGAATCCATTCCTCCAATCAATTTGAGCTATAATTGCATATGTGAGGAGCTATTCCCTTTCCCCTTTTTGGTTTACTATTCATCAAGGGTGAAAAATGGAGCTTTTGACGGAGCTTTTCTTGGTGAATGTCCTCTAGGCTTTGGATAGGTGATTAGAGGTAAAAAAACTCTACTTCTATGGTTTGATTTTTGTTATTTAAGTTTTGAGATTTTGAAATGTGTTTTTAGTGGGAATCTTGCAATTGAAATTAGAAAGTTGTGATGTGTTAGTATTGGTAATGATTTGTAATGTAGTAGTGGACATTAACATGTTTAAAAAAATTGAAAGAAATCCTATATCTCCCTTCCACTATGTTTCGGCCATGAGAGTGTAATGAGGGAATGATGTGCAAAATTTTAATTAATTTATTGGGAAGGTTTAATGTGTTGAAAGTAAGGGGAAATTTGATGAATTAGTAAGAGTGCTAAAGCGGAAAAATCCTATGGATCATACCCCTATGTTTCGGCCTTGTGGGTCTTTGAGGGGCTTGATATTCCAAAATTTAATTGGAACTTGGTGGATATATATTTATGTATGTGTAAGTTGTTAAATTAAGTGAAGAAAATGAAATGAAAAAGAAGAGAAAAACCTTGGTTTCTCCCCTTGGATTTCGGCCATTGAAGGTGGTTTAGGGGTAGTTTTGTTACATTTTATTTTAATAAAATGTGTAGTTTTCCAAGGTATGAAATGGATGAGTTAAAGAATTATAAGGACTTAAAAATTGTTGAAAGAAATATTGGTTCCCTTTAGGTGTACCCACGGCCTTATGGAGAAAAAATGGCATGAAATAGCTTGGAAATTCTCTTGTGAGTACTTAGTTAATTTAGGGAACATTAACGATTATAAAATGGTCTTGACTTGTGTACTGGCATATGATTGGCAAAAACATAAAGAAACGAAAATAAGCGATAAAATGTATACCTTATGTAAAAATCTCAGCATGGGAGCATTTTATTGATTTTTGTTTTGGATTCTTTCTTTAGGTGTGCCTAGGGATTGAGAGGGTTTGAACTTCCGTTGGAGCTATATAAGTAACTTGCGCGACAAGTAAGCGAATTTGAAAAGCTTCAAGAGGTAAGCTCTATGTTTAAGGAGTCTTTTCCTACTTGAGTGTTCCACCATGGTTAGTGAACTATGGTTGGATTGTATGACTGTTTTTTATGATTTGTATAGATGCATTCATAGAGCTATTTAATAATATGATATGTTTTGTTCTGATATGATTTCTGTAATATGATTTCTGTAATGTGAATTCTGAAATGATCTCCGGCCATTGATCGTGTGGTACACTGATGTCTGCTTGGGGTCCTCCCTCGGGGCTGACGGTGTACGCCTCTGATATGTCTGGTTCCGCTTGGGGTCCTCCCTTGGGAACACGTGCGTTGATTTCCGCTTGGGGTCCTCCCTTGAGAATGACTACATACGCCTCTGATAAGATATGTATATATGTTTTGTTCAGTGAAGATATATGTTATATATTGCTTTGTATACTCTGTATCTGACTTTCATGCAGGAGTGGACCCAGGGGTATGGAGAATTCTCTATAAACCTGGAGCTTATTGAGATTGTTATCTCACCCCTTCTTGGGGACACCATTTCAGGTTCTCAGATCCCCGGTGAACCCTCACGAGGCAGGGACACTACACGTGGTTAGCGGTGCTACGACGGACTAGATTGACTAAGTAGCTGTAGGCTACTTTTATTTTGGATTATATTCTGGTTATTTTGTAGTACATCATTTTGTGGATCATGATGTCTGATCCTTTGTTTTGTATATGGCCTGTATATGTTTTGTACATGTCTTTCAGTTTGATGCATGTACAGTTGTGTATTCAGGCATGTTGATATGACGATGTAGTATTCAGTTCTGTTTACGTGTTGGATTACATGTTGTTAGATCTTGTGGCTCTGAGCCAAGTTATGTATGAGCCCATGGATGGGTATATGATTTCATATGGATGTCTGGTACTTCTGAAAAGATATGCTGTATAAACTGTCTATCAGGAACCCTTGAGAGGGGGATTGGAAAATCCCCGGTTGTCCGATTTATAGAGATTACTCTGTCCGATTTTCGTCTCCGCCATATAAGAATTAAATTGGAATAAGTATGGAATGTGATAAGTCATGTGAAAAAGGATTAAAGAAAAAGAAAAAGTTAGCTCGTATTTTCATAATTAAGTCTTCCGTTGTTTGTATCATAATGGCACCAATAATCTTCTGAGAATTAACAATCGGACTTTCACCGAATTTGCGTATTTAATGACAAATAAATCAATGAACAACAACGATAATCACTTATATTGAATATTAAGCATCTAGGGAGTAATTCCCTTACAGTACCAACAAGGAAACCAAGTAATAACCCCAATTACATTACTAGGACTCTGTCCTTTACAATCTACTAGCCGCTCTATAACAATTATTCCAAAGAGCAGAAAATAACAACTAACAAACAGACTCCATGAACTCAGCATCATGCTCATCCATTTGCATCCTCATTCTCCCCACACTGAACCAGCAAGTCCAGGTGCTACCACTACTCCAATTCCTCCCATGCCTCAATTCCTCCCCTAACGGTTTCCTTTATTCCTCTCTCACCACTGCCCCTTCTCCCACGTGACCCTCCCCATTGACAGCATGCCACGTGGCTCTTTTTATAACTGATTGCTGCTGCTTGGTGCTTGTATATGTTCTGCCTCTTTGCTCCTCTTCTCACTTGGGCTTTGCTCTACCCCATTACTTCTCCCCTCATTTGGGCTCTGGTCATTAGATTGGGCCACCTTCATGTCTCCTTCCTTTTGGGCCTTAGCTCTCCTGCGTTTGTAATATTTGTTAAAAGGCATTAGGGGTCCATCATATCATATGTATGTTAATTGAACCGGCTCGAGATGGGGATGTTACAGAAAGCAGCTTCATAGAGCAATTGGAGAGGCTCTACATTCTCCCAACCCAAGTTCCAGCCAAGACTCTAGATAATTCCTTCAAGATCTTCCTCCCCCTATTTAACCACCTCTGCCAGCCTTTCTTCCCCCAAGTGAATTCTGTTGAACCCATTCTAGAATATTCCTGGCCAACCGGTTACTAGCTAACTCAGCATTAGGTAGGATAAGATAACAAGATCCCTTGTAATGCATTCTACGGTACCCTTAATCTTGTGTGGGTCTCACAGTAACATCTATGCCAGTTTCTTTCTTCATTTAAAGTTTTTTTAATGACGTTTGTATCTTAGTTGGCTAAACATATCACTCAATATGTGTATGCGCACATTTATAACAGCCATTAGGCTTGAATAGACTTTTCACTGTAATTCCTAGGAATTCCAATTTAGAAACAACTGGTAATCATAGCAATAGAGCATGCTCATGTACTATTGTCAAGCAGTTTAATGGCTCATGCACATAAGAGAGCGAAAGCATTGGTATGTAGAGAATTTTGGTCTTTGACCGAGGTGACCACACATGCAATTTTATGAGACCAACGCCTCAAGCACTGTCATGAGTTGCGACTAAGCATATGGGAAAAATAAGCATGACACTGTTTAACTACCTTCCCAAGATCTCCAAGGAAGGAACTGCACGGTGCTACAGATCTACAACATAAGGTCAAGGTGAAAAAAAAAATATCCAGACATCAAATCAAATATTAATTATAGAATAACATAATAGGAGGGGGAAATTTTTTTTAAAAAAAGGTGAAAGGATGAAATATGAAATATTAGTGGCTGACATGAAACTCCTGATCTACATAATTAGCAGGCAAGTAGTGAAGCAAGGCTAAAAAGTACGAAGGATACACTTGTATGACCAGATCGTAGGGTTTTATACAGGCATTGCTGGTGAATGTCAATTATCTGTCAAAGAAATTTTCAATCAATAACGAAGAAAATGAAAATGTAGGATACTTATATTAACTTGGCTTTTCTAAAATTAAAAGAAATGGGAAAATTACAAGTTCATTCAAAACAATGAATAATATATCACATTACACAGGAAAAGGCACAAGTCAGTTTTTAAATCATAAATTACAAAATCTGTATGTTTCCATATTTTGTGGCATGTATTGAAGCTATTAGTATACAATACGGGCTTATGGTTTCTTAGAGAGAATAGATCAATATTACAAGGCAGTTAGAAAACTTCGTTTATGTCACCAAAGGAAATAATGAGATGCATCCAAGAAATTTATGATGTCCAAAGGAAAGTCACCACCCCAGCAATCAAAGTAATGATCTAGGAAAGCTTAAGGTTTATATCATATCAGCAAGTATAAGATATTAGGAGGACCAATTATAATATCAAGGACTAATTACCCCTACAGCTTAAGGTATCAGGAGAAGGCTCATGAATGACTTTATGTTAGCACACCTACTATTGCCAAGATGGACCATGGAAATAGAAGGAAAGGAAGGAGAAGCATGTAATCAACACCCCATATGAGCAGAGGAAAAAAGGTGACTCCAAGCAACCACCTGCACACGTAGCAATGTAGTGGGAGCGAAAAAAGACAATCTGTTAGGGGCAACAAGGACAAAAAGGAGAAAAAGGCAGGAAAGAAATGAGTTAGGAAATAGAGTAGAGACCAGGCACTCTCAAACTGCGAGGATTATCTGCATATTTTTCTTTCTTTCATTCAGTGTATTTTCTTCTGTTTTGCACATCAGAGACCCTGTTGATCTCGATATTACTCATATATCGGATCATGGTAGGAGATAACTGGCTATTTCTATCCTATTTTTCTTGTTATTCTGGTCCAGTTCCAATCACTTTATATCTCAAAGTCTCTAACCAACCATTTCATGCACATATTTAAGAGCCATTTGGGCTCAAAGTGTGGACAATGCACATATCTAGTTTTATCTTCTACTGAAATTTAACTTTATTTTATGAAGAATGGACCAGTAAGGATTGAACTCAACCATTTAGTCATAAATACTCTTAATACCATACGAAGGACCAATTATCCCAAAAGCTTAAGCTAAAGAGGAGCAAGCTCATAAATGGCTTTTATATCTCTAATGCATTAAAAGTGGAAAGGATATATTCATGAAAGCTGATAAATAAGATATTACAGAACAGAAAATTACAAAGCAAGAGATGATTGAATATGACGCATACCTTCACCTCACCACTATCATCTGCAGCAGCAAGGAATGAGGACTTTGAGTTGCGTGAAACCTGAAAAACCAGACACATAATTGTATTATTATAATAATATTTAACAAATGAAGCACACCTCCTACATGGATAGCATCAGTTGATATTACAACAGAATGGAGGAATGTGCAAGCAACTTTAAATTCACATATAGTACCGTAGCCTAGTTTAACAATTTCAATATCCCGTGTTGGTCAAAAAAGCCACACAACCATACTTAATATTTCTGTTTAAAACCACCAGAGACTAAAAAGAGATTTCATAACAAAATCTCAGACAAAACAGCTAAGACACCATAGGTATCTCAGACCATGCCAACTCCACCATTCAACTCCTGGCTGAGCCCTAGTCAAAGCCTAAGACCCACTGTGCCCACTGCCTCAAGACAGGATGCCTTAAGAGGGTGCTAGAAAATTAGCAATATGTTAAGACTATTAGCACTTGATCAACTGTAATTATGCTGATTAGCTAGTGATTAGGATATACGTTAGCTACTGATTATTAGGCCATAAGTCAGCTTCTAATTAATTCCTAATTACCCCCTTGATCGCTCCATTGATTGATGGTAATAAAGCTATAAATAAGAGATCAAATGTGCAACCAACACACAATTTCTCTCAAACATTCTCTCTTTCAACATAATTCACTAATTTCTCAATCATTTAAATCTCTATGGAAAGAACGTCCCGATTTAAGGCTTGATTTTAAATAGAATACAAGGCACTAATGGAAAAACTATGCAGAATAGCAAGAACAAATAGGAAAGGAAAAGCCACTGAAAAAGAAGCATTCCCTATTTGTGACATTGTCCATCAACTTGAGTTATGCTAGCATTTACTGACAGTAACTAAACAGCAGTAACATTCAACAAGATCTAGTAAACGCATAACACTATATTTGAATACAAGTCCTACTATCTACCTGGTTTATCTCCTCTTTGTTATAATTATAATTCTCCAATGGCTCCCATTTGGTGGTGGCCTTCAGAACAGAACATAATATACACAGGATCAGTATAATAATTAATAATCTATCCAAAGAGCCTAAATAACTAAGATGGAACAAGAATCAATCAAAACTAATAAAATATGCATACATATCCAGATATCCTTAAGATGAAAATAAATTATGTAATAAATGCGATGCCACATATATATATATATATATAAGCAGTAATAAAAGGAGAGGTGTCTTGTAAAAGGAAATAGAAAGCACTGAAATCAAACATCTTTGGAGCCCATAAAATGCTTACCAGGCGCACATCGAAACACTTGATTTCCTTTCCTGAGGAGACATAAATCTTATCTTCCCTGTCTGATTCAAGTGACAATTGTTTGCAAAAGTTGTAAGTATAATCATCTACTAAATGAAATTGGATGTCTCCAATGCATAAAAACAGCGATGGAATTCCATAAGATAATCTCTTTTTTTTATTGAAGAATAAATTTATTAGGATGAAAAGAAAGAATTACAAAGAGAAGAGAGGATAAGTAATCCTCCTTAACATAAGAATAAAAACAAAACACACACACACAAAAAAGACAAGACAGACAGAGAAAATCAATTGAGCAAAACTGCCAATCCCTCAACATATCTGTTGGGGAAACCCCATGCAAAAAGGTCATGTGCTTTACACCGAATAAGAAATCATGAGGTCTTTCTAAATAAGGAGTTTTCTATTGTACTTTTTGTTGTGTTACCCCTTGCACTAATGACTATTGGATTCTGCATTGAGATTTCATTCAACAGTCTGTTAGTTCTCAGAGAATGAACACAGAAAAAATCGGAACAAACTCAAATTTTATTGAACTCTCTCTTATCCAGAACGATAGCCAGAGATGAAAAATGAAATACAATGCACAAAGTGAAAAATCACACCAATTGACTCTATCACTCTCCAGCAAGGTGGTTGAATCGCAATATGAATCGTGTATCGTTTGGCTATTTCTTAGTATAGTGTATTGTGAATTGTATCGAATCATAAGATTCAAAAGCATAATAAAAAATAATTTAAAAATATATAATACCATATAAATTGTATTCTATGCCTCCAATTTCTGTCCTTGTTTGAACTGTAGCTCTTAGAAAACTTCTCTAAGAGACTATGGGTCTGTTTGATTGTGTTCTGGTTTTTTTGTTCTTAAAACTGTTTTATAAAATAGTTATGAAAACAGTTGTTTTCTACATATTTTTCTTTTTGAAAGTTAAAAACCAAAACAGAAAACAAAAACAACTCAGACATGTTTTCTAAATTTGATTTTAAAAATAAAAAAACAGTTATAGTTTTCAAAACATTTTTTACAAAACATGTCTTATCAAACGAGTTTTTTTGTTCTGAAAACTAAAAAACTGTTTTCTAAAACAGTAATCAAACAAAGCCATGTTTTCCTGTGCGCAAGTCTCTGTTTTTTCAAATTTGTATCAAATTTTTTTATATTTATTTTTTAAGATTGATGAGATTTGTATTAATTTGAATATTTGTTTGATTGTTTCCCTAATTTATAGTAACTTTCCAGATTCATTTTCGAATTTGAATCACAAATCATATCTCTATTTCCTTTCCAGTGATTTTTCATATATTTTTTAATTGAAAATCATAAATCTTGGTTTGCTTTTTGAATCCTAAATTGTGATATAATATACAATTCGATACTAAATCGTACCATACAACAATTCACGGTCTGATACAAGAAAAATTCCAATACGGGCAACCAATTCGTATTGTTCAACTTTTGTATTGTATCATATCGTACAATACGTATTGTGCATAGTGTGATACTAACAACTATGCTCTCCAGGTGTTCGAGATAGCTGGCTTTCCTCTACTCTCCTTATTCTATTTTTTCCTACCCTGTCTCTCGACTTCCTTCCTGTATTAATTCTAGTACCGAATAACTAACTAAACCTTATCTTTATCTCTTATCTATTCTCCCTCTCTATAAAATAATATTTATCTTTTACCTATTCTCTGATCAGTAACTAATTTTAACTAATTCAGTCATCACCAGTAATGATTATGTCATCACCAATAATGATTATGTCATCCACATAGACTATAAGAATGGCAACCGTACCATTCTTAAAATGTTTGTGGAAGAGTATATGATCATCTTGGGCCTGTAAGAAGCCCTTCCTCTTGACCGCTTGAGTGAATTTATCGAACCATTCTCTAGGAGATTGTTTGAGCCCAAAGAGAGACTTCTTTAACTTACACACCAAGTCATCTCCTTTTTCCAAAATAAGTGGAGGATCCATATAAACTTCTTCATATAGGTCACCATTCAAAAAGCTATTCTTCACATACAATATTTGTAAAGGCCAATTAATATTAGCAGCTAAGGATGGTAAGACTCTAATAGTGTTGAATTTGGCAATAGGAGCAAATGTTTCTTGATAATCTATTCCATACGTTTGAGTGTACCTCTTTGCATTTAGTCTGGCCTTACATCTATTGATGCTGCCATTTGCATTGAATTTTATGGTGTACGCCCACTTGCAACCCACTGGTTGCTTTCCTCTTGGTAATTCCACAACATCCCATACGTTATTTGTTTTCAAAGCATCCATTTCTTCAATGACAGTCAACCTCTAATTTGGATCATCAAGGGCTTCTTGGATATTTTTTGGAATCTTCATATTATCCAAGACAATGTTGAAGGCACAAAAACATTGAGATAATATATCATAGGAGACATATTGAGAGATGGAATATGATGTACAAGACCTGGTTTATTTCCTGAGAACGATTCGCAAATGTTAATCCTCATAGGCATGTCAGGTTAGACCCAAGTTGTTGGAACTAGAAGCCAAAGTGGAATCCTGGCAATGCAAGGAATCTAGATTATTTACATTTTGAGGAGGCTGTCTCCTACTACAAACTAGCAATTGTTTTCGCTGATTATTGTCTCCACCTTTTTCCAACTGCTCATCTTCCCCTATCTCCAATTATGGTGAGTTCTATGATGAAAGGATGGATAAGGGAAGAGGTAACATTGTGGGTTCCCATGACTGATCTTCATCTAGAAACTCCCCATGAAAAAAAGGTCGAGAATAGAAAGATTAAGTCTCAAAGAAAGTGACATCCATAGAGAAAAAAAACCCTTTGGAGAGATGGGGAATAACATTTATATCCCTTTTAAGTAGGAGAGTATCCAATGAAGACACACACTCATGAGATTTAGGATCAAGTTTAGATCGTTGGCGTGATAGAACATCGACAAACACAACACACCCAAATAATTTTGGAGGAAGTGAAGATATAGAGCTAAGAGATGGATATTTCTTAAAAAGACTTGATAATGGAGAAAGAAACTAAAGGACACTGGAAGGCATCCAGATGATGAGGTAGGAGGCAGTTAGAACGGCTTACTCCCACAAATATTTAAGGATATTTATGGTGAACATAAGAGCACGAACAACTTCAAAAAGGTGCCTATTCTTTCTCTCTGCCACCTCATTCTATTGAGGAGTATCAGGACATGAACTCTGATGAAGAATGCCATGATGAGACAAGTACTCTCCAAGGACGGAATTAAAATATTCTTTACCATTGTCCGTCCGAAGAATTTTTATGTAGGTGCCACATTGGTTTTGAACCATGGCATGAAATTTTTTGAAATCTTGTACATATCAAGCTTTTCTTTGAAAAGATAGACCCAACACACTCGAGAATGGTCATCAATGAATGTTATCTCGAGTTCGAAATTTTTTTACACGAGATGGACCCCATATGGCACGGTAAACAAAAGTAAATAGGGAGAATTCTTTATATTTTCTAATGGGATATGATACGCGAGAGTGTTTTGCTAATTGACAGATGTCACAAGAAAAGACACTAAGTTTTTCATTGATAAAAACATTTGGTAACAATTTTTGAAGATAATGAAAATTTAGGTGGCCTAACCTACGCTGACACAACCTTACATCATCACCATAATTGGAAACAAAAAAAGGACCATTTTCAAGAAAAGCAGCTTGATTCTCCACATGATCATATCCCTAAAAAATGTAAAGTCTTTTTTCTTCTTTAGCACTGCCAATCATCCTCTCCAATTCCTGTTCCTAAAAACACAATCATGCACCGAAAATTTAGCAACACAATTAAGCTCTATTGTCATCTTACTAACAGAAATGAGATTGCATGCTAAATTAGGGTCATGTAGGACAAAGTTTAACATAATCTTCTCGGAGAGTTTAATTGACCTTTTCCCTGCAATTTGGGAAAAACTTTCATCCGATATTCTAGCCCGAGAGTTCCCATAACATGGATTATAGGAATAAAACAATATTGGATTACCTGTCATGTGATCAAAGGCCCCGGAGTCAAGTATCCAATGAGTACTACCATCAACATGAAACACAGTACCTTGTTTAGCCACATTGCTAGATGGAACACTAGGTTAAGGACTAGTAGACGTATTTAGAAGCCTTTGAAGTTGATCAAACTGAGCCTTGCTTAGGAAAACACCACTTGAATCACCGGGGGCTCAATCATCCTCTGTCTTGTCTTCAAACAAGGCCTGATAGCCAGGACTGTTGCTTCCCCCTTTAGGCTTCCAACTTGCTGGCTTTCCATAAATATCCCAACAGGTAAGGGTGTAAATAGGCTAGGCTTTGACTTAAATAGGCCAGACCTGTGTGAAAAACACTGGGTTTGGCCTGGCCTGTGTAGGCCCCCACATTACAAGTCTGGTCTGACCTATATTTAAAAAAAAAACATTGACCTAGACCTAGACCCGTTAGCCTGTTTAAGCCTATTAAACATTCAACATTTAAAAGAAAACTAAAATAATATTACTTTATTGTTCAAAATTATTAAAATAATAATTTTATTTATTTTATTTAAAATAAATAATATGATATAAGCCGGCATGGAGGCTTATAGGCCCGACACATGTACAGAAAAAAGCCTATGGCCTATTTTCTAAATAGCTTTTTTAGAAGCCATGACAATAGAGTTGTCGATCTCCCAATCTTCATATTTTGGATCATTTTCAGGAGGTTCTTTAATCTTTCCCGTGAGATAACCATCTTGCCCCTTCCTCTAATAACCAATTGGACTGATTGAGACCATTGGAGGAAGTTTTTTCCATTCAACTTGTGATTAGTTATCTAAAGGGACTGATTTTCACAATATACCTGCGAGTTGAGAGCTAAAGACGTAGCCGTAGAGCCAGTGGAGGAAGCCACGAGACAAGACAAAATTAATGCATATAAAGGACCGACCCAGTTCAAATACCCACTTCATGAGTGTCTGGGGAAGGGAATACTCTAGGTAGTCTTTCCCCTGCTTTTTGCAGAGAGACTGATTCGAACCCGCGACCTGACACACCACGGCAAGCAAGCTTACCGCTGAGCCAAGCCGGCCCTTCAAAATTAATGCATATAACAAAATTAAAATTAACGCATTAATCATCAAACAGCTAACAAGACAAAAAATTGTCCATTGACTCAACCATTTGTGATGTTTCCTCAAAATGATCAAAAGCAACCTAGGTCTCACACCAAGAACAAAAAATTCATGACAAGACTAAGTAGTAGTTAGCCATCACCCTTGGGTAATTACATATAATAAGAGTTCAAGACAAAGATTCAGCATGCGGTAGCTAAATTAAAAGAAATTATTAAAATAAAAAAGAACAGACCTGACTTGAAACTCAAGGAGGGAATGGGTTCGACGCTGACATCCATCCTGAGTCGCGGCACATCATTGCATCGCAAGTCAAACCAGCAAATGCGACCATCCTTTTGTTTTTTGTTTTTTTTTTGGAACAGATACAATTAGAAATAGACAGTTAAGTTAAATTTCGTAAAGCAAGAAGACGAGTCTAGACTTTGTTGAAATTGAGCATCATATCATAAATGATAATAACATAGCAGGTGAAATGAAAGGAAGTCTTGTTGAACCGTGAACACCAGCGAAATAAGAGAGAGAGAGGTTAGAAAGGAGCGCTCACATCGCCGGAAGTGACGATGAGGTGAGGGCGGTCACGTGAGGCAATGCAGCAGGAAGTGCTGTCCTCGTGACCTCTGAGTCGTCGAGGCTTAAGCTTAGCATCCTCTTCTGCCATCATCGATTCTCAAAACTCTGAACTCTAAAACCTAAATTCGGTGAATGAATATATACCATAGAAAAATAATAGATTGTATAAGCAAGGTGAACTGCGCAAAGCCGCACTGACACGAGGCACAGGGAACGGAAGGGGAAGTCTCGATCTCTCTCTATTTCAAATTTCGTCAATATTCTTATTACTAAAATCTTATACTACCATCTCATTACCTATTTAATCACCATTACATCAATCTTTTCACTTTACTTTTTAGCATTTTTTCTTTGATTAGATAGATAGTAAAGTAGTAATAGATAATTTTAGTAATTAGAATATCTTCTTCTTTTATATTTTGAAAATAGATTTCTTTATATTTATTTTAATTTTTTGTTATCATTTCTTATTACCAATTTTATTATTAGCCCTCGTTAGAACAATGAATACATTAATACAAGTTTTACAATAATTTATGAATTCTAATCCAAGCAAATACTTGGAAGCTCAATTATCAACTGAATTACCTTGATTTGATTTTGATTCAACAATAATAAAATTGATAATAAGAAGTGATACTGTACCAAAAAAAAAAATAATAATAAGAAGTGATAAGATAAATAATAATAACTATAACTTATTCCTTTATTTAATAGTTAGATGGGCAATCATAATTTTAATCAACAATAATAATTTTATAAATACATATTTTAATTTTTTTTCTCTTATTCTTTATCATTATTGATGTACATTTATTTGTTTTGATTCCCCATATTATTATATCGTGTTAAGTAAAATATGTGATGATTCACTCCCATGACCCATCATACAAATAGATTCTCTATGTTAAATTTTCAAATGAATTAAATCACTTGGTCACATGAAATTTTTATATCTATGTGACTATTTCTTTTTTCATTAATGATAATTGGTTCTCATATTTTATATGCATGTGTTTATCTCTCGTGTAAATGATGGTGTCATGTGAAATTTTAACATCAAAAAATTCACTTCATACATAAATTGAGAAGAGAAAATTGAAATATAAATTGGAAAGGGGAGCAAATGATTTTCTTTAAATATGGAGAAAATAGTCGATCAATCTTATTTCCTGTTTCCTTTTCGTTTTTCAATATTTAGTTTTACCTAATTACTATCTCACTTTTTATTTTTATTTTTATTTCTACATCCATTCATTAGTTAGTTGCCTAATAAAATCACTCCGTCAAACATTTCTTCGGCTCTTTTAATAAAAATTAAAAAAAAATCAGGTGTCAATAATCATAAAAGGTTAAGAAAAAAATTAAAGTTAGGTGCATTATTTTTTTAAAAAATTTAGCAGAGATATATTGAATCTTCAAGATATTTTCCACCTCGTCAGGTTCAATAATTGAATATTTAAGTCATATAATAATAATAATAATAATAATAATAATAATAATTTTTTGTGAAAATAATAATAATAATTTACTTATGTATAGGTTTTCCCAAGTTGAATAATAAAAAAAAGGAAAAAAACATTTATCATTTTAAAAAATACAATTTTATTTTATTTTAAATAAAATTATCATGTTTATAAGAAAAATATTTTTCTTCTTACAGGAAATAAAGTTATCCTCAACAATCTTAAAATTACACTATCATGGGAATTGAAAAAGATTAGTAAAAAATATTTTAATAATTTTATTTGTTTATATGATTTTTTTTTTTTAATAAACTCAGGGTATCCATATCTTCCAAATTTTGGTAACAATCAACCAACACGCACCAGAACACCGTGTTTCATTTAAAATTATGTTATTCCTACGAGATCGCCGCGTAAAAATAATAATTAGAAACATATATAAATGCAATTTTGTTTCAGTGACACCGTGAATCACAGGAGACAGCAGTATGTTGTATTTGCGGCTCTTGTTCCTTTACTTCTTCAACTTCTTGGAGGACTTTGCATCTCTTGCTCTTACCCCATAGAAGAATGTATAATCCGATCATCACCAACATAGATCCCATCACGCTAAACAACAAGCACAAAGATGATAATTCAGATTTAAAAGGATAATTTTTCTATTTCCCTCTTAATTCTAACAAGAACTTAAGTGGGTTCTAGTAAGTGGTAGAAGAAGAGTTCACCTTCCAAGATGGAGCTGTTCATGCAAGACCGGGATATCAATCATGGCTGCCATTATCTGAACAAGAGGAGAGGGCTGAATGCTGCAGTAAAGACTGGACCCCTTTTTTTGCAAGTGATATAGCAGACTTGTTATCCACGTGTATAACAACTGGACCTTCTTGTTTATGATGCAACTCATTTAAAATATTCTTCAACCAAATTGCTTGGCACGTGCATGCTGCTGCAGTTATATATTCTGCTTCACATGAAGAAAGAGCAACAGTTTGTTGTTTCTTAGATGACCATGAAAATATTGCTGAGCCAATATGAAATACATATCCTGATGTGCTTTTTCGATCATTTATGTCTCCACCATAATCACTATCTGAATAGCCCATTAACTTTGATTCTTCAGAATGCGTATAGAATAAGCCATGATCAATGGTACCTTTAATGTATCTCAAAATTCTTTTTGATGCACTAAAATGATCTTGCTTTGGTTGCTCCATATATCTGCTAACTAGACCAACTGCAAACATGATATCTGGTCGAGTAAAAGTCAAGTATCTCAAGCTTCCGACTAGGCTCTTGAATAATGTTGGATTAACTGGTTCTCTATCTGAGTCAGCTTTCAATTTCATTCCTGCTTCTATTGGTGTGGAGATAGGCTTGCAATCTTTCATTCTGAACCTTCTCAATATTTCTTCTGCATATTTCTTTTGTGACATAAAAATTCCTTCCTCCATTTGTTTAACTTCAACTCCAAGAAAATAAGACATCTCTCCAATATCTGTCATTTCAAATTCTTTAGCCATAGCTTTCTTAAACTCAACAAACATACCTGGATTATTTCCCGTGAATATCATATCATCTACGTAAAGGCACACGATCATTATATCTCCATCTTCATTTTTCTTTATATACAAGGCATGCTCGTGTGGACTTTTTATGTATCCATTCTTCTGAAAGTACTCATCTATCCTCGTGTTCCAAGCTCTCGGAGCTTGCTTCAATCCATATAACGCCTTCTTCAATCGATAGACTTTATCTTCTTCTCCTTTTTTAACATAACCTGGTGGTTGCTCGATGTAGACCTCTTCTTCTAGGTAACCATTGAGAAAGGCTGATTTCACATCCATCTGATATATCTTCCATTGCTTTTGTGCTGCAACTGCTGTAAGAAGTCTTATAGTATCAATCCTTGCAACTGGTGCAAACACCTCTTCATAATCAACTCCATATTTTTGCTTGTAGCCTTTAGCCACCAATCTCGCCTTGTACTTCTCCACCTTCCCTTCTTGATTGGTCTTTGTCTTGTATACCCACTTTACTCCGATTGGCTTATGCTCCTTAGGCATGGTTGTGAGCTTCCACGTGTCATATCTTTTGATTGCAGCAATTTCTTCATTCATGGCTTTCTTCCACTTTTCATCTTGTGCAGCCTCTTCATATGTCACCGGATCACATTCAGCTACCAAACAAAATAATGAATAATCAAGTGTAGTTTGTACCGGATCTGTAGCATCGTAAATGTCACTTAAACTTCTCATCTTTGTTGGTGCTCCCCCTGAATTGCTACTGCTACTGCTTCCTGATGTTGATTGTGTAGTTGCAGGAGATGACGGAGTAGGACTTGGTGGAGGAGTTTGATCATTTCTTTCTTGAACTGTTTGCTCTTCTGAGTCATCAGTATCTTTAAAGAATAATCCTTCTACTTTCTTTTCTTCATCACTCCATCTCCAGTAATCTGCTTCATCAAACTCTACATCTCTTGATATTATCATCTTTTTGGTTAGAGGATTGTAGAGTCTGTAGGCTTTACTCCTATGCTCATAGCCAATAAAGACACATTTCTCCCCTTTGTCATCTAACTTCTTTCTCTTTTGATCTGGAATATGGGCATATGCTATGCAACCAAAGATTCTTAGATGGCTCACTTCTGGTTTCTTGCCACTCCATGCTTCATTTGGAGTCTTGAACTTCACGCTTTTTGTTGGACATCGATTCAATAAGTAGGCAGCACAATTAACAGCTTCAGCCCAAAATGTTCTTGGCAAATGCTTTTCCTTCAGCATGCTCCTTGCCATATCAAGAATTGTACGATTCTTTCTTTCTGCGGTACCATTTTGTTGTGGGGTGTAGGCAGCTGTCAATTGATGAATTATTCTGTGTTGTCTGCAGAATTCTTCAAACAACTTTGATGTATACTCACCACCTCTGTCTGTTCTGAGTATCTTCAGATACTGACCACTTTGCTTCTCCACCATTGCCTTAAATTCTTTGAATTTATCAAGGGCTTGTGATTTTTCTTTGAGGATATACACCCAAGCTTTTCTACTGAAATCATCAATAAAAGTAATATAGTACCTGTTTCCTTCAAATGATGGAATATCAAATGGACCAGCAATATCTAAGTGAACTAGCTGCAATGGTCTTCTAACTCTCCATGACTTGCCAACTTCAAAATTTTGTCTATGATGCTTTCCTTTCATACAGCTTTCACATAATTGATCTAGATGACTTATTTGTGGCAATCCATTCACCATCTTTGCTTTTGACAACAGCTTCAAGCCAGTAAATCCAAGATGACCGAACCTAAGATGCCATAGCCACGAACTATCTTTTGTGATGGACTTCATGCACTTTATTGCTTCTGTCTGGATACTCAGCTTGAATAGACGATTTCTTGTCATATTAACTTTTGCAATCAATTCTCCCTTTTGATTTCTTATGATGAGAGAATTATTCTTCAAGTGTATATTGTATCCTTTCTCCAAAAGCTGACCAAGACTAAGGAGATTGCTTCTTAATGATGGGATATAAAAAACATCAGAAATGTATTTTCTATCCCAATTCTTTGTAAAAATCATAATCTTCCCTTTACCTTTAACAGGGACTTTTGATAGATCTCCAAAAGTAACTTCTCCTTGAACGTTCTCATTCAACTCTGTGAATAACTCCTTGTTTCCACTCATATGGTTACTTGCTCCAGTATCGAGATACCAGACATCTTTTCCACGATCTTCCTCGCCTTTGTAAGTGAACAACATAGCTGGTTCATCAGCTTTCTCTTCATTTGCAGTATAATTACTTCTCTCTGCAACTTTAGGGGCTTTTCTGCATTCATAACTAAGATGGCCAAATCTATTGCAATTATAACATTGCAACTGAGATTTGTCACTTCTTTTTTGAAATCTGCTTCCTCCTCTGGTTATGAATCCTCGACCTCGACCTCTACTTTGGCCACGTCCACGATTATAAGTACTTTGACCACGTCCATATGCTACTGTATCATCTTCAGGTCCTCTATTTGATTGTCCACGTCCACCGCGTCCACCACGACTGTCTCGAACATTGAATCTGCCTCGAGAGCTGTAGCTACCTCTATATCCATTTCCTCTGCCACGTCTAAAGCTGCTACTAACTTGATTTTCACCAAATGATAACTTGCTTTGCAAAGCTTGCTCCAAATTGCTAGAGCCTTCATTTAGATTCATTCTTTGCTCGTGAGCTTGAAGGGAACCCACAAGTTCATCGATGGTCATAGCTGATAAATCTTTTGCTTCTTCAATAGCGGAGACGATATAATCAAACTTCCTTGTTAACGATCTTAAGACCTTCTCCATTATTCTTACTTCATCCAGAGTTTCTCCATTCCTTTTCATCTCTTTGGCAACTTTTTGAACTCGTGAGACATATTCTGTAACCGGCTCTCCACTTTGCATCTTCAAGTTTTCAAACTCAGCTCTAAGTGATTGGAGTCGAACCTTTTTGGCTTTGTCAGCTCCTTGGCAAGACCTATGCAAAATCTCCCATGCTTCTTTGGAAGACTTCGCATCTGATACTTTTTCAAAGGTTGAATCATCAACACCTTGAAAAATATAGAAAAGAGCTTTCTTGTCTTTCCTGCGTAATTCTTTAAGCGTCCTTCTCTGTGCATCTGTCATGGCTGCTTCAGTGGCTGCATCTATGGGCTCTGAATATCCGGTTTCAACAAGATCCCAGACATCTTGTGAACCCAAAAGAGTCTTCATGTGAGTGCTCCAGTTGCCATAGTTTGTCTTTGTCAATTTTGGAATTTGAGGTTGAATCATCTCCGCCATCTTTCTTGAGACACGAACGAACCAGGCTCTGATACCACTTGTTAGATATGGAATAGACAAAATAGAACAAATACAATAGTATCAAACTTTTACAAACAAAATACAAGTGTTACAACACTATCACTAATTTTTCTCTCAATATAACTCTCACACTCTCTTTTCTTCTTTCTATTTTTCTCACAAGTGTTTCAACACTCTCCACACACTTTTTAATCTTTCTATTCACTCATTTCAACCATATGCCTAACATACTACACACCCTATATATATAGACATACATAAAAGAGTTCAAATTGAACTTGACAAACTATTATAACCACTAGCCACCATTTTTGACCCTTCTAGTCTTCAAATTGATTTTGAACACTAATATCAACCATACACTAAAGACAACTCATCATGATAGGATAAGATTTCCAACTCATCATGAGTTGGCAATGGATAGGATTGGATTCTTCTTCAATCTTCCTCAAGCTTCTCCAAGTCTCCATAAGTTTCATGAATTTTCTTCAAGCATCCATAGCTTTCTACAAGGTTCCATAAGATTCTTGATAGGTGATGGAGAAGTTCAATTTGAATTTGAATTCTTTGGAGGTAGAATCAAAATTAAGTTTGAATTCTAACAGTAATAGACAGAAAAGATTATCGAATTCAGAACTTAAAATTCTATCCAGACCGTAAGTTAAAAACAAGAAAGGAAAATATAATTGATGTCTTTCCCACTTGATTACCCCTCAATTTAATCCTCTGCCCAAACTTCATTTCCTTTAAGAAGTACAATGCAGATTAGGATAAATCACAAATATCTTCGGTTACCAACTATATAATTTTTAGGTGCTATAATTGTCTTCTTAGTTTTTAATTTTAAGGAGCTCTTTTCAACTATGGGTTCAGACTTAAGAGTAATAAATCTCATATAATTTAAAACTCAGCAACTCAACTCTTTAAAATTTGTTAAATCATCAAATTAACTGCGGGTTATTTGTGCATGCACGATGGGTTAACTAGTTTTAAATCACGGGAAAGTTTCTAGTGTTCACTAGTTTTAGCCTGTTCTTCTTTTTTTGGCATTATCCTCTCTTACCTTTTTAACTTTTTCTTTGCCAGTATAAATTTGTCTCAGCTTTTTGGTGTAAGATAAGAGGGTACGTTTCCAATGTATGCATATATCTGTCAAAAGAAAAATAGAAAATAAAAATCACGACCCTTAATAACTTGTGCCATTAGAGTAATCCGTTGTATAAAAAGCCTATTAAATCTCAAATTATTTCCTCCCCGTGATCGCATATCAGCACCACAAGTTGCTTTCTATCTTACAAAATAAGAATGGAGAGAGAGTTTCTAAAAATCCTTTAGGTGTCAATAAATAATTGGAGCTTATATATATATACATTTATGCCATTCTCTTTGTGTACGAGTACGAGGCTCTTTTGTAATTTGTGAATTGGACGGATGTTTGCACTATAGTTATACGAATGAAAATAGAAAAAAAGCATCCTCCAATTTAAGCATAACTATTATTCTCACTTGAGCAATAATAGGAATAACACTAACAAACAAGGCTTAAATTCATACACATAAATACTACAGAAGAAAACATTACAGATATGAAATGGGGAGAAGGATGCGTTAATCTTTCAACATCCCCACATAAGAAGACATTCAAATCTGACAGTGAGAATTTGACAATGCAGATGGTGAAGTTACACTAGAGAGTTAGTTTTCACCTATTCCAAATTGCTTTATTTGACAGTGCATGCAACTGCATAAGCCCATGACTTGAGATGTTGTTTCATTGCCACATCATCATCAAATGGAGGCAACTTAGTTTGCTGCTGAATCACCTTTGTTCCATTTGACCCAAACTTGTTCCACTTCCTCCTCTTTCTCCTCTCTCTCTTCTCTCTTTCCCTCCCTCCTGCAGATTTCACCATTTCTGTGTAGTCTTCTGACATGACTCTCAATTCTTCAAATGCTGATGAAATTTCACCAACATTCTTAGACTCTTCTTGCTCATTCACAAGGAATGGGGTATTGGGAAGCTCTTTGGCATGGACTAATGGTGAAAATTGATCAGTCAAAGAAGCTAAAGGGTCATCTGTGTAAGTCAAGATGTTAGTGTAGAACCAGAGAGAGTCTAGGCTTTGTGTAACCCGTGAACCATCCATGATTCTATGACAAAAAAAAAAAGCTGAACATTTCCAAGACCCTATAACATGTGATTTGGTTTTTGTATAAAAACAAAAAAAACAAGGAAGCTTGTATAATAAATGCTGGAGCTTTTTCATTCTTTTGCAGAGATCCAATTTGGACGTAACCTATTGAGGAGTGCAACATTCTCGTTGTGTGTTTTTTCCAGTGGACCAAAATGCCCTTGTGTCTGAGTTGTATTTGTGAAGAACCCATAGGGCGTAACCGTAGCATCATCTCTTTAACTGACCGTTGCAAGAGTGCAGTTTTTCATATCAAAATAAGATAACTATCTAGAATGTGCTAACCAAAGCTATAGGCGTTTGGGTTTCTTTGCTTTCTCTAGTAAAGTTTTTAGTCTATTAGCTAGAGCTTCTCGAGAATACGTAACAGAGAAATTCTAATCGTTCAGGTTCAAACCAACCTCTGATTCTTCAACGTCCACAATCAAGGGAGCACACAATAAGTGGATGTAGATGTAGTAGATATAGCTTTGGGATATGTTTGAAAAAACTACAATTAATTTGAAGAGAACACGCAATAAAAAGTCTATTAAAGAATGCTATGTCAGTTAAAGAATAGCGCACCTCCTCATATTTAACTTTCTTTTAAAGACGGGTTTATAATTCATGGGTGTAACTTACTCGGTAATTTAGGCCTATGATATGCAGACATTTTAAAATAGTGTGCGACACTTTTTCACACTACTCCTACATTTTTCGATACTTCAACCCGAGTTATGGAGATTCAAAAATAGATTCGAAGATTACGTTGCATTGCATTTTTAGTCTCAACTATTAGATTCGTTAGATTACGATTATCATTCTATTGAATTTAATATAAATATATGAGGTATCTTATGTTCATTTACAAAATTGACGGATATTATAAGTTTAACTTCATTTTTTTGTTAAATTATTGAATATTAAATATAATATACACTACATAAATTAAAAATATTATGTAATATCAAAACGTATCGAAATTTGGTATTTTTTAGAATTAACGTGTCAGAATATCATATCATATCTCATATCCCGTATCAGCCTTGGTGCAACAGTTTAAGGATGTGAAAAGAGAATTTGAATTTAATTTCATCGAATACATTTCTAACCGGACCGGGAATTAGTTACATATTCCATTCAAAGAATTAAAGTTTGTGAGTCGTAAAAATAGAAGGATCTTAAAGAAATAATTGGAGTAGGTAAAAAAAATATTATACATCTTCCCCATTTGAACTTGGGCACCAATAGAGCTATTAATTGAGTCTACGTAGCCTTCTACATATTGACGGATTCATCTGATCTCATAGATCCACCTCAGATTAAGTTTAAACATGTTCTAGAAAGCAAAATTACAGTATTGGTCATGAGACCTAGCCACATATAATATGGGCTTAGAATAGTCAACCAAGCTAATTCATTGGCTACAGCATCTCCTTTTAAATACCCATGACAAACAGGCAAGGACTCAATTGGGCTTCTGAGGTAACGGCAGGTGCAGTCGGTAGGTGCTGCTTAGCCCGGGCCATCTTTAGACCCAAACCAAGACTCAGACGCCAAATTTAAGGTGAATAATTTTTTTTATATGTGTGATGTATTTTAAAAATAAAATAAAAAGAGAAAACATTAAAAATATATATTTTGTTCTGCTCCAATGAAACTTTAAAAAATAAAATAGAAAAAATATTTTATTCTATTTATCCATATGTCAAATATTATTTTATTATTGTGTTGATGGATCCTTGCAAACCTGGTGTCGTGTTGCTATGTTGATTGACATAATAACATCCATGTTAGGTCCGAGGTAGACCTTATTGCTATACCGGATGGTATGCGCTCAGAGATAGTGTATATGCCCAACTTACTAGGCTATATGCCGAGGTCCCAATCACTGCGCACCAGCAATAGGCTTTATAACCAGGGGGTGTTGTGTGTGCACAATGAGTGGAATAAGCAAGGCGATTCAGAGGTGTGTACCTGAGATGTTTAGGTGCTTATTTATAGAGGTACCTGGCTCGGCTGCTGAGCTCCGTTGTTGAGATCGAGTCCGATTTGGTCGGCCTCAACGGGCAGATATGGGTCAGTTAGGATTTGGCCATATCCCTCATCCGAGATATTCTCGGAGGGCGGTTGGCTGAGGTCCATCCGTAACAGTTGCCCCCCAGCTCGGTATTCTGGAAGTCGGAATGCCGAGATTCTATGGTTAAGTCAGCCGTTCTTCATCTTGCCTTTTATTCCACGTGTAAACTATGTCGGAGGTTGTAACTCTTCGAACCTTGTTATGATTTTGGATTAAATTTGTTGGATCAGTGGATTTCGGATGTCGGAACCCTTGAGATGACGTTTCGAGTTTCTGACTTTTCGTCTTATTACCACTTTTTGTCCCTTCGTCTTACTCCTGCAGTGACGGTTACAACAGGACACGCGTACTCCCCTTACTGGCCGTTCCGCGCATTGGGCAGGAGAGCTAGTCTGAGCCTAGAGTAGGCCATGATTGCGAGCATTGATTGCAGGTAGGTGGTGCAGGACGTGCGAGGTGTGCAGGGTGGCGAAAATCCTTTTTTGCCCCTGATGCTTCAAACGTTTGAGATGCCAACCTTTGGTCTTCCACCCCCTCAGCCCTATAAATATACCTCAGTCCATTTCCACCTCTTCTTTCCTGTTCTCTTGCGTCTCCTGGGGTTGGGTTTTTCTGCACATTTGAATTTTCTGCACCTTTCTTCCATCTGTTCCAGTGTTCTTACTTTGGCCATTTCCTCTACCCAGTTTCGCATCAGGTAACTTTCTTTCTTGTAGATTTCTGTGCTTTTTGTTCGTTTTATATCTGGTAGGGAGTGTTTTTGTCTTACCCACCCTTTTAAGTGGGTAATGGACGCTCCTGGTAATTCTAGTGGTCGAAATGAGAGTGGAGAGGTATCTGAGGAGATGGTAGATAGGTTACCGCGATCTGTGCAATACTGGTTCTACGGTAGGGAGTATACTGAGGAGGAGAGGCTTGAGCAGCTTCTCCGAAGTCAGCGAGGAGGTCGTCAGACCTCCAGAGGTGCTCGTGGTAGGAGAGGTAGAGGTCGGAGTCGGAGGGGACGCAGGGGTGAATACCCCCAACCATCCTTTACTAGGGGTGCGTCCTCCTCGATTCCTCAGGCTT